>OU611831.1:5407692-6008269 GCA_914767695.1 Ptilodon capucinus
AGAGACGTAGATAAAAGTTTGAATCGTATTATCTCCGTACCTATCCAGCATGTCACCAGCAGTATGGAATATGGATATCAACTATGAAAATGACACGCTCACATACCTACGTAAATTATCATTTAAATACGTAGTTGTAACAAGATCTGGGTCCACATGATCACATCTGGCATATCGGTGATGACGTTAAAAGCGCTAGATTAGGTAATTTGTTGTACTGAGTTAAACACTCACTTGTAGCGTACCTATCTGTTACCCATACAATAACTTTATTTTACCGAAGAACCATACCACATTACCAGTTACCAGCACTTTATTACCGATGCCAATACGTCGAATAGAAACCAGGAAGAATAAAAACAGAACGAATAGAAATAGGAAGAATAGAAACAGAAATAATAGACACAGGTCGAATACAAGTTACGATAAGAATAATTGGTGTACACGTTTCATTGACGCCTCGTGAAGCTCACGTGAATCGTTAGGTATATAGAACAGTCCCACGTGTTCAATTTGTGAGTCATTGAAAAGAGCTTACAAGGCATTTTGTTTCAGCTGTTCCTTTGATACTGCTTTTTTTTATAATATACTGGCTGTAACATTGCAATACATACATTTGGTGGGCGAAAAATCCTCATGAGCGTCCTTAAAAGACCAAACAAAAGTTTCGTCACAATCTGATCAATGGTTTAGGAAGGCATAGAGTACAAACAAATATTCATTTTTCTCTAGATAAAAGATTGTCTCATGGAGCTTGGTAAACACTGCTAGTTCTGGAGACTAGTATTCAGGTTAGATCACTCTTACTATTTCTTTGATCCTATGACAAAGATTGGCTTTTGGTTTGTCGACATTTTCAAGCTATCAAGAAATACATTATTTTTGTGTAGTAGTCTAAACCATCTTCGAATTATTGCCTTTCTAATGACACCGGTTTTGGGGCATGTCGGTTGGATGGTTACAAAGTCTATAACGGACATAGGAAGAAACAGTTTCTGTGTTTTATATAATTTATATCTATACTATATATATATTATATATTATAATCTATACTTAATATTATAAAAGCTGAAGAGTTTGTTTGTTTGTTTGGTTGAACGCGCTAATCTCAGGAACTACTGGTCCGAATTGAATAATTATTTTTGTGTTAAATAGTTCATTTATCGAGGAAGGTTATAAGCTATATATCATCACGCTACGACCAATAGGAGCGGAGCAGCAACGAATAATGTGGCAAAAACGGGAAAAAAATATTCCTTTTGAAAGCTTCCGTTGCGTACGCTGCCTAAACGGTTAAAATTTGCACTTATTGAGGAAGGTCATAGACTTTATAACATCACTCTACGCCAAAGTAACTATTAGCGCGGGTGAAACCGCGGGCACAGCTAGTATATAATATAAAAATATAGGTTCCCTTAGTTACATTTTATTACTTAGGTACTTGCCTTTTTTTGACATGGGAAAATCCTTTATAACCCTTTCATCTTGAGGGAGATGAAGATTATTTACTCGCCCACCCTAATATTGTTATTACTTTTTCTATTTTGCCAACCCGCAATATTTTCGACAACTCTCTGTGACGGACCTCAAGATACAGGCGAGGCCACAGGGCTGACTTGGTTAGCATTCCATAGATATAGGAACTTATTTTTTTTCAGTATTCCTTCAAAATAGTGTCGAGTATTGGTGTCCCTTCTGTATGTGTCCTATTCACTACTTAACATTCAACACATGTTCACGTAATCGTCGTACAATCGCTCCTATTCATTGCGATGCTACCCTCGTGTGTTCTATTGCATAATGAGATAGAATAAATTATGCTTTAGTTTATATTTGCTTTAGTAAAAGGCATGTTGGCTATGGTCGAACTTGATCAAGGATTGATGACACCTAGCTATTCTCTGTACTGCCGTCTTATGGGTAAATGGTCCTTATGTGAATATAAAATATATCACCACGCCTGTATTCCCCAAAGGGGTAGGCAGAGGCCCATGTTTTGTACCGATGTATTTTGGTCCCAATGTAATAGGGGGCAACGATCCCCACAAAGCTCTGCATTGGGCGATACTCGGAGAATGCAGATTGAATTCTTTTACTCTGACGTGTTCAGAAACGAGTCTAGATTGATCTGGAACCTTCTCGAATCTTAGTAAAAAGGGTACAACAATTGAATATGGAATTGAACGCTTTCCACCATTACAAATCGGGAAATAAACACTATCTTTTAGATTGTAGATACGAGCCTATATATATTTTATATTGGTAACGTAAACATCGGCTATAAGTCATTGGCTCATTGGGGCGTCAAGGAACGCGCGTCAAAATGTTTGCCCATACTAAAACGAACTGTATTGACTCATAGAAAATGCTCCTTAATTATTAACATTGACAGCACGAGAAAATTTTGATGCGTGTCTTAAACGCGTTCGCTGCGTTTTGAGGTCATATTGACTCATAGCGAACTGCCATCACTTCGCTCTATGAGTCAATATAACCTCATGACGGTCCAGCTGAAAGTACACAAAAAATCCTTACGCAACAAACGTGTGAACCATATAAATTCTTACGTATATTGACACAGAGTTCGTTTTGGTATTACCCAACAATTTGATGCGCGTTTCTTAACGCGCCAATGAGCCCGTGGTAAATTAGAAACAAACAAATCCAAACTCTCTTAATTTTAGACGACCTTTAGATAATATCAATAAAATATTCCTTGAATAACACAGTTTTTAGGGTTCCGTACCCAAAGGGTAAAACGGGAACCCTATTACTAAGACTTCGCTGTCCGTACGTCCGTCCGTCTGTCACCAGGCTGTAACTCTTGAACCGTGATAGTTAGTCAGTTGAAATTTCCACAAATAAAGTATTTCTGTTGCCGCTATAACAACAAATACTAAAAATATAAAAAAAATATTTAAGGGGGCTCCGATACAACAAACGTGATTTTTTTGCCGTTTTTATAGATAATTGTATGGTACCCTTCGTGCGCGAGTCCAACTCGCACTTGGCCGGTTTTTAAAATTTTAAACTCAGTGGGAAGTGTATGCAAATCTCTGCCAGTCAGATGCCAGAGTTTGTTTAAATATAAACGCCCACGTCTCTCTCGTGACGATGTATTGGCAGACCGCACGCTTCTTCGACGTGAAAACATAACTTTTACAGTATCTAAGACCCGTATTTTAAAAACCAATTCATAATAAGACTATAATAGGGTTTTAAATAGGTAATATCATTCACTGTTTTGTATACAATACCTGCGCAAGTAGGCGCGTCGGAAAATGTTCGACAACTTTTTTGCAAATACCAAAACATGACTAAAACATACTGTAGTAAAGTACATTTTTAAACGAAGTATCATCGATTTTCGAATGTCTTTTGCCACAGACATTCAATCGTTATGTTTTTTTTTTTTTTAACGAAATGAGCGAAATGATGATATTTAATGGAATAAGATGAGGAATGGCATCACCTGCGACTAGCGCGAGTATTTCGCCAATGTCAAGTAATTAATAGCAAGGACAAATTCAATAAATACACATTATTAATAAAAATGGATAATGACAGTGATACAGATGGCGGATGACCCTTAAGTATTTTATCAACAAGTAGGTACATTTTGCAGAGTTGAGCGAATATAACATTATGATGCAACGAGTTTTAATATCAAAGAGGAAGCTCTTACTAATATTTGACAGTTCCACACGTCCAATTTTGTGTGAGACTTTGACGTCCAAAATCAGATTCTCTATGTTAAGACGAATAAGCCTAAACGGCCGCATTACAGTACATTAACTTTGAAGAGCATGTCAAATTACTGATAAGAGTAGGTATGTGTACGATAAAAATCTAGCACTCAGAAGCTACAGATTTACTCAGAAAGACTACATATAAAGAAAGGCGTGTAAAATTCACCAACGCGCACTAAGCCAGCGTGGTGGACAATAGCCCAAATCCCTCATAGAAGTATATAGAGGAGGAATGTGCCCGGTGTAATGGCAATAGGCTCGCCCCATATTACACCAAAATATATTGGCAAAGCATGGGTTCACTGCACTGTACCTCTACGTATCCCATCGGGGAATAGAAGCGCTATTAAAATAACAATTATGAGTTTGTGAAGATAGAACGACTGTGTGATGTCCGCAAACTGGCACGGGCTACGCTTTGGGCAAGCATAGTGCTCTACGATTATTCATCCTCTTATTGAGGGTAGGTCCGTAGTCACTAGTGAGACATTTGAAAGAGCTATCTTTATTGATCTTCCTTTTTTTTATTTTTATGGCTTATTTAGATACGAAACTGACCGACTCCGCCCTTGTCAATTTTATCTTAGTTCGTGATCGACTCGTAATGATTTCGATTCGTTTGTACACAATATAAAACTTGACTATATTTGGCAGCATTAAAATATTGCCGTCTCCCTCATACGCTACGGCCGTAAGAAGAACGGCAATACGGTCAGTTTAGTGTAGTTTTGTTTGGTTCCGACTGAATCAGTAACCAAGTTACTCTTTAGAAATTGCATGATGTATAAATGAATTTTATTTTTTTCACAAAATATAATGTTACCTTCTTAAATCCACTAGAAGTGACTTCCGGCTTTGGTGCTGTTTCGAACAAGTTCAGCCTGGAATTCTGGAATAAATCTGGACTGGAATTTTCCCTTGAGAACAGTTCAGCAGTCGAACTCTCTCTGGTTAGCCACGGTCTTGGTTTTACGAAAGGATTGTTTCTGGCTGCCTGAGCCCTCTTCAGCCAGTTGAACTTGTTCATGGCTTGAGGATCTGGCGATGGAGAAGGCGTCTCGGAAGTAGGGCTAGACGGCTCCGTTGCCGGTGAAGCCATGATTCACAACAACTATTTCGGAAATTTTTTAGACTTTGAAATTTCTATTTCTACTCTTTTGCAAAGTGTTTTGACACAATGCCCGTGTTATAAATGCTTCTGTTGCAATACAAATTAATACAATTATAAAACCTTTTCACACTTTTCACATAACACAAATATCTACCAAAAAAATTGTATCACTCGCGAATCAGATTACATTTTACGAAATTATGTTAAACATGTTAACATCAATTTGTATGCGTTCATTCTTAAACGAAGCACGACTTCGTGTTGAATGAATCTTTACATTTACACCGCAGGTTAATTTTGAATATTTTATTATATATGTGAATGACCACGTCTATAGTGGTTAGGGCGCGACGCAAGACTGTAACGGATGGGTATTTTAATCGACTCGTGCGCATACATCGATTGTTACAACCGAGATCCGCAATTCTCCGTCAATCTTAATCCTGAAGTCGCCCAGACGTTTTGCAGTTCAATTTCGTTAAAACAGGTTTCATCAATGTGCCTAATTGTACTTAAAAGTTCTGTTGCAATAATAAAATTGTTGGTCTCGAAATACTGCATCTTGGAGTTAGTGCTTCAGCCAAATTTGGCCCAAGATTTCTAGCAAGCGCCGAAGTTGAACAAAGGGCCCAGTTTGTTCAACTTCGTAACTTAATACTACTGTTGTAGAGATTTCATTTCTCAAGGCATATAAATAATAGCTAAAATATGACCAGTGTAGACATTAAACTTTGTCAGCCCTTGAAGCCATCAGACTAGCTATCATTGATAAAAGGTATTGTTTTCAGGCCTTAAAAAATGAAGTCGTAACAACTTCACAACAATAGCGTTACCCCTAACGCTGGCCCAGTTTTGAATGCGTCAAAGCGCAATGGCGCTCGGGGGCGAGGGTAATACTGCGTCGCGCCGCGGAACTCATATAATAATTAATGCCAAGTTCAACAAACGACAGTCAACTTAAAAAAAAAAACATTATTTTAGAGCCAATCTTTAATTGAATTTCTTAGGGTTACACATAAAACTTGGCTGCGACCAGATATCATACTTCGGTCGGACACTACCTGAAGGCTAATTTTAGCGATAGAAAAGAACTCTATTATTTAGTCTTACATTGATGATAATACATTTATGCCGATGGTTTGTCTATGGTATGAGCGTAGGCCGTTCATCTTACCCAGGTGTTTGCGGGTTCGATTCCAAATTCAGAAATTTCGGGAATGGCCTTTTGGAAATTTGCTCTGGTCTCAGTGTAACTGGGATCGCCCCAGGTCCATTCTACGGTACCCATAGTACAAGATTCGCTTAGTTTGGGATCATACGATGAGTATGTGTTGTCTGGATATATTTATTTATTTAGTTTAATATATTTCACTTTGATGACAAGTAAATCACGAATTATTGCCAGTCATGTCAAAGTGTAGCATGTGTTGCCTTACTAACGTAGCGTAGTAGGTATTATTATCTTATCATTATTATTAAAAACAACTCTAAAGGCAACAAACTGGAGCTATATGTACCTGTGTATTTGTAAAAAGTTATGGCGATTTAGAAAAATGATCAGCCCACTGAGTTTCTTGCCGGATCTTCTCAGTTGAGGTCGCGTTTCGACCCGGTAGTAGTATAGTAGTATATAAGAAAAAAAAAATATTGACCATTTGTAAGTACCCCCATAGGCCTATACAGAATAAATGATTTGACTTTGAAGCAGTATCGTAACCCTAATTTCTCTAACAATTCGGTGCCTTACGTAATAGCATATGTAGCATTTATATTAAGTGAGTTAGTTCATTAAGTTCTAATGATTAAGGGTCATTGTTTGCTTATTTAAGTTAATAGTAACTGAACGCTTGGACTTGAACTCTGTGAGTTCACGAGCAAGCAATATGGCGGCCGCCGCCATCAAAGGAACGATGGAAAAATCGATAGAATCTGGCAACAAGTTTGCGCGAGCTACAGCAAATTGCCCGCTTGCCTCCTTAAAGCAGTATTGTTTTAATATTAAGTACAAAATCTTCAACTCTTTTTCATTGCCTATGTTAGATTAACTTTTTTTTATGCGATAGGGAGGCAAACGAGCAGACGTTTCACCTGTACTTACTTCCCTAAAAAGTCGAAAGGTTTCAGTCTAAAAAACTATAATTAAGTACAGGCTGGCACTTTCCTCGTTCAATGAATCAGTCTAACTGTACAAAGAGGAAATGCAGCCAGCGGTGGCAAGAATCCCACGCGGACAAAACCTTTTATAATTAGTAATAATTTTCTTTATTTACTGTTCGTAATTGTAAATTGTTTCTTTAACTATGTGTAAATATTGAATTTGTGTAGTAAATGCCACGCCTCTGCGCATTAAAATTCAGTCGCGCGGTCAATATAATTACGTTGAAGAATAAACCTTGTCTATGAGTCTATACAGTTCGTTTCGGTGTAGAAAATTTTAACGCGGGGCATTTGACGTGCGGCTTAAAGATTATATTACTAGTCATCCAGTTAGCTCCTGTTTATGAGAATAGTTGTATGCCCAAATATTGGAAGCTAGCAAACTAGTTGATTCTGT
Organism: Ptilodon capucinus; assembly: GCA_914767695.1. Classification (NCBI taxonomy): domain Eukaryota; kingdom Metazoa; phylum Arthropoda; class Insecta; order Lepidoptera; family Notodontidae; genus Ptilodon; species Ptilodon capucinus. The sequence continues at coordinate 5,415,107 of OU611831.1, forward strand.
CGTCAAAAGATAAAATTTTGAAGAGTCGTAAAGGCGCTGACGGTCGAGATGGCGCCTACAAATTAGTATAAACCTTGCGCATGAGCCGCGTCAAAACACGCGGGACCCATTTTGCCAATACCAAAACGAACCGTATTTACTTAAAGAAAAGAGTCATTTCACAGTGAAATGTCGCGAGCGAATCTAGTCGCGTGGATTTTGTGCACGCTGCTGGTCCCGTTTAAATTAAACTCACACATTTGAGTTTAAGTGGACTGTATTTAGGATAAATTAGTTTAAAGTAAACTACAATGTTAAACGCGTGGTGGAGCTGCTACGATGTAAAGGTAACTGACAATAGAGCCTTAAACTAGTGATGAGCTACAAAAACATAGATTTTAAACTAACAATTTGTTTGGCAACAAACAGATTGACCACAGAAATTCATCATAAAGATTGAATATCTGTGGTCACAGGGTACATTTTCAAAAGAAGTCAAGTAGATTCGCTCATAACTGTTCAGGGTGTACGTCCTAAGGAATCATTTTCTCTTAATGGAGTTTTAATTGCTTGTAAGCTCATTCGTATCTATACAATGACACATCTGTTTTGTTACACACAGCCCACGCCTTATCTAAATGTAACAGCTCTCAAATATTGCTGTCTCGCTCAGACATTGTGATCACGAGTAGGACAGCTATACTCTTAAATTGGGGAAGATTAGTTCTAGGGTCCGAATGTTTTACGAGACAGTAGTATGACCTATACTTGATCTTAGACTAGACACAGACTCGCAAACCTTAAGGCTCAGATAAATAAACGTTACTTAGCACGATCTAAGCCAAAGTACTGACTAAGTTCACGAAATTCCATTAAATAGACGTGACTTTCAGTTGTCAGTTCTGTCAGAAGTCGAGCTCGGCTAAGCCAAGTATTAGTCAAGACTTGTGATGACTTAGCATGGTCTAAGCAACAATTTCACAAAAATAAATTGATTTTTGAACTGTCGTATTGTATGCTGCAGTATGTTTTATATTGTAATAGTGATTCATCCGCCCTCTTTACCACTGTTATCATACATTTTTATTTATAATGTACACATATATTGAATTTGTCCTTGCAATTAATTACTTGACACTGGCTGAAATACCCGCTAAACGCAGGTGGAGCCATCCCTCATCTTATTCCATTATATATCATAATTTCATTCATTTCGTAAAAAATAAATAGTTTAGTGTAGTGTTTGTTTACTTCAGTAGCCAAAAAAAACAAAGGTTTACCGCGTGTATGCTATCAGACCTTTATCATTAGATATTATTCTAACCAAAAATAAAACAAAAAGTTCATCACTTTATTGTATTTTCATTTAATCCGAGAGAAAGAAAGAAAAAATGTAATAAATGCACACAATAACACAAATCTTCTTCTTTTTGTACGAAATGAATGTAATGATTCATTTTTTTCCGCTGCATCTGCGAATAGCGTGTACTTATGCCAATGTCGAGTAATTAATATCAAATCAAGGACAAATTCAATAAATAAACATTGTAAATTATTATTTCCTTTATTTCTTATATTTCTTATAAATTACATTTTTAAATATATATATAAAAAATACATTTAAAAATATAAAAAACAGTTCCCCACCGGCATCTGGAACAGGGTCCTAGTTACCAGTGGTTAGGGCTCCAGAGAGAGGAACTTCCTCACAATGCGCGCCGTCTCCAGAAGTACCGCCTTCTGAATCTGTCCCTTGATCCAGCCGCCTAACGCGAGCCTCTTTAGGTGTTTGTCGAGGCTCTTGGCTAATAAGCCATGGGCGGAAACGACTATCGGTACAATGATTGCCGCATCAATGTCCCACATGTCGACAACCTCGTGAGCCAGATCAAGATACTTGCTTTCTTTATCTTTCTCGGCCTTCACGAGATTCTCGTCATGGGGGACAGTGATATCGACAATCATTGCACGGCGCTCTTGGCGATCTATCAGCACAATATCAGGCTTATTGGCTACAATAGTCCTGTCTGTGATGATAGATCGGTCCCAATACAATGAGATATGACCTTCTTCGAGAACTGGTTGTGGTTCATACCTGTAGTACGGTACCTCGGATGTCACAAGGCGATATTTCAGGGCAAGTTGCTGGTGGATAATCCTGGCTACTTGGTTGTGTCTGTGTAAATATTGACCATTTGCGAGACGCGAACAACCGGAGATGATATGCCTCAGGGATTCTCCAGGGCGATGACATGCCCGACAAATGTCGATGGTGCCATCCCGAAGAATATATTTCCGGTAGTTGTTCGTCATCACAACTTCGTCCATAATTGCACAGACAAAACCTTCGGTTTCCCCAAAGAGGTCGCCGAATCGTAGCCAGGCCACGGAGGCCGCAAGATCTACATCGGGCCCATGAAGGGCCCGATAGTACCTTCCGTGTAGCTCCTTGCCCTGCCATACCAACCTACGATCATCCGTTGTCAGCACTACAGGTTTGCGCCAGTTCTCTTTTGCCAAAGATAGAGGGGTGAGTCCATTATCTACTGCCACTACATCCACATGCATTTCCCCATCGGCACGGAGAAAATATTCCCTGAGGCTACATATCTCCCGGTTATGCAAAGTCTTGACGTTTAAAAAGCCACGACCTCCACATTTCCGAGGGATATATAGTCTCATTACCGATGAGCGTGGGTGATGCATGCGGTATGAAGTGAGCGTAGTACGGACTGTTCTATCCAGGGTGTCCAATTCGGTCTGAGTCCACTTGAGTATGCCAAAAGAGTACATCAAGACTGGCATGACCCAGCCGTTGTAGGCTCGCACCTTATTGTAAATTATTATTATTATTATTTAAATTATTATTCCTTTATTTCTCATTTTTCTTATTTAGTACATTTTTAAATATAAATATAAAAAATACATTTAAAAATATAAAAAAAAAACAGTTCCCCACCGGCATCTGGAACAGGGTCCTAGTTACCAGTGGTTAGGGCTCCAGAGAGAGGAACTTCCTCACAATGCGCGCCGTCCCCAGAAGTACCGCCTTCTGAATCTGTCCCTTGATCCAGCTGCCTAACGCGAGCCTCTTTAGGTGTTTGTCGAGGCTCTTGGCTAATAAGCCATGGGCGGAAACGACTATCGGTACAATGATTGCCGCATCAATGTCCCACATGTCGACAACCTCGTGAGCCAGATCAAGATACTTGCTTTCTTTATCTTTCTCTGCTTTCACGAGATTCTCGTCATGGGGGACAGTGATATCGATAATCATTGCACGGCGCTCTTGGCGATCTATCAGCACAATATCAGGCTTATTGGCTACAATAGTCCTGTCTGTGATGATAGACCGGTCCCAATACAATGTGATATGACCCTCTTCGAGAACTGGTTGTGGCTCATACCTGTAGTACGGTACCTCGGATGTCACAAGGCGATATTTAAGGGCAAGTTGCTGGTGGACAATCCTGGCTACTTGGTTGTGTCTGTGTAAATATTGACCATTTGCGAGACGCGAACAACCGGAGATGATATGCCTCAGGGATTCACCAGGGCGATGACATGCCCGACAAATGTCAATGGTGCCATCCCTAAGAATATATCTCCGGTAGTTGTTCGTCATCACAACTTCGTCCATAATTGCACAGACAAAACCTTCGGTTTCCCCAAAGAGGTCGCCGAATCGTAGCCAGGCCACGGAGGCCGCAAGATCTACATCGGGTCCATGAAGGGCCCGATAGTACCTTCCGTGTAGCTCCTTGCCCTGCCATACCAACCTACGATCATCCGTTGTCAGTACTACAGGTTTGCGCCAGTTCTCTTTTGCCAAAGATAGAGGGGTGAGTCCATTATCTACTGCCACTACATCCACATGCATTTCCCCATCGGCACGGAGAAAATATTCCCTGAGGCTACATATCTCCCGGTTATGCAAAGTCTTGACGTTTAAAAAGCCACGACCTCCACATTTCCGAGGGATATATAGTCTCATTACCGATGAGCGTGGGTGATGCATGCGGTATGCAGTGAGCGTAGTACGGACTGTTCTATCCAGGGTGTCCAATTCGGTCTGAGTCCACTTGAGTATGCCAAAAGAGTACATCAAGACTGGCATGACCCAGCCGTTGTAGGCTCGCACCTTGTTTCCGCCTGATAAAAGACTTTTCAGTACTTTTTTCAGGCGCCCCAAGAAGCGATCCCGCAATAACTGTTTCATGTCAGTCTCACTAATGCCTAACCCTTGTGACATACCCAAGTATTTGTAGGTCTCGGTTGCGGCGAGTGATCTCAGTTGGATGGAATCTGAAAGTTGGATGCCTTCAGACTCCACCAATCTCCCCTGCTTTGCATGCATGACCGCACATTTATCCACACCAAACTCCATCCTGATAGAATTACTAAAGGTCTCTGTAACCTTCAGTAATCCCGTCAGTTGGAGCGCAGTGGGGGCAAACAGTTTAAGGTCATCCATGTAAAGCAGGTGAGATATTACCTGACCTCCTCGTCGCAACCGAAAGCCAAACCCTGACTCCTCTAAAAGTGTGCTCAGAGGGTTCAGGGCCAGGCAAAACCATAGTGGACTCAGACTATCACCCTGGAAGATACCTCGCTCTATCCTTATAGGCTCGCCATTCCCAAGAATCTGTCGAGAGCCTGGACAGAGAAGGACCGTTTTCCATTGCCTCATACATGACTCCAAGAAAGTGCGTAGAGTTGTATCTATTTTATACAACTCAAGCACTCTCACAAGCCACGTATGCGGCACAGAATCATAGGCCTTCTTATAATCTATCCAGCATGTCGACAGATCCTTTCGGTTACGGCGAGCCTGTTGACAAATGGTCATATCAATGAGGAGTAGCTCCTTAGTACCACGGGACCCACTCCTACATCCATTCTGAGAGGCAGACATTATTGAATTATCTTCAACATGTCTGGCGATTTTCGCTCTCAGGATGGATGTAAGAGTTTTGTAAATTGTAGGTAGACAGGTGATCGGTCTATAATTTTTAGGGTCCGTGGTACTTCCGGTTTTATGGAGCAGATGGGTTACGCCTGTAGTTATAAATTCCGGTAACGACCCAGATTGTAAGGCTGATTGGAATTGGGATGCCAAGCGAACGTGCGAGCTACGTAGCCATTTGAGCCAAAAATTATGCAGTCCGTCCGGGCCTGGGGCCTTCCAATTAGGTAAAGAACGGACTGCATTGGCTACGTCTAGGGGCCCGATGGAGATAATTATTATTATTATTATTATTATTTTTACGAAATGAGCGAAATGATGATATTTAATGGATTAAATAAGGAATGGCTTCACCTGCGACTAGCGCGGGTATTTCGCCAATGTCAAGTAATTAATAGCAAGGACAAATTCAATAAATACACGTTATAAATAAAAATGAAAAATGACAGTGATAAAGATGGCGGATGAATCCAAACATTGTAAATAAAAATGTGTGATAACACAAATCAACAACAGAGGCAAAACGAAATATCAACTGCCAAGGTGTCATTCTCACAAAAAGACCATCGACACCAATAATTTACCACAGCATTCAATGCGTTCATTTTTTGAAATATGGCCGTTGGTATAAAAAGTAAACAAATAAGTTTTCCATTGTGATCATTCCATTAAAACATTTATTATTATATGAAATACATCTATAATGATGTAGAACTGTAAATATTAATTATTATATATTAAATTTTGACAATATTAAACCCAGCACTTTCCCAATCTCTGAACGCTTCTTTTTAGGCAAAAGCATTACTTTCGATTTTGACTTAGCTCGTGCTCGGCTAAGCAATGTTTATAGTAACGTCTATTTTAGTACATAACAGATGCTTGGCTTAGACACGTCAAAGTAATGCTTCGCCAAGTCGTACTTTAGACCAATGCTTAGCAACGACTATTTATCTGGGCCTGAGAGTAGTAGTCGAAACCTTATAGTTTTGAAGTAATATTTTTTTCCGTTTTCCGAAATGTTTTTTGGCTTTGTTGTACACTTGGTATTTTATGGGCTACATTACAGCAAATATGTTTTCTTGCGTCGATATATTGAATGGTGAAATATGTTTGCAAAATTCTTTTCTACATTAAAACTCCCCAGCATAACCAACACGGAACAAATCAGGGTGGAAGTACGTCACGCACATTCTGTTGGTACTTACGTGAGGGGATGAAATACGTTCCCAATCTTATGAGCAAAGCAATTTAGCACTTTATCGTCTCGGGAATAAAGTTCAAGTTACATACGAGAGACGTTATATATCTGTAAATGCTTCTAACGTGACAGGGTTACGTTTTACGATCATCGCCGAGGGGATAACAACGTGAATAGGACCTTTTGAGTCTTGTCGATATCTTGAACGTATTCGGAACCTACCTATGTTATTGCTACCTTCCAGGAAGGTCAAGTCCGTAGCACCCTCAGCCTACGGAAGTGCATGAAAAGATTTATGACTGTGGCTGAAGCGAAAGAGGTATGTCAGGATCGTAGCATGAGGCAAACGGTAGTCTCTGCCTACCCCCATGGGATAGAGGCGTGAGTATATTCATGTATTCGGAACTGAAACACCTAATTAAGCACAGAATGGAAATATACCAAAGAAACAATAACGTTTCGTACACGTAGTTACTAAAACGTAATATAAATATAACCCGCTAATAAGACAGTTGCGAGCCGTCTGTCTGTTCGTCACTGTATTAGTACGACAAATATTTCAGTGTGAATTGTATATTTTGTATGTAAATAACGTTATCATTCGATCGATAAGTATGTAATGTAAAGGTGCTTAGCTTTGTAAAGTGTTTTCAGCAAGCTTTGATCTGAAATAACAATCATTTCAGGCCGAACCTTGGCAGACAGTGTACTTCAAGATTAGGTACCCGCAATTTGCAAATCAACCGTTAGATTCTCATCATCAAGACCCAACTTTGATAGAAGCATGTCGAAAGGGCAAATGCGTCTGTACCTAATCGGCACCCTTTTCAAAAAAAAAAATGTTAAAAAAACCGGCCAAGAGCAAGCTGGACTCGCGCACCGAGGATTCCGTACCTAAATTGTAAAAGGACCGAGCATTATTCGAACGAAGAGGTAAACTGGATAAAGAGACAAACTGAACTTTGCCGTTGGTATACTCGTGCCCCCATACAAAGTAACTACAAAATAAGTTTGTAATCGCAAAAAAAACATTTTCTAACAATAAATTTACAGTTTTCGGATTTATTCTTTTATTTGTGCTATAAGACCTTACTTCTTGCTAAATTTCATGATTCTAGGTCAACGGGAAGTACCTACCCTATAGGTTTTTGATTCCCTTATAAATGTACTGAAAATGCAACATAAACCGCCGTATTTTTTGATTGCGATAACCTAGAAGTTTGATTTTTTTAGAGAACCAAACACAAGTGTCTGTTAAAAATTTCAACTTGATACCTTCACGCATTTCTGAGATAAAGGGTCTTGACAGACACACAGACGGACAACAAAGTGATCTTATAAGGGTTCCGTTTTTTTCCTTTATAGGTACGGTATCCTAAAAATTGTCAAAAGTCCTGTAAAGTCTAATCTACATGCATTTTCTGAAGAAAAAGTTGAAACAAATTGAGTTTTAGCCATCAATAAATTAACTACACTGGAGAAAAACTATACCCAGAATGCAAAAAAAATCTTCCGTGGTCATAGATAGATTAAATTAGGTACACCACTTCGCCATCACACTCTCGATATGGCAGATTATTGTATATATTTAATATTACGTATATTTGCTTCCGAACATTTCCTCATCTATTTGCAACGTCTGCCAAGGTCCGCACGGTGTTTGCTATTCCTTTATCAGCCTTTGTTTTACATTAGTTAGCGCCTTTTAACCTTTACAATGCTTTGTAGTGCTTCTAGGATGTGGATTGTAACACTGCATCTTTGTAAGGGTGCAGTGGAATCAAAACCTAAGGACTTGTAAGTAACATCTGAGGTAACATCTTCTGAAGAACCTGCTAATGAAAAACTTTCAGAGTTGAACAGATTGGGTAGGTCTTGGTACGCAATTTTTAGCACAATTAGATAGAGAAGAACCCTGCTTGTTATTAAAAACGTTTAGTTACATCCTCTAAATATGTAATCGATCTATGAATGTTAATACTTTTTAAACCTTCTTTTTACCAAATTATGCTCGACATGGGGCTCTTTTTCTTAAAACACGCTATTCGTTCTAGTTCTGTCTTGAGTATGAGCCAGCTTATTCAAACCACCTTCCTGATTTGATGATATGGCAGACCATCTGACTGGCCTACGCGTTTAAATCGTCCAAACATTTGGATGCTATTTAATTTTTATGGAAAAAAAGTTATCTACAACTATGGATATCTAAACTAAGATTTTGGACCAAAGACCTTGAAACTTCTATCTTAAACAAGGCACATCTGCGACAAGTTAAACTTAAGTAATAAACGTTTACTAAGGAACTCTTTTTAATAAGCGAATACTTAGGATATTGCCGACAGCGTTGACTCTTAACATTATTCTTTATTTTTTCACGACTTAAAATGTTACTTACCTACTAACTTTCACTGTCACATATCTAAGAATAAAATTATAGAGCTCCCAGACTTAAGTGTTGTTCATTACCTACTCAAATTTAATCAAAAAGGTAATACCAAAATTTTGGGAAATAATTTGTGTCTACATTATAAGCATAGCAATATGCAGATGTGCGACTTTGCCTATCATTAATCAGCAGGCGCTTACTGTTCGTCCAAGTGATTGTGCTACAGAACAGATAATAGGGCTGTCAGGTCAGCGCACGGGACGTGGCCCAATTTATCCCATTACGACACACTCGGTCGGATAATGAATACGAAACTGAGTTTTATTTCGGAATATTGTTATGTAAGAGTTGTTTGGGACACTAGCTTTTATCCATCTCATTTGAGTTGCCTACTGCACGTTTTATGTTCGTATACAAAGTTTATGATATGTTTACAGTAGCGTACTCAATGTGGAAAACTCTAAACCGGCTTCGCACTGGAGTTGGTTGCTGCAGACTGAACATGTGCAAGTGGGGCTTCAGGGATCCCACTCTAACGCAGTGAGACTGCGGTGATCCCGTACAGTCGATGCAGTACTTAACTTGCTATCTTGTCCCCTGTGCCCAAAACGACCTGCACGAGGGAGGACTTTTATGCGTCCACTCCCAACGCGATTGTTGTGGCAAAATTTCTAAAAAATTTAGTGTAGACCATTGACTCGAAAAGAGGAAGAAGTAGCGTTGTAAGAACACTTTTGTATTCATGTATGGTATTGTAGTTGAATCGTTATATTTGGAGGAAAAAACCCAAGCGTTCTTATGCCTTAAACAATCCAGACAGTCGTATAAATAAAGTCTCGTTTTTTTTGAACAAATTTAACAAGATAATCAATAAATATAATCTTCTGACACCCCTTCTTTGAGATTTAATTAATGTCCAACAGCCATATGCCACGCTCCGGCGGCGCCTCGCAGCCTTTAGAAATTGCTCTATTTGTTCCAGATGGCATTGCGGACGCATTTGTACAGTATTATGACATCAACATGATGTACCAGCAAGCGAGCAGTGATGGACTACGAAACGTCTAAAAAACATTGGTCGTTTCGGAACGTGTTCCAAAAGAGTACTTTCAAAAAGAATGTGGTGCGAACAGCGTGTGGGGCGTAACGCCCCAGTACCTACCCCCTGGTCAAGACAAAAACCCTATTTAAAAAAAACACTACAAAATCATTATGTCCCTTACTACCACTTGTCTTGCAGCAATGTGTTTATATAACTTTCAGTCAATTTTACCAAATATTACAGTTACTATCGAAACGACAATACTTTGGGAGGAAACGCCTCGAGAGACTTAGTGGAGGGATATGTGCCTATGGAAGTCCAGTCTAGTTACTAATTTGTCTAAGATCTGATATTATTTGCTCACCATATGGTATCTTATATGCGTGCCTCCAGATCGTACGCCTTCGTTCAGCTGAATGGAGCTGACACTGCCCGCATCGTCATCCATAAATCCCGTCTTCTTGTAACGAGCCATCTGTCGACAAAAGATTCAAATCAACATCATCACGCCTGTGTTCCCCGAAGTTCCTAATGTAATAGGGGGTGAGCCTATTGATATTATACGAGGCCATCTTTATCACATTCATCACCCATTTTTAGGGTTCCGTACCCAAAGGGTAAAACGGGAGCCCTATTACTAAGACTTCGCTGTCCGTCCGTCCATCTGTCACCAGGCTGTATCTCATGAACCATGATAGTTAGAAAGTTTCTGTTGCCGCTATAACAACAAATACTTAATAAAATAAAAACTGAATAAAATAAATATTTAAGGGGGCTCCCATTCAACAAACGTATTTTTTTGCCGTTTTTATAGATAATAGTACGGAACCCTTCGTGCGAGTCCGACTCGCCCTTGGCCGGTTTTTATGTATAATGTGTATTTATTGAGTTTGCTCTTGCTTAGATAATAGTTGACACTGGCTGAAATACCCGCAAACCGCAGGCGGAGCCATTCCTCATCTAATAACACCATTTCATTCATTTCGTACAAAAAGAAGAGGCCATTAGACTATATACTATATTCTAGCTGCAATTGACAAAAGATGATGTATACATGCTTTGCAAAATATGGGGGGCCTTAGCTAGGTACTCCACAACGTGAGGAGAATTGGGCCCCAGTTCAGTGGCATACGGCTGGAAGTGGGCCCCCGTTATCATTAATTGCCTACTGTTTAACACAATGTTTGTTTGTTTATTTAACAGATAACATACGGAACAATGTTATTTTTATTGGTTATCATGCGTAATTATTTTTTTGTTTTTCTAGAGTGAGATAAGGTGTCACTAAAAGAGAATTAGGATCGAGAATCAACAATAAATTTACAGGATTGATTTAACGTACCTCCCGGATTAACCGTCAAAGCAGTACTGTCGAACATTTCTAAAAAGTCACACAAATTAATCTCAAAATGCCCACTTACCGACTTCAATAAGCTTAACAGGTCACTTGAAACTTACCCTAATTAAAACATCCCATAAGTAACACTTAGTCTGTTTACAAATTTACGATAAGCGCCTGGGCCACATTTTCTGCCGCTGAGTGTATTTATTGAGGCATTTTTTTAGTTTGCAAGCGTTCTATACAGCCACAATAGATCGATCATTACTTGGTGGTTAATTGAAATATTAAACAATGCTTTACGTAGATACTATCAACACACATTGACTTATAATACGACGGCGGCTTGGCTCACGGGTCGGCAACCAGCGACTCGCGAGCCACATGCGGCTCTTTGGATGTAAAGCTGCGGCTCTTTAGTTCCAATACGCAAATATTAATTATTTTATAAAAAAAAAACATTTAAAAATCATTCTGAATCGATTTCGGAGATAACGCGCCATTTATATTTTGTTGTTTTTAGGGTTCCGTACCCAAAGGGTAAAACGGGAACCCTATTACTGAGACTTCACTGTCCGTCCGTCCGTTTGTACGTCTGTCCGTCCGTCCGTCCGTCTGTCACCAGGCTGTATCTCATGAACCGTGATAGCTAGAGAGCTAAAAATTTTACAGATGATGTATTTCTGTTGCCGCTATAACAACAAATACTAAAAAATAGAATAAAATAAATATTTCAGGGGGCTCCCATACAACAAACGTGATGTTTTTGCCGTTTTTATAGATAATGGTAAATTGTAATTTTCGACTCTTCCAACTCAAAAGGTTGTCAACCCCTGGTCTAGTCGATTAAGAGTAGGGGCCGTCCATTAATCACGTGATGTTTTTTTTGGCATTTTTTTCATTTATTTACTACCGACAAACGATGACATCGATCGATGAGTTTTTGCAGCTCCAAAACTATGGTAGTGAGAAATAATCTTTCATAATAAGTCATCGTATAATGTACTTGAAACATTATTCCCCATTTCTGAAACACCCTGTATAGGACGCGCATGTACCCAGCCGTTGAATGGTTCCAATATCCGCCAGATGACAATACTTGGATGGATATTACTTCTGAGCGGTAGGAAATAAGACGCCTTGACCTAGTTACCGGACTGGGAAGATTTGCGGAAGTTTTCTGTAATTGTAGCATGTAATCTAAGATTAGACGTATGTCACGGAATGTCTTGATGTTGTCTCTTTCTCACGTATGAAATTAGACAGAGAGCGAGCGAGCAAATCCGTGACAAAGGTCTTGTCTTGACATGGGTGCTAACCCCACTGAAGTGTTTAAAAGGATACAAGTTCTGAGTCATATCTGAAAAGATTCTGCATCTAATTTTTACCCGACTACGGCGAAGGCTGAAGGGTTATGATTTTAGCAGTCTATGTATGTTGCAAGCAGTCTATGTTTGTATTTACGTATGTTCCTCCGTAGCGCCTAAACTATTCATCCAATTTTGATAAGGAGCCAATCGATTCGTTATCATGGTCCGAGTAACATAGGCTAAATTTTTTTTCCGTGGTTGGGTCACAGTTAAACTTCTTTCTTGTGTCATTATTATTAAATATTATATAAGTACGCAGTACGTATTTCAGTGAGCTAAAGGATGATTAAACATTGGTTTAAACTTGCAGCCAATACCGCTTAAGTTCAAAGGAACAACACTTGAGCTTTAAAAACCCTTCTAATATAGAATAATTTTGTATTTTACCAAACCCAAGTGAATTTTATTTGAGCCCCGCGTGTGAAAATTACCGCATAACAACAGACAATAAACCAATTTATTGATGCGCAACTCCTTAGTTAATAATTATATTTATTATGAGTCTATAACGTCCCATTGCTGTGCAAAGACCTCTGCCTCCATTATTCTCTATATTGAGCTAAGTTGAGCCTCTCTTTTCGATGGGAGTCCAGTTCATCCCGCCATCTCCTTCTGGGCCTGCCGCGATGTCTTCTTGCATTATTTGCGATCCAGTCAGTGGTTGGGTTAAAGCAATGCCATACACCTAACGCGGGACACGCAAAAGGTATAATGAAACAACACAAAAGCCGTCTTGACCTTGTTTTCGTCGAGATAAAATCGAAGATTAAGAGATCATAGGACTTGGGGCGATGAACTAAGTGCTGTGGCATATAGTCTCCTCCGGTGGAGCTGTAAAGGCCAAATCACGGCCAACAGCGTAGTCATTTAAAAAAAAAGGCATACTGTCTTATATAGAAAAGTACCTACACATTCAGCATAAGTAGAACTCAGTTGAGTATGTGTTGACTGATATTCATACGATTATGTCTTCTGAGTAATGGCAATTTTAATCAACGAATTAAAACATAATTTCTTGCATATCAAATGGCATTTAACCTCAAAGCCATAAACGACGTCAACTCTAAAACACAACAGACCAAAATGTACATATCGAGGGGTGAAAGGCTATTGCGATTTGACTGAAAAGTTTTTTTAACTTTACAGAACAGCATACTCATTCGACGCCCAAAAAATCGCTGATTCCACGTTATAAGACAATATCGCTCTAAGGGGCGCTTAAGTCAAATAGCCTTTCAGCCCTCGATATAGTGTATCAATTTAAATTAAGCAAGAAGATTGCCAAGAATAGCAAGTAGTTAGTAAACAGTACCTATCACACCCTAACTGACTAGGCATACATAAGATTGGAATAGGTACCTAAAACTAAAACACACGCACCATGAGTTGCTACTACTACCTACATAATACATAGTAGAAAACAACAGCTAGATGTCCTTGGGTGAACTGTTGTGTGAGATAACGATCGCGTTTAACGGGATTACACATAAAGCAGCTGAAGTGGAAAACATGGCTGCGCGTTGTTTGCTCCACATGTATTAAGGGATAGAAGATAGAATCAGGGGCCCGATTTTCGTTTGATAGACATCAATCTCTATTATAGATATGTCGAAAGAAAAAAAAAACGATCAACTTGACGTTTGGTTTCGACAGATCTCTAATAGAGATTGATGTCTATCAAACGAAATTCGAGCTCTAGAATCAGAAACAGATTTTTTTAATTCATGTGTTACACATACCGGATAGTAATTCAGTACTCGGCCGGATACCGGATAGTAATTAAGTATCCGGCCGGATACCGGATAGTTATTCAGTATCCGGCCGGATACCGGATAGTAACTCAGTATCCGGCCGGATACCAGATAGTAATTTAGTAACCGGCCGGATACCAGATAGTAATTCAGTATCCGGCCGGATACCGGACAGTAAAATTAAAAAAAAAAAAAAAATATTCTGCACAAGGCAAATCATACCACAATAGGTTATAGACATTATTTTTATAGTCGCACTTCAAAAATGACCAACTTCTGAAAATAGCCTTTCGCTGTAAACCGTACTGCCAGGTGCTGAAAGATAAGTTTAATTGACAAATTAAGTGACCACCATATGAGTCGTGATTGCGATTGATTCGAGATGTAAAGACATCTTAAAGAAGAAGCGTCATGTAAAGCGATATCCGGCCGCCGGATATCCGGCGCTCCGGCCTGGTAGCTTGCCGAATATCCGGTATTCGGCCGAACCACTATCCGTTTCATCTCTACTTGAAACACTATAAGAACGTAATATTAAATATAATTGAAAGATATGTACGGTACAGCAACGATTTTGTAACTCATACTGCAAGCAAAATAATTCCAAGGTGACAAAAGTTGACGAACGAAATGAAACAAGGGAATTCCTCTAGCGACGGTGATTCCTCGAGCGATAGACGAGCAGAACATTATGTCCCGACTCGCGAGTCACAGACTATATAATACTATAATAGTCCCGAGTGCTATGCGTTTTAAAAACCGATCTTCAAGTGTTTCGAGGCGCGATATATACTACAAAATGAATTTATCATTTTTTTATGATTTGAATGAATGACTTAGTTAATTTACTTTATTTTAATTTACCGTTATGTTATAACCTTAATAAATAATTAAGAATCTAAATCTAGTTTTATATAAAAAAAATATAGCTAAAAAAAATCTGTATTTTTTTTTAATTTGCTTGACGCGAGGCCCCTGCAAGAGCGAGGCCCCAGGCGATTGCCCTGTTCGCCACCCCCTAAGGCCGCCGCTGGTGAAAAGAGCCCTATCCCTTAAATAATAAAACAAAAGCTAAAAGGGACAGGTAATACCATAGTTTGCAGTGATTTGATCTCATTCTGATAGATTGAGTAGGACTGTGCACACTGGAGCGTCAAACCTCGCGCGACGCTCCCTCGTAATTTTTTTTGCCAATATCAAAACGAACTTAGTGGCAATGATGCATAAAGATTGAATTTCTGCAGTAAAAGCCGCGCCCCAACGCGTTGAAATTTGCTTGCGCTCTCAGTTTCATTTAGTTGAAGAATGAACTTTTTCTATCAGACAATACAGTTTGATTTGGTACTGTCATAAAAATTGTCGAACGAGGGTCAACGTTCCAGTGTGATTGACGGTAAGGAGCGAAATAATATTAAAAGAATCTAAAGTTGCAATCTCAATTCAGTTTCTACGACTGACTATCAGGTAAAGATTTGGAATGTTATTCAATTTGTTTCCATTTTCCCGACAATTCGCAGACAGCTTACCACTGGCAGTTCTCAAAAAGTCAGCATAGCAACTGGCTGTTGTTGAACTAATTAAAGTCTGCCGAAGTTGGCTGTCGAGCTAGTTATAATCGAATATACCACTGAAACCCACGCCTTTGGGAACGTCTAAGGGAAAAGTCTATCCCTGTATTCCCAAAGCTATTACTTAATAACATAAAATTAAATCAGGCTCAAGAAGGATTCCCTTGAGGGCCTAGACCTTATTACTGTTATGAAACAAAGATAAAGTAATAAAAAGTCTTCAGTGGTATACAAGATTAACTTCTGAAATAAAACGCACATTTAAATAAAGGTACTCTACACTAATTACCAAAAATGACTGCAATATCATTAGGATATAAGACTAACTAGACTAGAAAATCTATCCAAATGATTGGGATCCATCACTCCATCCAAATAATTGGGAAGGGTTACAGAAACCCTATTCAATAATATTCCAACATATCTTTCATAAAATGACATATGTAGTTAGTAATATTGTCAACATACGTAATTGCGTCCGATAATCAAGATCCATTTGATTACACACATTATACTGTGAAGCTTACCAGACATTACTGGCTCATGGCTTGATCGACGATTAGCTAATTAAACTCCTTGATTGTAGGTAGGATACATGATTCTGTATTTTTCTTACCACTGAGTCACTATTCACCTGTGCACTTTCTACAGACTGACGCGTCGGTCAGACAGACTGAAGAATTCCCAATTTATATATTCCCTCTTTAATCATTCTAGTTTAGTTATTTAGTTAGTATAGTAGTGCGTGTGACCTTTAAAGATAGATTCAAAAAGTACTATCCATTACACAAAAGTCATACGAAGCCAATAAAGTGCAGACATAATAGCATCGCGTATCGGGGTTTCCGCGTCAAAATTAAATGTTATATAGGAAGGTATTTACTTCGCGTCTTTACAAAAGTATTGTTCCTAAAGTTCTTGGAAGAATGATTTCGGCCTTGAGTTGGTGGCACATGCTTTCAAACAGTTTAGACAGCAGCGCCAAATTGTTTGATTGCTTTGCAGCTAATGAACTAGGCCGTGTTTCCATTATACATTGTGTTTGTTTCTGAAATATGTTCGTGTCCATCTATGTGGCTATCCACAACGTGCCTTCAAATAACTCTGTAATATTTTAGCTACAATACAAGAAATAGTGCATGCAAAACTCGAAAAGCTCATGATCACTGGTAAAGTTGACCGCAAAAGGTCCAGGTCGCAGCCTAATGCGCTGGTATAATCAGATTGACTGATTATAGTATCGTTGACCGAGGTGACAAGAGTGTCACCTCGGTCAACGATACTCTTCAAGTTGCCGGTAACTGACAAAGATGGCACAAAATAATTTAATTAAAAAAGCTGGTTGGAGGATGACACAACCCTCAGATATGAGGAATACGAGTCAAAGACGGCGAATATGCTCGTACACTTCGAATTAAATTTGTTTTCCAGTCTATTCCGCTAAGAAACCAAAAATAGTTTCTACATCGGGATTTCGTTGAAGCGTACTTTTCTTGAAGATGTTTTTTAGGCAGTATAGGTATGAAATGCGTCGATGAGCAATAGATCAAAGCATCCTGTGTATTCTGCCTGGCAATAGAGTAAACAAACCATCCGCTAAATCAATTGACATTGAAAGCTTTTTCCAATAGAGATTAGATGGACGCGATGTTGTCCGATCGATATGTGGGCGGGTAGGTGCTTATTGACGCCTTTATATGTACTTTATAGACGGACGCGATAGGAAATATTTCTCCTTTTTCCATTGCAAATTCATTGTGAAATTCAGGCTTAGGCATATGCCCGTGGATATCATGAAGTGTCTGTAGGTTTATTGAACAACCAGTAGCTAACTATAGTATAGCTTAAGCCATCCCTAAGTCATCTGAGGTACTTAAAGATTACTCACAAATTTAAGGAAAGTTCAATATATTTTTAACCAACCTCAAAAATTAAGATGATAAATTCAAACCATTCGTAATATTTTCAGTGTCTCTTTTCAGAACACAAGGGATTAGTAATGTTGCTGTCAATAGATTGTATCTGTCTATAAATAAGGGCGTATGAATAGAATACATAAGGTTATTTATAAATGTAATTGCGTTGTAGGTCAGGCTTTCGGCATTTTGTTTTTAGGTCGGGCACATATGTAGGTATACTTAGATACCTGTTGGCCTCATAATATAATATATTTACATCCAGAATTTTATATTAACATCATAATATTGAGGACACTTTAAGTGGGAAGTACCTAAATATAGAAGAAATATTGCGTATATTAGGCATTTAAAAGATACCTATATAAACTGAAGATAAAGACTGTGATTTTTAATCATTGATTACATTTGATATTATGTTTTCGTAACTCTGTTTACTCCTGTACTTACAATAGGAAATCAAACTGAAGCAAACTTAGCGTTGCATCATATTTTTCTAAAAACTATTATTTGTCACTAATTGCGGGTATTTTAATTGTGTTTTCAACCGCCTCTGTTCCAAATCATATAAATCCGTGTTCACTAAATTGATTGCTATGGAAACAATAATCGGGGTGATAAGAACAGTGGCCCACCACATAACGGTATAAACATCGAAATAGGCATGCAAATAGTGAAGATAACACGTGTTATCAGCAAGGTCCGGGTATCCTGAACCAAGGGCGATGACTCGGTTAAAATGTGTCACGAGATATCCAAATACGGTATAGACCTTTGTACATTTTCTGCAAAGATGTAGCCATCTCTACAAGTCGATCGAATTACTGCCTTTGAAAACATCGGCGTTTTCCATTTTGAAACTAGCCCCTATACCACTACCTGTCTTGACTTGTTGTTTAATATTACTCTCATTTTTAGGGTTCCGTACCCAAAGGGTAAAACGGGAACCCTATTACTAAGACTTCGCTGTCCGCCCGTCCGTCTGTCACCAGGCTGTATCTCATGAACCGTGATAGTTAGACAGTTGAAATTTTCACAGATTATGTATTACTGTTGTCGCTATAACAACTAATACTAAAAAACAGAATAAAATAAATATTTAAGACAAACGTGATGTTTTTTTCTTGTTTTTAACATTGACAGTTGCCATTGAAATAAGAATAGTTTAAGATGTGGTGATAAGGCCCCATATATCTACAACAGAATGATAAGATTTGGTATAGCCCTTTTCGTAATTTCCCTCGATGGTTTAATTAGAGTCCAGTTAATCTTACCTATTCTAAAAACGTATAGTTTGAGACTATTCGTCTATTACCCACAGGCAGCCCCAATGTCAAGACTGATTGGACTTAAGAATTTAAGTGAATACCTTCAATGAATAATAAACTCCAATCCATCAACAAATCACAAACAGAGGACTTACCACTACCTCAAGTATTGTTTCAATAGTAACTGTTAATATATAATAACTGATAACGGCCAAAAACTAAATGTAATATTAAACATATTGCCGCAAGCCAGGTGGTGGTTAGGGACAGTTGTGTTTTTCGATGCAAAAGTATTACTACTACAGCCCTTTTAACGTCCCACTGCTAGGCACGGGCCTCCCCTCAATGCGAGGGGGATTCGGGCCATTGTCCACCACGCTAACCCAGTACGGGTTGGCAGACTTCACACATCTATCGAAAACTAGTCAAGTTCCCCCAGACGTGCAGGTTTCACGATGTTTTCCTTCACCGTTTTAGGTAGGTATAGCAAGTGATAATCTCGGATGAAAATGAGATTCGCACATAAATCCCAGATGTGCGAGCCGGGGTTTTGAACCTGCACACTTCGATTGCAAGGCGTGCGTTCGACCACTCGGCTAACACTGCTTATCAAAATTATTATACAATTAAATTGTGGATGGATTATAACTGTCGATGAATTTAGACTACAACTAAAAGGCTAAAATTAGTTTTGCTGTGAGAAGAAAAAAACGCATTTGCAGTTTAAGTATCCATGAACGAGACTGACGAGACTTGACGTATGAACGAGAATTTTGGACATGACATCAGGGGCTCTAGAAAACAACATTAAATCATGTAAACTTAAAATAACCTCAATTTACGAGCATTTATTTTGATAGCATCATTCGAAGCAGATATAGGTATTAGAATTGCGTCAATAAATCAGTAAGTAATTATTTAGTTAAGATTTTTTTTAAACTAGGTAATTTGGGGTAGGCATTTATTAGGAATATACCTCGTTCCTAGTTTTTGGTACTGGAAATGTATACAGAAATTATTAATTTTAAAGATAAAGTTCTGTATTTTCACTACATGAAACATCGACATAGTTCGGTATATAGCTGCGACAAAATATAAATGCCTAAGTAACGATAAGTTCCTTTTACCTACACAATAATGCTGGTTTGATAACGATGCGTTACCAGTAAGAACAACGATTTTTTTTAAAATAAATGATTAATTGCATCGGAAGCTTTACTTACAAACCTATTTCGATATGAATTTTGACTTATGCCTTTTTATAAATTTACAGTCGGTCCGGACTTAAGACGCTTTTTTTCAACTCTGTCTGGAAGAATGCTGTGTATCTACCATATTCCTAAACTTTAGTACCTAGGTAGGTTATGCCTCAATATGTTCAGTTGTTGTTTAAGTACCTATTACATGCGCATTTTATAATTTTCATTAAATTTTAGACAAAGGGCTTACGCTTAAATATAAATGCGTACACATATAGCCGTTACCTACTAAAAATAACTTCGTAAACCGAAAGGGCTGCAAGGGTGTTCCAAATTCAAATAGCACGGCCCACATTGACACCATCTCGACAGATTTATTTTGAACTAAATTATAATTTAAGTCTATACATAAGGAAAAACCAAAAAAATATGCTGGTATTTCTATACGCACAATAAGTTATTTTTTACCGCTATTCCTTTCTTCAGATGTAAAGAGGGCATGGGTCCAAATATCACTTAAAATAACACTTCACTCCACCTTTAGTTTATATTTATATGGAAATAAGAATTTCTTTATAAGCCGCGAATTATTCGGGCGCGAAACATCTCCAGCGCCCGTATCATGGTTCGATTGAATGTTTTGGTCAGTCAGACTCGAGCTTACTCCAAAGCGCGTAATGATCGCTTCATGCTTGTAGTTATCGCCATCTATTATCGCTTTTCTGAATCAACGCCTAACATTTACTGATTTGATTGTCTTTTAAACACTTTTTCAATGTTTTATTAACTATGAGTTGTTAGATAAATTATAAAGTAATAAATTTCTTATTCTGTTTGATTTTGAAGTGCAAATTAAACTATATTTAATATTATCAGTAATTAAACGTATTAGTATTAGTGTAGCCATCTAGCGGGTACTTTATGTTTCATTACGAAGTTTGGTGAACGATCTCAACGAATTCATATCAACCAACCAAATCGTAGCGCGCGATTTTACGCATGCGCAATGGAAGGGGATCGTAGTAAACCAAATGAAAAATAATCAGTAGGCATTTGTCGATACTGAGTGCAAATCGCTGCGGTAATTTTTATTCGGAGATTTTGCGAAGATTTTTATCGCAGCACCGCCTACTCCCGGTTTATAAATAGACTCTGTGTTAGTGCATAGTGCTCGGATTTTGTGAAAATGACCAACGCACCAGTGAAGAAAGTGCCGATACATTTGCAGGTACGAATTATAGTTAGCACCTGTTGTTTTAGCGTAAATTAGCGTTAAAAAAATATTAATTCTTACGCACTTTGAGTATATACTCTCTTTATGTTTATACTATATTTCTAAAATGTTTTAACGTCAAAATGTTTGCCAAATTCTGTAGTTAAAAGTAGTATGACCTAATTTTCAGTCAGAATATTGTAGGCAGTTAATGCGATATTTCTAGTTGAATTAGAACATTCCGCACAGGTGGTAAGAGGGGTGGCTCTTTCTTCGCTCAAAGAATCAGCCTAGCCACAATTTGTGCTTACCTTATTGTAACTAATAGTTTTAAAATAAATAAATATTCTTTCGCACAGAAGCCAGGCGCCTTTTAGTTAAATACTGTGTTCATTTAGGTAGCTACTGTTATAATGTTGTAATTAGTTGGCAGGAAGGGAGTCCGAAAGGTTTTAATAATGTCGATAACACGACGTGAAAGAACTAACCGGCAATTTCGGCGATAACATTCGTAAATTATTATTTATCAAATAAACTGCGATGTTTTTTATCGACGCGCAATTTTTTTAACATTCATAACATATTTACACACCGTATCTACCGAGAGCAAGTTACCTCCATAATTTGGGTAGGTACTTTAAGTGCAAACTTATCAGTAATATTTCAACAGTATGTGGGGAAATTTTTTCAGTATGTTTTATATGTGGGGAAATTTACCCAGCTACCTACCAGCTATAATCTTCGTGTATGCAAACATTTACCTACCTACCCATAAAAAATAAAGTTTTACGTGTATAGTTTATTAACATATTTGTCTACTTACATATCTACCCATCTTGATCTCCTAACATACCTACTCGTTTCGTCTTCGAGTACCTACCTAATCTTGCTGTCATTTTCATTCTTATTTATGTAATCTGTAGTGTAAGCGAAATGGGGTACGTATAACTAAGTAATAAGATCTTATTCGATCTCTAGTTAGGCTTAGAATCCTATCTAGAAAGATAGATGCCTAGGGCGTACTTACTAAAAATCTGTTTTAGTGTCAGAAAATGTAAATAGGTTTTCAGCAATAGATTTCTAAGCGGACAAAGTTATCATGAACAGTTTATTGATCCTTAGTTACCTTACGGATCTTTACTGATTCTTTATCTACTACTAATCTTTACTGACTCGAAAGGCATTTGCCCAAAACAAAGGCGTGTGTCCAATTCCATAGAACATTACAGACCTTGTCGCATTTTATTATGTTTGTACCCTTGATCCCGGTGAACGACCCCATTTTGCGGGCCCTCATGGTGTGGGGACCCTGTTCAGTTGGCGGGCCTGCGTGACATGCGCAGTGGCTTTGAGATTAACACCACGAACATACTAGGGCGAATGGATTCACTTGACTTTTTTTAGAGTTCCTTACATAAAAACCGGCCAAGTGCGAGTCGGACTTGGCCGGTTTGGCCGGTCGCACACGAAGGGTTCCGTACCATTATCTATAAAAACGGCAAAAAATCACGTTTGTTGTATAGGAGCGCACTTAAATATTTATTTTATTCTGTTTTTTTTTTGTATTTGTTTTTATAGCGGCAACAGAAATAGAACATCTGTGAAAATTTCAACTCTATCACGGTTCATGAGATACAGCCTGGTGACGGACGGACGGACAGCGAAGTCTTAGTAATAGGTTTCCCGTTTTACCCTTTGGGTACGGAGCCCTAAAAAGGAAAAAAAAGACTCCTTATAGGAATAATTTGTCTGTATGTCTGTCGGTCTGTCAAGACCCTTTATCTCTGGAATACGTGAAGGTACCAATTTAAAAATAATAACTGAGACTCAATTCTGCAATCCTTTGAGGCTTTAGAAGAATAAAACTTCTACGTTTACACGATTAATAGATACGGCAGTGTAAGTTGTGTATTTAGTACATTTTCAAGGGAATCAAAAACCTATAGATTACTTCCCGTTGTCCTAGAATCATGAAATTTGGCAAGAAGCAATGTCTTATAGCACAATTAAAAATCTGAATAAAAGTAAATCTAAGTAAATCTCTTTTTTATGCCTAGTTTGTGTCCCACTCCTGGGCAAAGGCCTCCCCTCTCTCCCTCCACCGATCCCGATCCTGAGCCATTTCCGGCCACGTCTTTCCCGTAAAGATGTCTAGATCATCGCGCCACCGTTTCTTTGGTCTTCCACGGCGTCTTGCACCTGCGGGACTCCATTTGATACTTATGTTGGCCCACCTCTGCAGGTCCATACGAACGACGAATCTAAACCTATCGAAAAATAATTAGTGGTGCCCTTTAACCCGCGTATTTGTACAGGATTAAAAAAAAAACAAATACACCAATCGAATTGAGAACCTCCTCCTTTTGGAAGTCGGTTAATGAAAAGGCTAGGCATGAGATGAATACGATGGTTAAAATGGACGTGACAAAGTCATGTTTGATCAACAATTGAGACGTTTATTGTTGTTTTTTTTTTCATCATCTCGGCTGCTGCGTGGTTATCCTGTTATTGTTATGTAAAGAATTGCCAGAAGAATCTTGCGGACTCAAACATGGTAGTTAAACGATTTACTATATCAAAGAGGAACCGTTTCCTAACATTTGAAATTTTCACATGTGCAACTTTGTGTGATTTTGGCATCTTAGTACGTCAAATTATCTACGTCAAGAGTCCAGAATTATAAGATTAGACCATTTTTTGCTGTCTTTTTGAGCCATATACGTATACTTTCTATTATAATTGAAGTTAATAATATCTTAATCAAAACTACCAACAAACATTACAGCAATTAAAACATGGCTCTTAAGTTAATTTAGAAAATCCTTTATTAAAGATATGTCGAAACAAAAGAAAAACATACGACCAATTTGACGTTTCGTTTCGACATATCCCTTAAACAGATAGATGTCGATCGCTCGAAAATCGTTTTCGTTTTATAAACATCAATCTCTATTAGAAAACGTCAAATTGTTCGTATTTTTTTCTTTTGTTTCGACATATCTCTAATAGAGATTGATGTCTATCAAACGAAAATCTGGCCCCTGATACTTGGTATGTGCATTCAAACGACTGTATTCCCGAAATTTGCGACTCACGGGAATCGATCCCGCAACCACCCACTGCAGTGAGCCGAGCGGTCGAAGCTGGAACTAAGCCGTGTCGTCATGTCTACAATTAATCCAGTATCTATTATAACATTCTGACATATGCGTTTGAATAACACGGTCCACAGATTATGGAACATACGAAAAAAAAACTTTTATAGCATAACGACTGTTTCAAGGTTAATTCAGTTAACGCTTCTTTAATTCTCAAGCACCTCCATATGCTGGCGTGTCAAGTGGACTTGGAATCCCCAGAGTTGTGAGCCCGTGTTGTAATAAATTTATTTTCAAGATGGTGAACCCACCTTTAATTTGATTGTGTTCAATTAGTTTGTTAAGCAGTGGTAGCCTAGTTGAAAGAACAGAATCAAACCTTGGGATTGCACCTCTGGGATTTCCAGATGTCATGTGTGAATGTCATTTTCAATAATGATTACCACTTGCTGAACAGTGAAGGCTAACATAGTCAGAAAACCTGCACGTCTATAGAAAGACGTGTGAAGTTTAGCAGGTGGCACTGCGCTAGCGTGGTGGACTATGACCCGAATCTCCCTCATATTGAGTGAGACTTTGCCATGTGGCCAAAATCTCCCTTATTTTAAGAGGGAATGTGCCATGTGTAGTACAATTCGACCACAAGCTCTTCAGATTTCAATGGGATCTTGTGATCAATTTCTGAATCACGAATCCATTTCTTGAATTCAAAGAAAAATCGAGGGAATTCTGCTAATTTTCTGACATTTGGGCGATACACGCTCGGATCCATTTCATGGTCAGATTCATATTCGTCTGATAACATATACTGAAGAAGTAAATTTAAAAAATAGGTATAAATACCGATGATCATTTTTACTTAAGTACTAGAGATGGATTTTTGAGCCTCTCAATCTTCTCAAGCAAGGGAAAACGAAGTAAATAAGTAGTTTAATGTAAAGTATTCCTTAATTTCTCGCCTAAGTTACTGCAAGCAATTAACATATAAATATTCAAAACGAAAGCCGTATACAGTTAGCTGCATTAACGGCGCGAACGTCCGGTAACATTAAATTTTCTATGTGCAAGACAGTTTGCGTAATACACCATGGAACAACTGTATTTAGTTCCCTAAGAATAGTTGTCAAAATCGCTTGTACTGCCTTATGGGTTTTGTCCTCTGCAAGTTGAAGTAATCTATTCTTGCCATGGGTAGATCCAACCCTCCGTACAAAGGGTCGTAAATAATGATTTACGTGCACGTTCGCTTTAAAACTCGCGGTTAGAGCACTCTGGCTATAGGATTTAATTTGCATTAAATAGTTTGAAGAAATCTTAACTCAATACGATTTTCAACGTAAATTCAGATATCTTAATGTGCCATTGTTTGGTGGCGTTACTGAATTACAAGAAATAATTTCAGGTCACAAGTAATTTGTAGTGAAACGTATTTTAATTACTACCTTTAGTTAGTTTTACATACTTTGCACAAATATTTTTACATCATGCTTTGCACATTTTTAAGCTGTGACATTATATTATCTCTGTCCGTATTCCAAGACGATTTAGCTTTTACCCGGGAGTCGTTGAGGCTCATACATAGCTCGGCGTCGTCATTAGATACCACTGTAGATCCTAGCTAGGAATATGGAGCGGGATTAGCACAAAAATATCTTTGTCAAATTGTCTTATCCCTCTGCACTGCTTTACCCGATTATCTGAAACCAGTCTTCTTAATATTTAAAAAAAATCTGAAAAAAAACAAAACCGTCTTCAAAAACCTAGATGGACTATAAAGCTAGAAATAACTAATAATAATAGTTATAATTCATTACATTTGGAGTAGGTGCCAAACTACGTCAGACTAGGCAAATACACACATGAATTGGCACTGACTGAGTCGGTGCCAAAGAAGGTTCTCCTCCTCCTCCATTTTGGAAGTCGGTTCAAAAATATCCAATCAAATCTAGGTAGAATTGAAAATAACCTTGAATACCAACTTATTGCAAATTAATAAAAAAGACAAAGATGCTTTGTGCTGGTCCTTAATTTGCATCGTTTTAAGTACTTACACGCAATAAAACTGCATGACATTTATAGAAAAATACCGTCAGATAACCGGTTTACGGTCTTGTCTTGTTATAAAAATGATAAAGAAATAGGTGGACTTAATATAAACTCGGGAACTAAAGTTAGACAAAACACCTAGTCTTAAGCCTGTCAAACGAGACTCCTTTGAAACGTCTCTCATAACAAAACGTGTTAGTCATACGTTAGGCAATCGCTACTATTATGCAAGGCAATTAATAGTGGCCTTGACATTGTGAAAGAAGAATGCTAAAATTGAATGTGTTCGAAATAAAATATAATTAATACAAATCATAGGCACAGCATAAATATCTACAGTAATGGGACTCGGCCGTGTCCTTGAAAAAGATGTACCTACAGGCGCGCGGTACGTAAACACGCGATAGGGCTGCCCGCCTACAGTATTTTAATTTCATCTACCCAAGTACTTGAATTTCTTTCTAGTTTTGGATTGTATTTTGAATTGTATATTTAATATATTTATATATATATAAATAATACCACCCTTGTAAATTTGAGACTGAAAAATATTTTCGCCTCGACTGAGACGTACGAAAAGCTTTATTGTTCAATTAAATAGCATAAAAAATCCGCATTTGGATAAAAAATACAATACATCGTCACGCCTGTATTGCCCAAAGGGGTAGGCAGAGGTGCACTGTAATGCGCTCACACTTCGCCGATGTATTTTGGTCCCAATGTAATAGGGGGCGAGCCTATTGTCATTATACCGGGCACATTCCCCCTCAATACGAGGGAGATTCGGGCCATAGTCCACCACGCTGGCCCAGTGCGGATTGTTTAACTTCACACGCCTTTCTGTAGACGTGCAGGTTTCCTCACGATGTTTTCCTTCACCTTTCAGCAAGTGGTAATCATTGTTGAAAATGACATTCGCACATGAAAATTATCTCAGAGGTGCGGGCCTGGGATTTGAACTTGCACCCCTTACGTTCAAGGCGGGCGTTGTTGCCCACTAGGCAACCACTGCTATATAAGTTACTGCCATATTGGATAAAAAGTTTCATTAAAAATACTTATACAATTGTACAATTACAATACAATACAATTGTACTTATTTAATAATCAAATATTCATAAATCGCACGCTTACTGCTCACACCGTGCGTTCGTCACTGCGGCACAGTCGCGACTGATTGGGTACCAAGTGGGTATCAACATCGAGGCGCGTAGGTATAACTCGCGTTCCGACCGTTTGTATGAAGTTAAAATACTGTAGATATTTATGCTGTGTCATAGGAGTAGTTTGCTTTGCCTCTTGGCTTAAACATTATAACGTGCCTATCTGAATTTAATGAGTCATCAGTTCATTTCCAAGTAAAATCAATACTAAAAAAATTAATATACTTGCCGTACGCCAATTATCACTCATCCTACACAACGCTAGTAGGCGGTCTTCTCAACTACTTATCGGTTTTATGATAATAACGGCTATTTTCACTTTCACTTTTCAATATGATAGATAGATGCGAACATATCAGTGTTTACGATCATCTATTTAGTAAGCATGTGCCTTTATAGTTAGCTGTAATTTTAAAAGCATCATCTCAGTCATATTAATATTTCTTGATAGTAGTAAGCAATGGTAGCCGAGTGGTTGAACTGGTCAAAGTGTGCAGGTTCAAACCCCGGCTCGCCCCAAAGGTGCGAATCTCATTTTCATTCGAGATTACCACTTGCCATGAAACGGTGAAGGAAAACATCGTGAGGCATCCGCTTGTCTATAGAAAAGGCGTGTGAAGTTCACCAACCCGCACTGGGCGAGCGTGGTGGACTATATTTAGGGTTGCCATAACTTCTAGGAACCAATACGGGACGATTTCGCTTCCGATGCCCAAAGCACATAACACATTCAACTCCGACACGCTGCTTTTCAACTACACCCAATGATATTTTTGTAAACAGATATGTTATACACGCACAAAACAACCGGAAAAAGTGTTCCGCGTAATAGCGGCAGCACACATACACACTTTTCATTATTAATTTTACATTTCACAACACGTAGAAATGTGCAAAAGAGATGGCTTGATAAAACCAACGAGAAAAAAAGAGATAGCTGGTGCTGTCACTTGCGCTTCTATGTCATGTAACATTCATCTGTCAGCCAATCCGCATGTTGGCATCAAATATACGTCCTAATTGGGATGTATTCGAGTCTTCACTAGTGCGCGCTCATAACATATCTGTTTACAAAAATATCATTGACTATACCCATACATAGCGCGCATGTATACATAGTGAGAGACAAACTACGTGTTTTCAGATACCCTCT
Organism: Ptilodon capucinus; assembly: GCA_914767695.1. Classification (NCBI taxonomy): domain Eukaryota; kingdom Metazoa; phylum Arthropoda; class Insecta; order Lepidoptera; family Notodontidae; genus Ptilodon; species Ptilodon capucinus. Next base: position 5,443,765 of record OU611831.1, read on the forward strand.
GATCTCAACCGTAGTGGCTATCAAAAGTATAAAATAAATTAAATATATCATACATCATAATATCAAAGTTTTTATTAGAAATGTTACATCTAATTTTTTTAACTTAAATACGGGACATGTAGTAATACGGGATGGGGTGGTCAAATACGGTGACAGTCCCGTATAGGACGTATGGCAACCCTAACTATAGCCCAAAAATCTCCTATATTTATATATTTATGTGACAGTAGCAGTCAGTTGTAACGTGTCTACAGCATCACTAGCATTCATAATGACATTTCAGGCTATCCACCTGTCCCCTAGTCTTCCTTATAATGCTAACTTAAATTCTATTGCCATTTGGCAGGTTTCAGAGCATGTTTTGTGGTCTTGCCTTTTGTCGTGGTATCGCTTTCACCGCTAACATCAGGAAACGTATGTTAATACGTTATGGCAACTGTTTTGCCTTGTGAAATGGACAAACGTGGTCATTTCAATTGTTTGAGTATGGAAGGTCATTTGCTTTACTAAACACTTACTTATGGTGGTGATATGTTTCTCGCTATTTGGTGTTTCTTTTAGGATACACTTCTATGCTAGAAAAAAAACAATCATAATGATTCACAGGTAGTACTGCCACGTAATGAGGTCAATTTTGCCTACGTTACAATGGCCAAACATGAAGAAACATTGCCACTTTTAAGATCGGGCCCACAGACGCGTCAAAATTCGCGCAACCAATTTTTTGTCCATCATCATCATCATCATCACGCCTGTATTCCCCGAAGGGGTAGGCAGAGGTGCACTGTAGTGCACCCACACTTCGCCGATGTAGTTTGGTCCCAATGTAATAGGGGACGAGCCTATTGCCATTATACCGGGCCATTCCCCCTCAATACGAGGGAGATTTGGGCCATAGTCCACCACGCTGGCCCAGTGCGGGTTGGAGAACTTCACACGTCTTTCTACAGACGTGCAGGTTTCCTCACGATGTTTTCCTTCACCGTTCAGCAAGTGGTAATTATTGTTGAAAATGACATTCGCACGTGAAAATTATCTCAGAGGTGCGGGCCTTAGGATTTTTTGTCCATACCAAAACGAATTGTATTAACTGATGGTAAGAGCTCATTTTGCAATGAAATGCCATCGTTAACGCGAGCGAGCGTCTTGACGCCCGTGGCTTTAAATCTTTTGTTCAATCATCGAATACTTTCCCTACATTTGGACCGTTCATTGTCAAAGACCTTCTTGCCCTTTTGAATGCAAATGTGGTCATTTAATGTTACAACCAAGTACCTTGACGTGTGTAGGCGCAGTCGGTAGGAAAATAATCAATATCTCAACGGTTGTGTGTGTTTATCTGCGCGGTGAAGTGGGGTGTTGATTATGGTTTCGCCGGAACGGACTGACCATCAAGGGGTTCAAGATAAGCGATGAGTGACAGCCCTTGATTAGCCAAACTACGGCAAAATTATGGACGACATTAGCAGCTCGTTCCTGATCATACACCCACAGTTTCTTGATTTTTAACTATTACCCAATGAAAACGAGATGCTAACCCAACGGTAAGAAAGAAGCAGTAAGAAACTCAGAAGGTTCTCAGTGGAAGCAGCATTTCGAATTCAGTCGTTGAATCTGACTTTGTTAGTCCTATGTTGATCTAAAGCATTAAACTGTTTTTTTTTCCACAGCTTTCAGTTTGAATTAGCAATTATTAGATGAAGAGTTTCTGATATACGTACAAAAAGCGACCTGAGAAGTAGTCACCGTAGTACCCAATATTCTCGTTTTTGTCTGTTAGTACTGAAATTTCTAAAATTAGAACATATTTAGCACCTAAAAAGTCAATAGCCGAGTGTTCTTAAATGACGTGCCTCTGACTCAGACAATAATCTATACTTTTTTTTTACTACAGACTTCATATAGGTATACGGAAAAATTTAGCGTGTCTGCAATGAATTTTTTACAGAATTATTTTCAGTGCAGTTAATGCGATTCTGAACTTGCCATTGTATGACTCCAGACATAAAGTTCCGTTGCGTCTGGTAGACTGGCGCATTAGGGGATTGCGTGTCCCCCTCCATTCCAGCAGAGGGCTAGACGATCGTTATGAGTAGGGGGAGACGAATTGGATGCAATGCTTTTGACAATTCAAAGTTTTAGATACCAAGTTTATTCGTACTTAAAGAAAGTACTTCAGTTGTAGGCAATGTTCATGAAATTCTATAGTTTTAGTATTATAATTACTTTGGTAGGTATATTTGCATTAAATCATAATAAATAAAATAACTTTTTTTTACAAAAATAACTGAAAGTCAAAGAAATAAGGACTAATTTGCAAGAACACTCTTATGCTAGTTTAGTTTGTCAATGGGGCCATAACAAACATCTAAAGAAACTGCCAGTAATCAATCCTTTGCACCAACATCGCAAAGTATAGCTTGATTAGATTCATTCTTAATAATAAAACTCCTTTCAAAACAATCGATAGATTTATTATCACCATCGATCGTTGAGAAAAATGGCTAAACACATCTTTGTATAGGTAATGTATTTTATATTTCCACACCCACGCCATTAGCCTAGGTCCCTGACTCTTCAATGTAATTCGCTCTAGTTGAGTCATACGACCCTGACTGGTGTGAAAATACTCGGTCTATTCGGCTTGTTATTTTTATGGACGTAGTATTAAAGATAGGAAAACCGAAAGAAATTAAGGTCGGTGTCTCGTCCACCAGAAGTCAGAGATCGTATGTAAAGTTCATACGGTAGCTGATCTGTAGATGATTAAGAAAAATCATACGCAATTCATTCATCATGGGTTCCTAGCTACAGTGACCTCACGCCAATGACGACGCTCTCTGTCTTATTCCAAACGAGGGAGTGTCGAAATCAACATGTGCCGTGACATGAGTTTAGTCTTGCTCAAATGCTACAACTACTGGTTTGTCACATCACAACGTGTTCCAGCCATAGGCTATGGACTTGAAACGTAATGGTATTGCAGTTACGAGGTGTGGTCACAACTAATACATAATAGGTAAACAAATTTTACATAGTCAGACTACTTGGCACGGACCTCGCTGATCCGTGGTGATTCAGGCCACAGTCTACCACGCTGGCCAACTGTAGGTTTACAGACACCACATATGTTTCAAAGGATAAGTATATTATCTCAGAGTCCCCATAAAATAGGCATTTCGACTCCGTTGGAACATTTTTAAATTACATAAAGGAATCTAATTGATAACTTTGAACCTAGTCAACATATCTGATGGTGGTTATTATGTGTTAAAGGAAACGTCTCACGGACCAGCTCGAAGAGTCTATAGAGGATGAGTTTACAAAGATAATCTTATCGAAAGATATAACACCAAGCCGTTGCTCTGGGAAGTGGGTCAGTAGAACTGACGGCGGCCAGACGCGGCTGTGACACAATAGTTTGTTTTTATCTTTAGTAAACTGTTACGCAATTCGGTTGAAGATTTTTAAATGTGTTTACTGGCGCATGGCAGTTGTTTATATTATATATTCAGCGATGACTGATTACTCAACACCTCCGGAAACGAACGTTGCAGATTTATGTAGTAGCAAACTTCCTGAAATTCAGATTATAACAAGACAAGCACTATCCACAATATATTGTAAATTTCTCGGTACTTACTTGTCTAATTTTAATTTATTTACAACTATTACTAACTGTTCACAAAATATAGATGGGTGAATTGCTTTGGGCGATATTGACTGATACATATTTGGAATCAGCTAATTATTCTGCGTCGAATGAGTATGCTCTCCTGTAAAGTTTAAAAATGTCGCTTAAGCCAAATAACCGGTCACCCGTCGATATGGTAAATAGTAGTTGTAAATAAATTAAAATTAGACAAGTAGGTACTACTACACTATAGGTACCACTTCAGTTTAAAACAGAAGTGGAATTGGGCAGGGCACCTGTCAAGATACAAAGATAAAAGATGGACTTACCAAACAACTAGTTGGCAGGGCCCACAAAGCAAAAGGAAAGTGGGGAGACAGAAGAAAAGATGGGCGGATGACATAACGAAAATAGCTGGGAAAAGTTGGATGCATATTGCCAAAGACAGGGAAAGATGGAAAAGAATGGAGGAGGCTTTTACCCATAGGGGGCCACATAACAATTAAACGGACAGGAAATAATTAAATTGCATGTATATTGTAAAACGTTAATGTGGAAATAAAGCTGTAATAATAATAAAAAGTAGGTACTAGGTACCGAGAATTTCTGATGGTTTGTTTAGCCACAGGCGCGTCAAACCAACAGACACGGACGGACAGCGAAGTCTTAGTAATAGGGTTCCCGTTTTACCCTTTGGGTACGGAATCCTAAAAATAAAGCACTATAGATAAAGCACTTTGTAATGTTTATATTTCGCAACTATTTTATTATGTCAATGAAATAATAACAAACTTGTTCATTTGTGGTCAATAAGACGATAGCATTATCATCTATTAAACTCATTATCTTTACAGTTTACTGTCATTCGAGTTGTTATTGTGATATTTGACGGACGAATACACGAAATGGTAAGATTTTTATTTTTTTAACATCTCTGAATATTTCTATGTCTGCCTGTCTAGGATTAAAACAAAAGAAAGCTGGCTTGTCACACATTGTCACTGCTGCTAGTCAGTGAGCATATATATCAAGTGTTTTTACATTCTCTGTTGTTGGCAAAATCATCGACTAAATACGATGGAGGCCATATCTTTTTAAAAAGTGAAGTGAAATATCGAAATCTAATCGAAAAAGTACACACGAAACCGCCGTGACTCGACGATTATAGAATCTGTGGGTATCCGCTATTTGAAGCCAGTAACAAATCTATTGCAGATATCATTGATTCCTGTTGTAAAATGACCAACCCCAAGAAACTTGATAAAAGTTTATCAGCTAAAGATTCAAAAGACACTATTTCGCTATGTAGGACTTGTAAAGTTCTATCACCATTAATTAATCTACTTTTGTCTTTCATGAGACTACTAAGACAAAAACTGCTCTCTATTTGCGTCATTTCTTATATTTCAGGCCAATTTTTAATTAGATCATGAACCAAAATTCTGACTGTAGTATTACTCTCATTATCTCGTAAACAATAAGTACCAGTGTATCTGGCAACCATATTTCACAGCTGCTTTGTAAACATAATGACATCATTGCCCACTTCATTGCTGTTAGCGTCAATTTTAATTTGGTGTTTATTGACCAAAGTAATGGTTATTATATGCCCTGTAATAATGAACCACTTGAGAGGTAAAGTCAAGGAAGCTGTTGTTACGAGAGATCCAACGAACACTTGACTAACGAATCTATATTTAACACTTCAGAAGTAGAAGCGTCATGTATAGATGTTTTAAAAGAAGTAGAAAAAAAAGGAAGAATTTTGAAGGGAAATAAAAGACGAAAGGAATCTCAGTGTAGGTAAAACTATAAATGCAGCATATAATAAATAATGTAATTAAATATTTAAACTAACTACAGCCCTTTTAACGTCCCACTGCTGGGCACGGGCCTCCCCTCAATGCGAGGGGGATTTAAATATTTATGTTTACAATATCATATCATACGAAAATAGATAATTCAAAAGTTGCCCTACCATTTTGCAACTATTATTAATGTACACGCAGATTATTATATAAAACACCAAAACCAACACTAGACCTATATGTCTGTGTATTTGTAATAACTTAGGCGATTTAATAAAATGATCAGCCCACTGAGTTTCTTACCGGATCTTCTGAGTTGAGGTCGCGTTTCGATCCGGTGGTAGTATAGTAGTATATAAGAAAAAAAATGTAAACTTGACAAGTTGTTGGTGCCCCCATAGGCCTATACAAAATAAATAATTAGACTTTGAAAAGAAAAAAAAACAATGATGTAGGAACCAAAGAATATTTACCTTGTGGAACATCTAATTACATTCAATGAAAGCCATTAAGTACTATCAGTGGATTGTGGTCAACCCTACTAGTTGATATCATTAAGCCTATCACTCTTAAACATGACATGCTCGTAAACTATGTAATTGAAGACGGCTTGGTCTATTGCGGGTTCAATTCCCGCTAGCGCCAAATTTTAGAAATGGGTTTTTCAAAATTTGCTATGGTCTGTATGTAATTGGGTCAGTCTAATGTATGGTACCTATAGTACCTATAGTAACCTATAGTAACCTTTGCTTAGTTTGGGATCATACGATGAGTATGTGTTGCCTGGTAAAAAAAATGTTTGTCCTAATAAACCAGTACTCAGATCACTTTGCGTTTCACGTTCCCACATAATCTTTTAATACATTACATCCTCTATTGTTGGTTGTTACGTTAAACATAATACGTAATAGTTAAACGTCCTTTGTGCATTGTAAACCTCTTGTGACACGACCTTCGCCGGAATTACTATTTTGTACACGATCTGTGTCATGCCATACATGCTAGTTTCCTACTTCCTTTTGAGGCCGCACCCCCACCTCATTATTATTATTTAAATATTAACTGTCAATTTTGAACAGATTTTATGCTAAAGACTTGAGAGGTGTTAGTAATTCTTTGCCATTGAACAATCCAAATACAACAGCACCATGGGGTATTGGATACTATTCCTGCATACTATTAATTTGAATGGTTTCCAAAATTATCTTATAGGGAAGGGTTACATTTGACAATCTTAATTCCTTGTTGTATAGACGTGTAGCCGTTTGACATGATCAGCAGGGTAAAGAGACTAAATTGTCACATTCCGTGTCATAAGTCTTGTCTTGGGGCACGCTTACACTTACACACTTACACAGATTTAAGTATATTAAGTGGATTAGCTTCAGAATTGTCATGATATCTAAAGCAAGATGTTTGAGAGGAGTCAAATCTGAAGTCTATACGTCTTGCTCTTTGGATTAGTCAGCCATATTTCAACCTACAACTGTATCTGCTGGGGGTAGAGGCTTCTCATCAGCAGCTCGGCAACTTAAACAATCAGAAATGTGTTAGGATTGATTACTATGAGGTTTAGGTTTTAATATGATGATTAGGTTGAGATTTGTTCTCGAGAAATATTTTGTTCTCTGAATAGTGATACATTTTTAGGGTTCCGTACCCAAAGGGTAAAACGGGAACCCTATTACTGAGACTTCGCTGTCCGTCCGTCCGTCCGTCCGTCCGTCCGTCCGTCTGTCACCAGGTTGTATCTCATTAACCGTGATAGTTGGAGAGTTGAAATTTTCACAGATGATGTATTTATGTTGCCGCTATTACAACAAATACTAAAAAACAGAATAAAATAAATATTTAAGGGGGCTCCCATACAACAAATGTGATTTTTTTTACCGTTTTTATAGATAATGGTACGGAACCCTTCGTGCGCGAGTCCGACTCGCACTTGGCCGGTTTTTTTATCACAGACCAAACCAGCAATGCTCTTTGGTCTGTGTTTTTTATTTACATTGCTTAGTATATGCCAGTACTTTAGTTGAATATGTCAGTAACGCTGACGTAACACTTGAATTGGGAAAATGTTACTTAGGCATGTATAACTAAGGATTAGGTTTGCACACTGCGGCGTCAACACTCGCGCGTCATATTTATTGGCACAGCAAAACGGACTGTATCGACACAAAAAAAAGGTTCATTCTACCACGAAATGACGCTGACAGCGTGAGCGAATTTTGACGCGTGGGGGTGAGGCCTTTACGACAGAAATTTATTCTTTATGCATATTGACTGAGAGTTCCTTTGGTATTGACAATTATTTTGACGGACCAGTGTGCCGGCTGCTTTATTATTACAGTATTGTATAACGGACGGGCACGCGAGGTCGCGTAACGCATTCATGAAATCTTTAACACTGTTAGGTTTATCCACGACTGTAGGTTACAACGCAAATATAGGTTACAATCTCTCTCTCTACATCGCTCTAAGGTTGGCTGGTAGAAAATGCCTGAGGCATTAAGCTTACCTTGTACATTTTTTACTTCTGTATAATTGTGCAAAAAATAAATATACATGATCGATTTTCACGTTGACCTTAGATTAACGGTAGTTGAAAATAGCTATCCGGAGTCTTGGATTCCAATCCAGATCTATCTTAGAATGTTCTTGAAGTTAAGACAGTGAATATAACATTAGTTACAAGTATAAGAGAGCGGTCACTAAAGGACGTCTTGTTACGTATTACATTACGAACGAAGATATTTTAACATAAACAAAATTAACGATGAAGCGTATATATCGAGAGACACCACATACTCGTCGTATGGTCTCAAACTAAGCAAAGCTTGTAGTATGGCTGGCTTACAATAGACTGGGGACGATCCTAGTTACACCTACAATAAAGTTAATTCCGTAAAGGTAAATTTCAAATATTTCCGATGACGTAAATTGAACCATTAGACCAAATCGTCGTTGTCGTTATGACAAAAGGAGCCTACCTATTATGTTTAAATCAGGACAACATATCTACTACAATTACTTCATCTAAGATAAGGTAGTTATCGAAGTTCATGAAGGTAGGAAAATATTAAAAATAAACAATCTATAGGTTTGTTAAAGATACTATGGTATATGACATTGGGATTAAAATTCATCGGCGAAGTGTGAGTGCAGTTCAGTGCATCTCTGCCTACCCCTTCGGGGAATACAGGCGTGTTGATGTATTAACTATGGTATAAATATATGAAAGTGGTTGAAGATGAACAAACAAAGTAGATAATAATATCTCCTGAGTTTTCCTTTTAGCAAGACAAACATCACGTCACGGGCCGCTAGGGATAACCCGAATGTTCTCTTCACTTGTAGTGAGTTCATACGAAATTTTACATCTACCTACATTCTGACTGGCTAGCTGTTATTTATAATCTTACTACCTGTGCTTAACTAGATGGATGCACTCGGCATTTTAGAACAATCTTTAGAATACATTTCCAGCAAGGATAGCCAAGTTTAATAAAAAAAAAAATACCAAAACTTATTAAGATTTCAATTTATCGACAATCCGCCTACTGTGTCATTGTACAAAATTGTTTTTGATGCCAACGGAAATGAATAAAAATTCTTCATGGTCCCATAAAATGTACTTAAATTGTTCTTTCACTAGATGGCGCTATTTTAAACTTTTAAATAAAATATCTCACACCATATACATAAACATACTCATTACATTAATAAATTAAAATAAAAAAAAACACGCCTCGTTTAATTACCATTTAGAAAGCCTATGGTTATGGGAGCGTCGGTTTCCATCAGTCGGACGCCCATTAATTAGATTATTTCCCTATGCTTATGTCAACTTGTTATGAGTTCATTTCGTGACAAAAAATCATAACATCGATATTCTTGTAAAAATATACTTATACTATAGTGCTTATGTGTCAGACGCTTATATAAGCGTCATACATAATAATCAAAATGGTGTTAGCACCTATGTCATGACAAGAACTCTGTCACGGATTGGCGCGTTCGCTCTTTGTCTTATTTCATACAAGAGAAAGAGATATAATCAACATATTCTGTGATATAAGTCTAGTCTTGGCGCTCATGCTACAACTACTGATTTATACATAACCGTAAACAAATTATTTATGCGTAAATAAGTGTAACTTATTTATTTACGTTAGCCCAAAGGGTTTAAAATAAATAATAGGTTTAGCCATCTTGAGGGATTACTACGGCCCTTTTAAAAATGTTTAAAAAACTGGAACTCTGTACGGAAAAAATATAATCCTTCTTTTTGGCTTCACCGTAGTCGGGTAAGAAATTAACAACGGTAAATGTCATAGACACGAGTAGTTAGTCACTCACACGCCTAAATTAAATTAACACGGTATGACTTAACAATCCAACCATATGTGAAAAGCATGTTGCGATATAAAAAAAAATCTAATACAAATTCCCTACTAAAACAATGATTACACAATATATAATTAGAGTTCACTGCCATGTCAATCGATACAATGATATCGAGCGGGAAAGTTCCAAGATGGCGGAGTGGATTTCGCGCGCTTTTCTCCGCGATCCAGTTTTTCTCGATTTATTTTTATGGCAATGTGAAAACGTTCTTAATCAATTGTTTATGGTTTGATCTATTATTAAATAGTTTTACTATTATTATTTACTGTACCTTGTTGTAATGACCCTAAAATTTATAGAAGTTTAAATTTATTTATAAACCACTGACAATGGAATATTTCAGTATTAGAATGTTCTACGAAGCTACTGCAAATGGATCATAAACTTTCTACAAAAACTCAGTTTATTAACGGACGATCACATTTTGAGGTTTTTTAACAACTAATTAAGTCTAGTCGAGATTAGTTGAGTCCAAGTAAATAAGATCCGATATATTTTTACGCTAAGTTTTATAATGTGTATGTATTAAATTTGTTAATGCTATTAATTATTACACTATCGAAATACCCGCTAATTGCGCGTGAAGCCATACCTCATCTTATTCCATTATATTTAAACCATTCAACATTTCGTAAAAGAAGCAGATTCTATTTATGATACTTTAATATGAGACTCAAATACAAGTAAAACGTCGCCATTTTATTTACTGTCAAAATATTTTGGAAGCCGTCATACCTATTTACATTTCTAACGTAAACAACACTCTTTAAAGTAACGCTAACAACTTACGATTGTTCGTTAGCTATCTGGACATCTTTTATCACTTTCTATTCGATATAAAGCAATAGGTATGTATGTACGTCGTTCCGCCGAGGGGGACGCTAACCACCTTCTATTTTCGGTATCACATTTTCAGTTTCAGTCGAGTCTCGCGCGAGACGCGCCGGTCGCCATTCCCGGCTGTTATAACGCGAAATTCCATATTCGGATAATACCTAGTTCTATATTTGAAAATGACCGGTGACACATCGCCGACGTCCGTATCCGGTATCAATATAAAAGTGAGTTCGATTTTGGAATTTGAATTTTATAATTTGCGTTCTACCCCACAGAAATTGTAAATTTAGTTCATTGTAGGTAGTTAGCTGCCTACTGGAAGTTTACTTAGGACTGTCTCGGCTTGTGAAGTATTCATAGCATGTGTGTGCGTGTGTCTAGAATTTTCAATTAAGTCCCTTTTATGCTTCGCCATATTGTCCGGCACTTTCTTTGTGTGGGTTACTTGCATATCTTAATTAGCTAATTCTTTCCTTATTTCTTTGTTTATGAAATTCAAATTAAGAATTCGAGCACTAATCTGCATTTGTCAGACCTCAGTTGGCTAATCGGCTCATTTGAAAAATATTATCTAAGGAATTCCATTGACCCAGCAGGAATATAGTGTTGAAAAATTTGGTCTTGTTGTAAAAACTGTATTTTTTTTATGAGTATAAGTCGTAAAGTTGGTTAAGCTAAAATAATGGGTAGAAACGAATAACCAACACCACATTTTCTTTATTCATGTAATTTCTTTTAACAACTCATGAACACGCAAAACCTTCAAGATTAACCTTGTATGAAAATTAGTCATCATAGTTTAAAACCTTGACCTTGTGGCACTTTTTTTTTTAAATGGGACTAAGCCCGCCACACATTCCCACCACTGTTACTCCTGTAAGCCAGGATCGACAGCGGTGTCCATTGAAAACACCGAGGTTTGCCCTCGGCGATTCCCGGGGAAAAGCTAAATTGTCTTGGAACCCGCACGAAATTAATCGAAAAAGGTGTAGGAGGTATTGGACTTATGGCACTTGACCACCACTACCACCATCGTCGGTATTGTTCATAATATTACTTTCAGTTTCAGAGTTGCGTTGTACAAAATTAAAACAACAACTACTAAGAGGTGGTAATGCTCCTGCAGAAATAGGCGCTTCAAAACTTGTGCGGCCAATTTTATGCATACACCAAAACTAACTAATTTATTCTGACACTATCCACACAGGCTACAATTCGACAGAGTTAGTAGACTTTGGGATACACATTCCTAAGTCTTTAACACTGTAGAGGTAAGAGCCAAGAACACCAGTATTGTATTATGTTTCTTGTTCCAGAGCTCCCAGAATCGTCTGCTCATCAAGAATGGCAAGGTGGTCAACGATGACGGCATGGAAGACCTGGATGTTTACATTGAGGATGGCGTTATCAAGTAAGTGGATAGTATAATCTAATCTGTTCTACTGGTTAGCGCGGTTCCATTCGTGGAACTGTGAACAAGATTAGTCATAGACCGTAGTACTTATTCTACAGTTTGTGTGGCTATTTGGTATGAGAAGCAGTCTGATATTGGTGCCGAATCTGTGGGCACCATACTAAAGACCCTAAGCTGGGTATCCAGTGTCCACTCTCTGGAGTCAGGGAATCTTGTAAGATAAATGTTATTTGATCAAGTTCAGCTCTTTTAAGGGAGTGGCAATATATCAGGACTAATTAAAGTATCGTCTGATGGTTTAAGCTCTCGTCTGCAGTAATGTGTGGTAACTGTGCAAAAATTGCATGTTTTGGGGGTGGTGTAGTCAATACTTCCCATAGTAGCTGATCTAGCGGAATTTTGCTGTTTTCCATTTGAATTGGGTAATAAAATTGCGAAGTAGGTTAAAGGTTGAATAACCTATGATAAACTCGCTATAAAATTATGTTTATATTCCGCTTCACGCTACAAAGTTTCTGTTTTTACCTTATCAAAACACAATCGATTCGCTTGAAAACATTTCGGTTTAATGATGTAAACTCTTTTTAAATCTCTGACTATTTGAAGGGTACGGGCAAATAACAGGTAATGTCCTAATTCATGAATTTTGAGAAAACCCAATTTGAAATATCAACTATTCTAACAATTCTATAGTTTGTTCACACACTGTAGGCTCAGCATGGTCACGTTGACATAAATTGTGTCTGTTTAAACTGTCGAAATTGTCAAGCCAATGACTTCTTGTAGAAAAAAATTGTGGCGTCACTTGCTCGACAAGTCTGACAGTTTAAAGAGATAAAACTTATGTCTACGTAGCCGTGATCGTACTGGGAGTTCAGAGGTTATCGACCTCACCACCCCTAGATTCTTTATCTATTTTTCCGTCTGCCAACATACCCACTGCGCTGTTAGTTACTACAAAACTTTCCAACCCTGTCCACTCCAGTTTTGGCTTTGTGCCATCTATCGATTTTGTCGATAGGATACATTTTATACTATCCCAATTTTACTCCGACAAAAATACTTTAGATATACGAATATAGTCACGGTCAATGCCCAGGTCTGGTGACAATGGCTGAACTTGACATTCATTTGAAACCAATCCAATTGTGCTTACAGAAAAATGTTGAACACATATTTGTCTGACCATTAAAGTCTAAATCATGGGCTTCACATCACTTCCTACAAATTTCAGATCGACATCATATATTCATTCATCGGCAGCCTTATTTCATGACTTTTAGTCACCACAATACTCTGCCAATTGTATTGGATCCTGCGATACGTGTGATCTCTTTACACATCTTTGCAGAGGTGGCTCTCTAGCACTCAACACCTCCTAGATTCTTCACCTTCACCTCCTAGGTCTTGTAATAGGTGCTTGATATTCAAGAACCTGTCTGTCCCAATGGCTATCGGTTCTCGGTGTCTTTACATATCTGTTTGATTCTCACACTACATATTCTGATACAAGCCCGACATTCAAGAACCTCTGCCTCTGCCTCTGCCCCAGGGTCTATCGGCTCTCAGTATCTTTAGATAACAGTTCGATTCAGATTCTGAAGCCTTATGTTACCCTCAGCTCTCACAATTACGTGTTAAATGTCCCTGACCGTATTTGTATAAAACTTACAATATATTAACCTTCACCAAAAATTTAATTGTTTCAATATTTACCAATAAAAGCGTCGCTGCACGAATAAAACAATGACATTGCGTGTACGAATGCAAATGTAGGAAACATGCGATGTCGCTTCGATACTATTAAAAGGCGATTAAGTAAAAGTGGTTAATGACTATGATTATTTCACTCTCTTCGCTTTATAATAGACTTGTTTGAAGTAACACGCGAGCGTATTGGACGATGTTTCTAAATGTGTGAATTAAATCTATACAAATAAATAAAATTTAAGTGTCAAAATAACACCTGTTTACTAAATTCATATGGAAGTATTCCTCAAACACGTAATTTTCATATTTTTTATCACTTTTTGTGTCGCGTAAGCTCCCGAACGGCTGAACCAATTTTGACGGGATTTTCACAGGCAGATAGCTGATGTTACAATGAGTAACTTGGGCTACTTGAGTTTCGTGAAAATAGTAAGGGGTTCCTTAAATTCGCGCGTATGAAGCAGTGGTAGCCGAGTGGTCGAACGCACGTCTTGCAAATCAAAGTGTGCGGGTTCAAACCCCGGCTCGCACCTCTGGGATATATGTGCGAATCTCATTTTCATCCGAGATTATCACTTGCTATGAAACTGTAAAGGAAAACATCGTGAGGAACCTGCACGTCTGAGGGAACTTGTCTAGTTCTCGATAGATGTGTGAAGTCTGCCAACCCGCACTGGGCCAGCGTGGACTATGGCCTGAATCCCCCTCGCATTGAGGGGAGGCCCGTGCCCAGCAGTGGGACGTTAAAAAGGCTGTAGTAGTAGTAGTAGATGAAGTCGCGGGCTTAGCTAGTTTATATAATATAGTTATTATAGCATATGTTTATCATTGCTCCAATGGTACGCACAGTACAGTTATAACGACTTTTTCATTACATGGAAACCAAAAGTCAATTAGCCAAATGGATTAGTCATTCGGCGAGCCCTTTAGCTGCCCTAAATAGCTTACAATTGGGGAAAACTGATGACGTCATATCGCAACCGACATGCTGCTTATTACTATGCTATCTTTGGACGCAAATACAAATTTATTCCACTGAATTCGCTTTTGAATCCAACTTTCGCGTCGAAATACGTTCTATCCTTAAGAAAATCAGCATCACCAAATCTGTTCTTGGATAGAAGTCCTCTCCCAATACATGTCTCTTTGTGCAGGTACTTTCCACAGATCGTCAGTCTATTTATTTATTTAAGAACGACACACCAACAGTATACCTATTAAACAATTGGGTAAATAAAATATTAAATAAAAACTGGTCTGATAGGTACACCAATGACAGGTGTGTACAACTTTCACCGACGTGAGACTTAAACATTTAAAAAAGAAACAAATAAAGTTGAAACTAAACTAAAAATTAAATTTAAAGCTAAAATTTAAAATTTGAATACTGAAAAAGTAAAAATAAAATTAAAATATTTATGGCAATGATTTAAGTATCATTTTTCTAAACTCGTATAATGAACTGGTGAATATGTCTAAGTTGATAATTTTACTGTTAAACATGTTATACTCATTACATATTCTTACTGCAGGAGATTTGAGACCCAGATTGGTTCTTACTAATGGCGTATAAAACGATCTTGTAATGGGATTCCGAGGAACATTGTGAGGTACAGTGAACGATATATGGTTAAGAATGTCACTGCAGCTGATGACATTGTTGACTATTTTATAAAGAAATATCAAATCATGCATTTTTCGACGACTGGATAATGATTTTAGCTTAAAAAATTCTAAGCGCTGCCCGTAACTACATCGGTGAGATATACCAGGAGATACGAAAGCCAAGTGTCGTGTAAAAGCACGTTGTATACTTTCAATGCGTTGTGAATGTACACTGTAAAACGGATTCCAAACAACGCATGCGTATTCTAAATGGCTTCGAACTAACGCATTGTAAAGTTCAAACAGTCCACCTGGATTCCAATTAAGACCTCGTGTACTCAACCAGCAGTCTGTTTTTGACACTACTCGGGCTAAACCACAGCCAAAGCTTTAGCTCTACCTAGTTGTACCATATGTGCCAAGACTAGACTTAAGTCACGGAATATGACTTAAGATTATTATTTTATCCCTTTCCCTCGTGAGAAATTAAACAGAGCAAGCGAATTCGTGACAGAGATCTAGACTTGACATACGTGATAATCCCGGTGAAGGATAAAATATAGTCGAATTTCTTGGAATTAAAATTTTTCACCAGGTTTAAGAGTTCTTTGGAAAATTTATAACAGCATCCTGTCTACAGCTACCACTTATAACAACAGCAAATACCGTATCGCACGATTCACAGCCCACATGGTTTAGTTTATTTACTTAGGGGGAAACCAGGTCAGTGCATCGCGCCACTTAGCCCAGTTATTTACTGTTAGACTCTCGAAGTAGGGCTCCATGACAAATGGCATCCGTACCCAGTTCTGACTGCACTTCTGTTAAAAATCTTATTAATTCTCACTAGACACAACATAAGCATTAAAAGCATTTCAAAAAGTCGTATTCTTTAATACCTGGTCTTTTTTTTATGGGACTAAGTCTGCCACACATTCCCACCACTATTAGTCCTGTAAGCCATGATCGACAACAGTATCCATTGTAGACACTGAGGTTTGACCCGCGGCGAGTCCCGAGGAAAAATAAATCCAACTGTCTTGTAACCCGCATGAATTTAATCGAAAATGATGTAGGAGTTTAAAGAAAAAAATATCCACATAGCAAAGCGGAAACAAAATACCAAGTCTTACCCATTTATTGTCATTGGCATTCAAAGTAACTTTAATGGGGCTTCAAAGGATATTTTTTCTGCTAATCAACCATTATCTTGATTATGAATTCCAGGGTCAAACATGTTTTGGTTCCTATCTGATCAAAATCGGTTTCGAAACAAGCGTCTATCTTCATCACAGAATGGGACATTCTTACCTTCACCTCTTGTGGGAGTATTTTTTTATTCTTCTAGTGGTACACTCCTTGTGGAGTGATCGTGATCATGTATCGTCTGGTAGGCTGGTTGCGGCTTTTGTGAGACTACTCCACCTCTAACTATTCGTGGCATTACGTGCACATTCACTATGGGAACACTTCGTAGAGGGCTTTATGAGGTCAGTCCATCTTATGAGTGATCTGCCGCGAGATCGTTGACCCTTAATTTTTTTAATATTACCCGCCATTTTTTGACAGATTTTGTTTTAAGTTAACTGTCAAAAATTGCAAGTATTATTAGAAACACTACTGCAAGACCAATGGCTTTTCATTCATCTTCTCTTTGATCTTCATTTTCCGTCGTAACTCATACGAGATTAATAATTATCAAATCATCACACACTCTCATAACAATCTCATTGGTAGCACAAAACAAAACTATTCACACAACTAAACGCAATAACAATAGACGTGCAATTAAACGCAGCGTATTTTTTATTCTGTATAACTTTTTTCGCGCGCTAGAAAATAAAACGTCATCAGTTAAACAATGGCGGCGTTCCCGCTCTTACACAA
The DNA here is from genome assembly GCA_914767695.1 of Ptilodon capucinus. Classification (NCBI taxonomy): domain Eukaryota; kingdom Metazoa; phylum Arthropoda; class Insecta; order Lepidoptera; family Notodontidae; genus Ptilodon; species Ptilodon capucinus. The sequence continues at coordinate 5,461,067 of OU611831.1, forward strand.
TAGTTCTTAGGTCAAGCACCTGCTCGCTCTAATTAGTAAAGTGTTGTCTTTATTATGCCGCAACCGCACGGCTGTGAGATTTAAATTAAACAAAACAATCTCTTCTGAATGAGGTTGAAAGGAAACTATCATCTAGAATTGAAGATCGGTGTTAATAAATCATCTTTAAGAAAGAACTTTGCATTTTATTACCTCCTTATTTATTTCGAGCGATGATCAGCTTTTGTTTCCGAATAAACTATCTTGCAATTGAAGAATTGAATATGTATTTCATTGAATTTGTCCTTGCTATTAATTACTTGACATTGGCGAAATACCCGCGCTAGTCGCAGGTGAAGCCATTCCTCATCTTATTCCATTAAATTTCATCATTTCACTCATTTCGTAAAAAGAAGAAGAGGTGGAACAATTAAGAGTTATCTATCTATCTACAATCAATATAAAAAACCTACAATTAATTAATTTTATTTTGATTTACATTGAAAGCCCTAAATTTATGGAAAGGTTATTATTCCATTTGTAACGTCATTGTAGAACACATTTGAATTGAAATATGCGATTGCAGTTTGGTTCTAAGCGGAGTGAAATTTCTGAAAAGTTTGAGATAAAAGTAGGGGGGCGGGAGGTTTAATATCATATTTTCTCATAAATTAAAACTTTATCAATGGACTGTAATGTCCAGAGACTGTAATGGTAGCAAATAGATTTTTGGTTGAGGCCGTAGTGGGTAATACCTTATTTCTATTCTTTACGTACCTTATAAAGATATCTCCCATGAATCGAACACACGGCAATGTAGGTTGCAATACGAACGGTCGAGTAATCATAAAATTGTAATGGTTTCCTTATTCCCATAAGACTTTCTTGGCTCGCGAGAGGTACATACTACCTACCCACCGTGACTGAGCGTAGCGTGACGATTAATACTTAATATTACGTCAGTGGTTTGAGAAAATACGAGCACGCATATACTGTTTTTATCATACAAGAAAAATAAAGTCAGAACGGCAGTCATTATAATTCTGTATGAAAACTAGCGTCGCTAGATGCACGGGAGAAGACAATAAGTGATTATCACAGATTAAAGGGTATCAACGTCTCGTAACTTACCTATGTGATGAAAATCCATAGGCGCGTCAAATCTCTTGCCAATACCAAAATAAACTGTATTAACTCATTGACAAAGTTTATTTCTCAACGTTATGTCGCTGATGACACGAGAGCTATATAAACTCGTGATAGAATTACTTTTACCACAGTAATGTATTCCTTATGTTCATTGATACAGAGTGTATTTTGATTCAAATTCAAATTAATTCGCTAGCCCCACTGGTTGTGAGGCGTAACGGTTCCTTAAGCGACACACTGGAGCGTCAAAACGCGTAAATCTTTGCCGATATCAAAATGTATTGACTAATACATACACACGGACATCGGGGAATACAGGCGTGATGATGTATTATAGCCTATTTATTGAAGAATGTTATAGAATTTATAACATCACACTACGACACAGTGACCATAAACGCGGGCGAAACCGAGAACACAGCTAGTCACCAATAAACCTCGTAAATATAGGATGACCCATAGCATCGTCTCCATGCAGTCACTTAATGTCGTCACTGCATCTTATTTATAGTATGTTTACGCTGCATTCTGCGTTTTATGGTGTTCGACTATGCGTTGATAGATTCCATCTGTCTACGATACTTTCGTCCATCAGTTTGGTAGATAATTGATAGTTTTTTAGTTGAAAAGAATGCCTTAGATCTTCATTTTGAATAGGGCTGTTGCTATTCGTTCTGTTCCTTATAATAGAAACAATTTATTCATGCGAGATGAGCCCGCGTCTTCGTAGGGACCCTAATTTCCCGGGAAAACAACGGTTTTATATTTTCCCGTAGAACCCCTATTCATGTTCTAAAATAATAGTAGCCCAAGTTACTCCTAGTAACATCAGCTATCCGCCAGTGAAAGTCCCGGAAAATCGGTTAAGCCGTTTGGGAGTTTTCTTCAAAAAAAAACGGACAGATAAACAAATGCGATGTTATAGGTAGCGAATAAACGTCCATCTAGAGTACCCTAGAGTATCCAAAGTATCCTAAAATACTCCACTCTTCGTATAGCTCTGCGGAGATTTTTCCGACATTTTTGTTGTCTCATGTACGTGTAGTATAACGCGATTATATGGGAAAACAAAAATGGCGGAGTCAGATAAACCAGAAAATTTTACCGCAGCGCGGGCTCGGAATGTCATCTCCGTAATAATATCTCCATGGTATAGATACCTACAAGAGAGAATGAAAACCAGTTGCACATAAAAACCCGTAATAAAATGTTTATCATAGTTATATAAACGCAAAAAATACCATTCTCTTATATTACTTCCCTTATCGGGGTAGTCATAAAACAAGAAATTTCCTTATGTTGCTGCCTTTTGAAAATGTACTCTCTTTCAATATACATAAAGATTGAATTCTCGTGACACATGACAACGCGTCAAAATTCGCTTCGCGCTGGAGAATGTGCTTTTTGTATGAGATAATAAAGTTCATTTTGATATTGGCAAACGTCTTGGAGCCAGTAGCTTAATCATTGAAGCACCCTGCCCACCAGGGCGTCGACACACGCGCGTCGAAGGGCTCCCATACAACAAACGTGATTTTTTTGCCGTTTTTTATAGATAGTGGTACGGAACCCTTCGTGCGCGAGTCCGACTCGCACTTGGCCGGTTTTTCATCTAAATGACACTGACAGCGCAAGCGAATTTTTACGCGTGAGGCGTGGCTTTTTTAGAAATTTAATCTTTATGCGTATTGTCACAGAGTATGTTTTGATATTGGCAAATATTGTGGAGGCTTGATGATAGATATTTATCATCATCACGGGTCCATTAATGTTGCGTCACAGCCCGGATTTCATATGATGATCACGTTTGGGATACCATGTTGGGATAACAATGCTAAGACTAATATTATTGAAATGAGGGCTTTCGGATTTGGTAATACTATATTAAGCCTCCCGCACACTGGGGCCCGACAGTCGCCAATATCAAAATGAACTCTACGCCAATATGAAAAAAAAACTAAATTTCTGGCGTACCAGGACGTACCAGCGACGTCCCCGCGCGACAAAATTTAGATTTGATGATTTTTAAATTTAGTTGAAGAATGAACTTTTTCTATGACACAATAAAGTGTGTTTTGGTATAGCAAAAAAATTACGGAAATTCAATCTTTATATATATTGATACTTAGTTCGTTTGGTAAAAGTTTTAAATAAATTCACTCGCCTCATCGTGGATTTCTCGTTGAAGAATGAACCTTTTGATATAGATAATTCAGTTCATTTTGGTATGACCTAAAAATAGTCGCGCGATTTTTAACGCAACCGTGGACGCAGGACTTTCTCCTTACTTAATATTGTTCCGTAGATGTAAGTGTCGATAAGGTTTCTTTTGGGGTGAATAAATCTAAATCCAAGTGATGACGTCATCTTTCAAAATTCCCCGTCTCACTTGTGGGGTGGCTCTATCTTGAATAATTAATCACCAACCTTCAAGGCATGTATTCTTTGTTGGGGTAGACAGATAAGTTTCCAACTTGTCATCAATGACGCGAGAGAATTGTAACTTGGATTTTACCACAGATATTCAATTATGCATTTTGACTCAGAGTATAAGGTGAAAGGCTATTTGAATTAAACGACATCTTGTCAACTTTACAGGAGAGCATACTCATTCGACGCAGAAAACATTTTGATCCCAAATAAGTAGGTAGTGGGCGCATTCCTAGCATAAGTGCCGGAAGCGAGTTAATGCGGTATATTTCTCACGAAAAGCCCCCTAAAATATACATCATCACATCATCACGCCTGTATTCCCCGAAGGGGTAGGCAGAGGTGCGCTGTAGTGCGCCCACACTTCGCCGATGTATTTTGGTCCCAATGTAATAGGGGGCGAGCCTATTGCCATTATACCGGGCACATTCCCCCTCCTTACGAGGGAGATTTTGGGCCATAGTCCACCACGCTGGCCCAGTGCAGGTTGGTGAACTTCACACGCCTTTCTATAGACGTGCAGGTTTCCTTACGATGTTCTCCTTCACCGTTCAGCAAGTGGTAATCATTGTTGAAAATGACATTCGCACATGAAAATTATCTCAGAGGTGCGGGCCCGGGATTTGAACTTGCACCCCTTACGTTCAAGGTGGGCGTTCTTGCCCGCGAGGCTACCACTGCTTAGATACTCTATGGTGTCAATACAGGTCGTTTTAGTATTGTCAAACAATTTGACGCGTGCATATTAACGCCCCAGTGTGTGCGATAATTATTAACATTGCAAACTTATAAACGTAACCGTGGTCTTCTTGTTTTAAAACAGAACTTGGCTTTAACATCTTGGCTTTTCCGAGAATAACATTGCTTTTTAGGGTTCCGTACCCAAAGGGTAAAACGGGAACCCTATTACTAAGACTTCGCTGGCCGGCCGTCCGTCCGTTCGTCCGTCTGTCACCAGGCTGTATCTCATGAACCGTGATAGAGAGTTGAAATTTTCACAGATGATGTATTGCTGTTGCCGCTATAACATCAAATACTAAAAACAGAATAAAATGAATATTTAAGGAGGCTCAGGGGAGCCATGCAATATACGTGTTTTTTTTTGTGTTTTTATAGATAATGGTACGGAACCCATCCTGCGTGAGTCAGACTCGCACTTGTTTACTCTTAAACCGTTGACACGGGCATCGAACCCGTATCCTGGCGAAGAGGAAGGCGGATCCTGTGTTTACTTATATTATGTATAAGCGTCAATTTAAACAATTCGTTGGTTAAAGTACTCTTATCCGGCGCAATCTAACTACTGTCATCGACATTGAGATTATTATGTTCAACAGTTACTTAAACAGAAGGAGGATGCGTAAAAAAACCGTTGTAGAAGTCCAAAACACGATAACAATGCTTCTGTAAAGAGCTTTTATTATTTAACTGCGTTTAAAAATAAATAAATATTATCCAAAAACATGATTGTTATTTTAAAATAGCAGTACATAAGTTTGTCTGTCCCCAATAGTTTACGTTTCGACCATTGAGCCAACAATGTGCCAATGTTTGTAAACACGCTGCGCCCGCGCATTGCGCCATCTGCAAACAAACGCCGACATTTTCATCTCGAGCGATGGCAAATTAATTTTGCCATTCACTGATAATTGTATTTTCGACTTTATAACGAGATTAATACGATAGAAATTGGTATGGGATTTGTGAACATGGCAGTAGATGAATACTATAGTTGAAAGAATGTGCTATAATTGAGTTAAATAAATACATAATTATATTTTCCCGTGCAAAAAATATTTCATTGTTTATTTACAATGAATTTGTGTAAGTAGAAGTGCTGTCACGGAAACGAGAATATGAAACTCATTGGGTGCTTTAGTGTCCAAAAAATTAGACCAGAATTGGTCTTATTGATGCTACGACCGTCTAGTCTTATAAGTCTTGTTATATACAATCTGACGTACGTACATGTCAAAGTCACGTTTAAAATTGGACGTGTGAAACTGTAAAATGTTAGGAAAATCTCCCTCTTTGACATAATGACTGTTTGTAGTTGCTATTTTTATAGTATTTATTTCTAATAATTATTTTTGGTGTGTGTAAAGCCTCTACAGAATGTTCTCTGTTCAAAAATGATGTTTGGTCTGTGGATCGCAGTTATTCTTTTAATAAAAAACCGTTACGGAAGTGTCAACTGTCAAAAATCTAACGTTCAAATTGCGTACACTGCGCGGCGTACATTCGAAATTTGAATGCGTGCGCGCGCGCCGGAAGCGAGCTAATGCGGTAACGAGCCGCCATCCGCTATACATACATGGTGACATAATGGCTGGCGAGTGATGGCTTTATCATAGTCTAAACAAAAGGAATTACATATACTTTTTACTAGCTTCTACCTGCGACTTCGCGACAGACTTCGATTATTCAATACATATCGTTATAAAAGTATAGCCTATATGTTATTCTGATATATCTATACATCTATACAAATAAATAAAATTGGAGTGTCTGTTTGTAATATCAAAATAACACTTTTTTACCAAATGCGTATGAAAGTATATACGATACCTATAACTTCTTCTTCTTATTCTTAAGAGCTAGGCCCTTGTCGGTGGAGTTTTTTCCATTCATCCCTGTCTTCTGCTTTCCTTTTTACCTCCTGGTATGTTTTGGCATTACCAAAACCTATAACGAAAACGCAATTTTTTTTTGTCTGTCTGTCTGTCTGTTTGTTTGGGGGTAAACTACTAAACGGCTGAACCGATTTCAATGGGACTTTCACTGATAGATAGCTGCCGTTCCAAGGCGTAACTTAGGCTACTTTAATTTTAGAAAAAGCATTAGGGTTCCGCGGGAAAAACATAATACCCATATTTCCGGGTAATCTCCCTAAAGTCCACGCGGGCGAAGTCGCGGGCACAGCTAGTAAACAATAATACTGTTAAGTTTCATCAAAATCCGTTCAGTAGTTTTTGCGTTAAAGAGTAACAAACATCCATCCATCCATCCATCCTCACAAACTTTCACATTTATAATATTAGTAGGATAGGATAGGATTGTTAGTTGGAAGGTACACTGATCACACTTAAAACATTGTTTTAAGCGATTTCGAAAAACTAGGAGATTCGACCAAATGATTTTTTTATGTACCTAATATGTCTAAACCATTTTCAATATATTTTGTCCCTTTTACCAGTTGCAAAAAAAAAAACTCATATATCTTGAATGACGGTCGTAAAAAACTTGAGTTTTTTTTTACGGTAGCTATTTTGATAACTCTATCAAAATGGCTCGAATAAAATACTTTGTGCATAAAACAATCAATTTAAATCAAATTAGATCAGCGCAAAGTTAAAAACAATTTCCTGTAATAAACAAATCAGGTCTCATTCATAACTTCCTCCCTTTTGAAGTCGGTTAAAAAGCGTACAATTTAATAGACAACAAATTCGTTCCCGCATCCATTTTAAAAATATCAGGTCAATGGATTCTTAACCTCAATATAAATTGTTTAGCTAACGCAATATAGTTAACGACTGGTTAAATTGGATCTCTTTTGTGAGTTTAAAACTGATTTACAATGTCCGTAGTCCCTGCATGAGTCAGCTTAACGCATTGATAAAATGTTTTATTGTTATCTGTCTGTACAGAAGTTTGTATAAATGATTTTTCGTTAACAAAGTTGGGTTTTAGCGCAAAAAATGAAATAGAATCTATTTTTACCTATAAGGATTTACCAATGTAGGAATTGTTAAAAATAGATTGATTGCCCGGATAACGGATGGCCGTTGGGGCATTAAAGTCCTAGAGTGGCGGCCACGAACAGGGAAGCGGAATGTGGGACGACCCCCGATCAGGTGGACGGACGACCTCACCAGGGTCGCCGGGAGTCGGTGGGCGCATAAAGTCCAAGAACGTAATTTGTGGCGATCTATGGGGGAGGCCTATGTCCAGCCGTGGACGTCCCTGGCTGATAGATGGATAACGTTTGGTATTTTTTGAAGTAACGTTTGTTGATTTTATTTATGCGTTTGTATTGCGTAATCATGTTAAAATATTTAATCTTAAGACAATTTCAAATGTTCAATCATAGCAGCCCCCTTACCACCACTATCTCGTCGCAATGTTCTTGATGTTACTTTCAGTTTTTGACAGTTATTTTAGTACATAATCTGTCAAAAATTGACAGTTAGTACGGAAACAACCCTACTTTATGAGGTGGTGGGAAGGCCTGATGCCTGACATATCAGTTAATTTCATTTGCCAATTTATATCAACCCTTAAAGCAGCTTTTTTTTTTGTAAATAAAATCAATGTTAATTAAACTGTACTACCAGTGAGGTAGGTGCATATTATGCATATTATGTATCCATAAATGGGGTAATTTTTATTTAATTTGAGTTTTGTGTGATATCAGATAGATGGCAGCACAGTCGACTTAGATGACGCTATGGTTTCGTTACTGCGTCTCCTATGTATTGTTACAGCTCTACATTAACAGTCATTGACATATCTGTCTGATAGAAACAAGATTTATCTTGAAAGGGAGATAACCGGCTAATGGTCTGGTTATTTCCTACGGAATACCTAATGAATAACTGCCTGCGTGCGGGCGGTGCGTAGACTGCGTAGTACAGTGTCTCGTAGAGAGACTAATAGAAACTCTACCACTCTTCTCATCGTAGCAGTCGGTCCGTAGCAGTGTCTCCAGATGCACTGTAATTACAGTAGATTTACTGTAATTTCACTCCATCTACTGTACACTGTATTTATCTTAATACAGTGTTAAGGAAGCACTGTAATTTTTGATTGTTGGAATTCATTGTAATATTTTGAAAAAACGCAATGCTATTATGACTTTAGAAGGAAACGACACGTTTTATTTTCGTTTTTAAATTATAGAATGATAAAAATACTCTGTGACAGTCTGTTTTCGGTTGGAATAGTTAAATTCTATATGATTTGGCAATGGGGAATACCCTTTTAACCAACTATGATATTTAGAGTTATTAAATAGTCAACATTGTTAGACTGTAGATTCCGGATTTTAATTTGAGGCTTTTACTTTTAGCATGATAGTTCTATTATTTCATTGCAGTTTGCACTAAGATTTTGTGTCAGTTTAATTCTAAATTTAGTGAGATTAATGATATAAAGACAGAGGAAAGGAATCACACAAATAGAATAAAAGGGAATGTTTTAGCACAGGCCATAAAACGTCATGCAAATAATTGTGTCAATTTCAAGCCTGACGATAAAAATATGAAGGCATTTAATTCAAACATGTTTAAGACCGAGCCTGCCTGTGGACTAAAACTGAATGAAAGTGACAGTGAGTGACTAAAAAAATGATATTTTGATTTACCGTAATTCTACTGTAATTTATGATAACCAACCACTGTAATTTTAATAAAAATACTGTATTTTTTTCTACTTTGCACTGTAATTTCAATTTATCAATCTGGAAACACTGGTCCGTAGTCACTGCGTGGACTAACATAACGAAAATGATAGCGAGTTCTTTAGCCCGCACACTAGGGATCGTAGGGATGTGACTTGGACGGGAAAAAGGTGATTACTAAATGATAGATTTTTCTCGCTTTGAATTGGATGTGACTTGGACGGGAAAAAGGCGATTCCTAAATAATAGATTTTTCTCTCTTTGAAAAAAATCGATTATGAGAAAAAAAAAAATTTTTACGCATCAACTTCTTTGCTAATATCAAAACGAACTGTAATATAATAACTCACAGAAAAAGTTCATACTTCAACGACATGACACCGACAGTACAAGCGAATTTTGACGCGTAAGGGCGTGACATAGAGTTCAATTTTGTCTTGGCAAAGATTTTGACGCCCCAAATATGCCGGCTTTATTATGCCATACCTACTTCACTTTCTAGTACCTATGCGATACTTACTATTGTTATTACTTTACGTATTCTACGTACGCGTACGAATGGAGAGAACATTAAACATTTTTTTTTTTTTTAAGCCTATTTTGTGTCCCGCTCCTGAGCAAAGGCCTCTCCTTTAATCCTCCACACACTGCGTTCTTGTGCTGTTTGTGACCAAGTATTACCCGCAAAGGTGACTAGATCGTCTTGCCATCGTCGTTTTGGTCTGCCCCGGCTGCGGTGGCCGTTGCTTGGGGTCCAATTTGTAATGATGTTTGCCCACCTTTGCGGGTCCATACGTGCCACGTGACCAGCCCACTCCCACTTTAACTTTGCGGTTTTTACCCCCACGTCAGCGATGCGAGTAATGGAGCGCAGGGTGGTGTTTTTAACGCGATCTGTCCGCTTGACACTTTTTGGCAAATCTTGAGCTTGGACTTCTGCTGTTCGGTTAGTGACCACGTTTGAGCACCGTAGGTTAGGACGGGCAAGATACACATGTCGACGAGTTTACGCTTTAAAGATATTGGAAGATCGCCCTTCATCAGATCTTTTTATACATTAATAAACTTTCTTTTTAAGACCGTTGTCATAGTAATTAGTTCAATTAACTAATGAATTAATTAATTCAGTCCCTTACCACCACCTGTCTAGCAGCAATTTTTTAATATTACTTTAATTTTCTGACATTAACTCTGTACAAAATCTGTCAAAAAAACGTGAGGAAACCTGCAACCTGAAGTTCACCAACCCACTCTGGGCCAGCGTGGTGGGCTATAGCCCAAAAATATCCTTCGTATTGAGTGTGAATGTGCCCGGTATAATGGCAATTGCCATTATACCCCATACCCCATACCTCTTATTAATTACATTTTTATAAAAAAAATACATTTAAAAACATAAAAAAATAGTTCCCCGACGGCATCTGGAACAGGGTCCTAGTTACCAGTGGTTAGGGCTCTAGAGAGAAGAACTTCCTCACAATGCGCGCCATCACGGAAAGTAAAGCTATGATAAAGTTCAATTTCTTAACCAATTTACTCAATGTTTCAGGCAGTTGGGCCGAAACCTTATCATCCCAGGCGGTACCAGGACCATAGACGCAACTGGAAAGCTTGTGATGCCAGGCGGCATAGACCCTCACACGCACTTCGAGCTGGAAATGATGGGCGCCAAGACAGCTGATGACTTCTACAAGGGTACCAGGGCGGCAGTGGCTGGAGGGACCACGACTGTCAGTGAGTATCATCACGCTTAGTCCCTCGAATATGGTTGTGGAGTGTGATGGCAGCTCCTCAAGTCATGCTCGTGTACGGGTGCTACTTGCGAGGACTGGTCCAACCATTTTCCATTTCCTCTGAATAACTTATCATCTACTATCTACTAGCAATTATTTCTATAACCCTCTGTGGTTTAGAATAATCCCTACATTGTAAATGGGAGAAGACGCACCTTACTGTACTAGCACGTACCACGAAGAAGAATTGGTGAGAAACTTCATAGTTGCTCTTTCCACATAAGGATATACAATTTTGTGTGTGTTTTTATCAATTAACAATTATATCTACAATATAGAGTAAAACAATATTAACTACACAAACTAAGCTGTGCTAGACTTAAAGGTAGGAAGGGGTAGGAAAATGGAGCAAATAGCAAACGTCCCTCAAATGAGTTCATGTGGAGCAGGACCAGCGCCTGACCAAGCGTGTTTATACTTTAAATAATTGTCTATTGTTTAATATGCTCATTCAGCAGAAGTGTTCTTAAATGTTAGTCAAAGTAAGACTATCCGAAGATTAAACGTTTTCGCTATTTGTACACGCCTTTTTTATTATTATTAAAAGTTAAAAGCTTTATATTAACTTGCAATGTATGTCCGAGTGGAATCTTGCAACTGAAATTTGGTACACACGCTTCTTTTGGATGACAATGCATGCTTAGCTATGTGACGTCATTCTAATTCTAATATGGCGGATCATACAAGATGGCAGAATAGTTATTTTTTCTGAACTACCACAGTATGGGTATCAAATGAAAGGGCTTGCTGAGGAAAACACAAACACTAAGAGCAATCAAATAAAAACTTTGAAATAAAACTATTTTACGGATTTTATCGCGTTTATTTACTATTTTATTTTCCTGACGTTTCGGCTGCTTTACAGCAACAATGGTCCCGGGGGTACTGAGGTGTTAGACGTCCTGATGTCATTTAAAATTAGTTTTTACTATAATTTTGTTACAGTCGACTTTGTGCTGCCTCAAAAAGGGCAGTCGCTTCTAGAGGCGTACGCCAACTGGCGTGAGAAGGCCGACAATAAGGTATCTATGGAATACATTAAATAAATATCGCCAGACAACTCATACTCTTCATATCGAGGGGTGAAAGGCTGTTCGGCTTAAGCTACACTTTTGGGTGATATTGACTTATAAACATTTTTTTTTTATTATCCGGGCGCTGTCTGGCCTGGCCCGCGAACTAACCTCTGACGTGATCCTTATTGACTATTGTTTATTTTAATCTGGGGTCTACATAATTTTCTTATTTCCTATTTCTTAATTTCTATCTTTTTTATTTTGTTTACATTTTTTCTTTCTTATTTATTATGTTTCATTACAACTTACTATAAACATATTTGGAATCAGCTATTTCTTTCTGCGTGGAATGAGTATGCTCTCCTATAAAGTTAAAAAATAGCCTTTCATCCCTCGATATGTATCCTCAGATGATATCTACTCATCGTATGGTCTCAGAGTAAGCATCGCTCATACGATGTACTACACATTGGTCTGGGAGCCATCCTTGTTACACCAAGACCAGGGCAAAAAAATGGAAGAGATCGTTCATCATTAAACAAAAATAAATTAAAATTTATTATTCACCAAAATAGTTAGCAGAAAAATTAGCTGATTCCAAATATGTATGTAGGGACACACACGCACAAGTTCCATGTAAGTGCACGTACATGGATGTGTGAGCGAGGTGTCAGCTATTCACTTCCCGCCCAGTGCGCCAGTCTGGGTGTGTAGAGTGCATGTAGAACACGTAAAGTTAGTTTTAATTAGAATAAAAGATTGTGGCCCCCAATATTATGTCACTCACTAGTGGCGTAGCGTGAGTGACTGTCGCCCGGGCCGGAGTCATAATTTGCCGCCCTTTGAAGGTTTTTTTATAATGGACTACGCTGTTGGCCGTGAGGTGGCCTTTACAGTTTTACCGGAGTAGTGGCGAGCGCAGAGTGCACTCCAACCAAGGCTAATTTCTTGAAAAATTAATTATCTGACTGACCGCCAGTAACCGCACAAAATATTTTTTTCCAATATTGCCGCCCCCTAAAAAGTGCCGACCGGGGCGGGCGGAAAAAGTGTCGCTTAAATCAAATACCAATAAATCACCCATGCTTAAATCACCCCTCGATATTCATTAACAAAGTTCAAAAAAGGGAAAACATTATCTATTGTTTTAACAAAAAGGTGTTCTAACGTTTTTAATGTTATCTAGGTATGCTGCGACTACGGCCTCCACGTCGGAGTGACTTGGTGGTCACCTTCGGTCAAGAAAGAGATGGAACAGCTGACATCAGAGCAGTACGGAGTGAACTCCTTCAAGATGTTCATGGCATACAAAGACGCTTGGATGCTGGACGATTATGAGCTTTATTGCGCTATGGAGACGTGTGCTGAGCTGAAGGCTTTACCTCAGGTGAGTTATTGTCATCGGATCTCTCGCTCGCACCTGATCTTAGGATTCAATACTTGAACGATATATTTTGGTCCCAATGTAATAGAGGGCGAGCCTATTGTCATTATACCGGGTACATTTCACCACGATACGAGGGAGATTTGGGCCATTGTCAACCACGCTGGCTTAGTGCGACTTGGTGAACTTTACACGACTTTCTAGTCCAGTAGGTTTCGTCAGGCTTTTGCTTGGGATCAAAATTGCTTGAAATGGACATACAGCGCCATCTGTTATTGAGTAGCTATAAAGTTAAAATACCAGTTTCTTTAGCTATGCAAATACTACGTAGAATATAAAGTTATTATTCTATCTGACTCTTTCCAAATGTAAATGACTAATATCTTGCGCATACCAAAAGGTACTCTGTTTTTATAGACATAAAGATTGAATTTCTGTGATAAAAATCACGCGGCCATGTTGAATAATCCGCTCGCGGTGTCATTGAAGTTTCGTTGAAGAATGAGCATTCTCTATAAGTTAATAGAGCACAGTTTCGTATTGGGAAACAATTGATCGCCTACCTGTGGCTGGCTTGACGTTATATTGCTTATTTATAGGTTCACGCTGAGAACGGGAATATAATAGCCCGCAATACGGAGAAGCTGCTGGCTGCGGGCGTCACCGGCCCCGAGGGTCACCAGCTGTCCAGAGACGAGGAGGTGGAGGGTGAAGCCGTCAACAGGGCCTGCGTCATCGCTAACCAGGTCAGGACTACCATCAGACTAACCACCAGGGCCCCAAGTCCACCAACACTTGCCTTTGTAGAGTTGCTAAGACTTCATTTGAGGAGAGTCTGTTCAAAGAAAGATATTGCCACATTCCATAGCTTTTAAGGGTTCCGTACCCAAAGGGTAAAACGGGAACCCTATTACTGAGACTTCGCTGTCCGTCCGTCCGTCTGTCACCAGGCTGTATCTCATGAACCGTGATGGTTAGAGAGCTGAAATTTTCACAGATGATGTATTTATATTGCCGCTATAACAATCTTAACTTTGATCTTCTGATTTTGTATTTCCCGTAGATACCATTGTAATCTCGTTGGTATGCTTCAGGCGAACAGTCCGCTGTACGTCGTGCATATGATGTCGCGCAGCGCGGTGCGCGCGATGCAGGCGGCGCGCGCGCGCCAGCGACGCCCGCTCTACGGCGAGACGCTCGCGGCCACCGTCGGCACTGACGGTACCTACATAATACACCCACATTCCATATACACTACTCTACATCACTATATAGTTCACCTATATAACACTACATACTTCACCCATATCACTACACACTTCACTTACATTACTATAGACTTCACATATATCACTACATACTTCACTCAGGTTACTATACACTTCACATATACAAGGTGTTTCAGAAGTCCGAAATAATACATTGGGTACATATACGGTAGCTCATATGTGGATGCTTAGTGAAGACAGTTTATACCTAACTATCATAGTTTCTGAGTTATAGACCTTTGAATATTTGTCACAGGTATCGTGTTCTGGCCTTTGGGTACATCCATAACCCTATTCAGCAGTGTAAACAACACTTATGAGGGGCAGCTACCAATATTCACTAAACAGAACATGCAGATTTTACATAGGACTCGAGATATTATGAGTTTTAGAAATTGACGACAAAAAAAAAGTTGGAAAAACATGGTCGAATTTCGATAAAAATTTTATACCATTCAGTTGTCTACCCAATACTGATGCCAACGTCAAAGTATTATTTCGGACTTCTGAAACACCCTGTATTACTACATAATTCATCCAATTACTACATACTTCATTCACATTACTATACACTTCACATATATTACTACATAATACACCCACATTAGTAAAGTAAACTAACAATATAATTGTAATCATGAGTACATACATACAACATACAAACAATTGCATGCAAGATGTTATAATTAAATAAAAGTGCTCTTCATGACTGCCATTTGCATGGCGTACAAATGTTTTTCTTAATCTATATATTTACAGCATTCATTAAATATTTAGTGCTACAATTATATTTTTTTAAATTTTAATTTAGTACTTGCAATTACGTCGCTTAGAAAATCCCAAACGCTATAGAAAGTATTATCTACTAGGTATAACATGAGTTTTCCTTTAAATGCTACATTCCTTATATACTTTTCCTACATCACTATATACTTAGCTATACAACACTACATACTTAACCCGTATCACTACACACTTCACTCACATTACTATACACTTCACATATATCACTACATATACTTCACTCACATTACTACACACGTCACGCACATCACAATTCATTTCAACCACATATTTACACATTTCATTCGCATCAATACACATTCCATTCACATTACTACACACTCCGCTTACATCAATTCTCGCTTCACTCACATCCCTATATACTTCACCCTCATACCCACACAATTCACGCATATTACTTCACATCTCACATAACTACACAATTCAACCACATCTCTAAACATCACTAAACACTTGATCTACATTCTTACTCTCTTTCTCACATTACTACACATTTCACCCACATTACTAATTAGCACACCATAGATCAACGATCATTCTCTATAAACTATCAAAATGAAATTAAAAAACAATGATTTGATCATGATCCGATGAGTATGTGTTGTCTGACGGCGGATGTTATATATTTGTAGGGTCCCACTACAAGAACGCGTGTTTCCGTCACGCGGCGGCCCACGTGCTGTCGCCGCCACTGCGCCCCGACCCCGCCACGCCCGAGGCTATGGTGGAAGCGCTCGCTGAGTGAGTATTAAACTACGTATCCTTGTGGCATAGGTCGCACAGTTTAGATAGATAGAGTAATCTTTATCGTACACCAAATAGAGAGAGCGAGAATATAAATGAAACAAAATAACAAACAAACAAAAATATAACATTTTTAAGTCTGGTTTTTAATTCCGCAGAGCTTTAAGTGCTCGGTTTAGACTTTTGGCTCGCGAGTTCGTTGGCGAACCAGCGGTCTTACTCGCAAATGGATCAACCCCTTTAGGTCTAAATCCCTCTCGCATTGAGGGGAGGCCCGTGCTCAGCAGTGAGACGTTAAAAGGGCTGTAGTAGGTCCAAATTAGGTCCATGTACAATTGTATTTGCTACATGGGATAGTTTAGATTCGATTTGGCTAGTGGTCTTCTCAAAATATTCAGAAGTAACGTGAGATTGCCCTAGTCGATGTTTTTATAAGCATTTATTAAATCATACCTAACCATCATAGTTTCTGATGTCTTGACCATTGAATATTAGTCACAGATATCGTATTGAAGCCCTACGGCACATACTACTACAGCCCTTTTAACGTCCCACTGCTGGGCACGGGCCTCCCCTCAATGCGAGGGGGATTCAGGCCATAGTCCACCACGCTGGCCCAGTGCGGGTTGGCAGACTTCACACATCTATCGAAAACTAGTCAAGTTCCCTCAGACGTGCAGGTTTCCTTACGATGTTTTCCTTCACCGTTTCATAGCAAGTGACAGTTATAACGTGTTTTTTTATAATTGGCGTAACAAAATGCATCAATAATAATGATTACCACTTGCTAAACGGTGAAGGAAAACGTCGGGAGGAAACCTACACGTCTATAGGAAGGCGTGTGAAATTCACCAACGCGCACTGGGCCAGCATGGAGGATTATAGCCCAAATCTCCCTCGTATTAAGGGAGAACTTACCCGGTATAATGGCAATAGGCTCGCCCCCTGTTGCATTGGGACCAAAGTGTTGGCGCAATGCAGTGCACCTCTGCCAACCCCTTCGGGAAATACAGGCGTGATGACGATGGTATGTATAATCAATTTACTTGTTTGTTATTTCTAGTGATCATCTCCAGCTGATCGGCAGCGATAACTGCACATTCCATGAGAAGGATAAGGAACTGGGAAAAGACAACTTCGCTAAGATACCAAATGGGGTGAATGGTGTAGAGGACAGGATGGCCATACTCTGGCAGAAAGGTGTTAATACCGGTATGTTGATAGATCTTACTAATAATATAAACTAGCTTCTACCTGAGACTTCGTCCGCGCAGACTTCAACTATTCTATATCTTTTTAAACTATATGTAAACAATAATACTGTAAATCTTCATCTACTACTACTACTACTACAGCCCTTTTAACGTCCCACTGCTGGGCACGGGCCTCCCTTCAATGCGATATGGATTCAGGCCAGAGTCCACCACGCTGGCCCAGTGCGGGTTGGCAGACTTCACACATCTATCGAGAACTAGTCAAGTTCCCTCAGACGTGCAGGTTTCCTCACGATGTTTTCCTTCACCGTTTCATAGTGATAATCTCGGATGAAAATCAGATTCGCACATAAATCCCAGAGGTGCGAGCCGGGGTTTGAACCTGCACACTTTTGATTGCAAGGCGTGCGTTCGACCACTCGGCTACCACTGCTAGCTTCATCAAAATCTGCTCAGTAGTTTTAGCGTGAAAGAGTAACAAACATCCATCATCACAAACTTTCATATTAATAATGTTAGTAGGATTTAACTTTACAACAGAAAGTGTAAAGGGATTTGGGGCCCAATAAGCTTAACCTATGTCTACCTATGACCGCGTAGACATAAGTTTTATCATTTTCAACTGTCAGGTTGGTCGAGAAAATGATGTCACAGCGAGCCATGTCCAGTACCGCTTGAAGTGACTGGACAAGGACTGGTCCAACCATTTTCCATATTCCATTTTCCTCTTCATAACTTATCATCTACTCTCCCATATTGCGTTAAAGGCATCATACCAAAGCAATTATTTCTATAACCATCTGTTGTTTAGAATAATCCCTTCATTGTAAATGGGAGTAGACGCACCTTACTGTACTAGCTTCCTAAATGTGAAGACTATTTGTATTTAACATTAGACTGCTGTGAGTATAATTCTTCTCTAGTATTGTGGCAAAGGTGCTGTCTACTCTCAAGGCGTTGCTGCTCCTGAGAATGTATTAGTCGCAATTATCATTTTGAACTGCTTTGGTAGCCTCGCGGGCAAGAACGCCCGCCTTGAACGTAAGGGGAGCAAGTTCAAATCCCAGGCCCGCACCTCTGAGATAATTTTCATGTGCGAATGTCATTTTCAACAATGATTACCACTTGCTGAACGGTGAAGGAAAACATCGTGAGGAAACCTGCACGTCTATAGAAAGGCGTGTGAAGTTCACCAGCCCGCACTGGGCCAGCGTGGTGGACTATGGCCCAAATCTCCATCGTATTGAGTGGGAATGTGCCCGGTATTATTATTATTTATTATTTATTTTATTTCATAAATATGTGGTGTACAAATGGTATTACACATAGCCCCACAAAACCGTACCATCGGTTTGACTGTGGGCCAGCATGGAGGATTATAGCCCAAATCTCCCTCGTATTAAGGGAGAACTTACCCGGTATAATGGCAATAGGCTCGCCCCCTATTACATTGGGACCAAAATACATCGGCGAAGTGTGGGTTCACTTCAGTTCACCTCTGCCTACCCCATCGGGGAATACAGGCGTGATGATGATGGTGTTTAAAATTAAAAAAAAAAAAAAAAATATTTTTTACATGAGTAAAAAAATGTACAAAGGTAAGCTTAATGCCTCAAATAATGTCGCTTGAGTGGTATAGCCTTTCACCCCTCGACTTGACTTTGTGACACTCGCTACAACGAGTTGTGTCTTCAGGAATAATGGACCCGTGCCGCTTCGTGGCGGTGACCAGCGCGAACGCGGCCAAGATCTTCAACATGTGGCCGGCGAAGGGTCGCGTGGCGGCGGGCGGCGACGCCGACCTGGTGGTGTGGGACCCGCGCCTGGAGCGCACCATCTCCGCCGCCACGCACCGCCAGGCGCTCGACTTCAACATCTTCGAGGTAAGAACCACCACACTGCTTACTTGTGACACAGTTATAGGCGAGGGGTAAACCTGCCACGGCCACGCTTCGTCCGCCGCTTAGACTCCGCACACCGGCTGACTCCACTCACTCGCCGCTATGACTACTATGTTTTATGTTTTACATCTGCCTGGCGTCCCGCGACGGCTCAGTTTTTTCATCCTATTTATCCTGTAACCATTCACAAGTTTAAAATGAAATCCATGTGAGCGCTATTGCTGCCAATAAGCAAGACCGCCATCGTTCGCTATCTCTTTTCCCTTCATCCACTCATTTTATTTACACGGACTTTAGTTAAAAAAAAATTAACAAAAACCAAAAACCGACTTCAAAAACCTAGGTGCACTAAAAAGCTAAAAATAACCTTATAATTCATTTGGAGTAGGTCCCAATCTACGTTAGACTAGGCAAATACACACAGGAATTGGCACCGACTCCAAATGTAATTAATTGTAAGGTTATTTGTAGCGTTTTAGTGTGTAAGTTTTTTTAAGTTGGTTTTTGTTTTTTATTAACAAATTGTTTTCTTATATTTACGCGAATACTATACATTGAAATAAAACTATTTTACGGATTTAAAAAAAAAAAAGTAAATAAACGCGATAAAATCCGTAAAATAGTTTTATTTTACTACGATTTTTAGTTATTGACACACGATTGTTTGTGTGTACACGTACACACAACAAATGTGTGTGTGATGTATATTGTTTTTGCTTGTTTACCGATTAGGGTTGCTTCCTAACAATATTGCCAATGTTTATGTAAAACAATTTTCTTTTTAATATTTATGTTAAGTACTATTTCATCATTATTCTATTTCACAATATTATAAATGTCCATCGTGCATGTTGTGTTTACCTTTAATTGGTTGTGCAGTATTGTTATTATCCTTAATGTGTGAATATCAATTCATGTATCGCTGTAACAACTGTTGGTAAACCCTAATAAATAAATAAAAATAAAAAATAAACAAGCATCTGTATTGGTTAACATGAATAAAAATATCTGATAATTAAAAAATATCTTATCTAATTAAGAAGAATGTAAATCCTTATTGGAAAGAAGCAACCATGGAGTTTCTTGCCCATTCTTCTTCATAGGAAATGCATTCCGAAAGGGCGGTAGAGCTTCTATTTTTATTATTTATTGACGATTCATAAGTGCCTGTATTGGTTTATATGAATAAAAAATATTCTGATTCTGATTTATTGCAGGGTCAAAATGTGGTCGGCAGCCCGCAGTACGTAATCGTCAACGGACGCGTCTGCTTGGACGATGGGGAATTGAGAGTCGCTGAAGGTAAATGTTACACCATATTTGTGACACAGGGGTCAAAAATACTGATTTAACTGACTGTGAGACTCGAAAATACTGACTTTACTGACCTAACTTTAAAGGGAAATCCCAAAATTTACAGAACTTTAAATCCATCTCCAAATCCCTAACAGTTATTTTATGGGAAAAAAGTGTCCTTATAATGCTGCACACACTGGGGCGTCAAGACACGCGTATTTTTGTAGCCAACACCAAAACAAATTATGTGTCAATATGGCTATGTGCCAAAATATAACACCATAAGGCTACGCAATGCTCATTATACGGCGTCACGACGATCGCTACACAGAATCGTTATGCTCACTATACGCCGTTGCGACAATTGCTACACGGCATCGTGGCGCCCACGATAAGGCGTCGTGACGCTCATCATAAGGCGTTGCAACGCTCTATACAAATCGTTGCCTGCACACCATAAGGCATCGCGACGCTCACACTACGGCGTCACGACGCTCACTATAAGGTGGCACGACTTTCACCATAAACCGTCGCGACGCTCACAATAAGGCGTCGCGAAATTCATTATAAGGCGTCGCGACCCTCATAAGGCGTCGCGACGCTCACTATAAGGCGTCGCGAAATTCATTATAAGGCGTCGCGACCCTCATAAGGCGTCGCGACGCTCACTATAAGGCGCCGCGACAGTCACTATAAGGCGTCGCGACGCTCATTATAAGGTGTCACGACGTTCACCATAACGCGTCGCGACGCCTTATTGTGAGCATCGCGACGCCTTATAGTAAGCCTCATTAATTTTATATTGTATTATTGTAATTAAGAAAACACACACACACAAGAATGTAAATCCTTATTGGAAAAAAGCAAGCTAGGAGTTTCTTGCCCATTCCTCTCCATAGGAAATGCATTCCGAATGGGTGATAGATATACTATTATTATTATTTTTTGACGACTCATAAGTGCCTGTCATAAATC
This sequence comes from Ptilodon capucinus, assembly GCA_914767695.1. Taxonomy (NCBI): domain Eukaryota; kingdom Metazoa; phylum Arthropoda; class Insecta; order Lepidoptera; family Notodontidae; genus Ptilodon; species Ptilodon capucinus. The sequence continues at coordinate 5,482,421 of OU611831.1, forward strand.
TGATTCTGATTCTGAGCATCATTTAATGTATAATATTTTGTTATAGGTTGTGGCAAGTTTGTGAAGACGCTGGTGAACTCTCCGCACGTCTATGGTCATGAAGCGGTCGTGGTGGCGGACTCCGTGGACTTCTGGCCGGCACACGAACCTCGAACTGGAGTCACCAATGGATCACGATCACCCGGTAACTAAATCCACCTTGTACACCTATTGTATGTTTGGCATACCATATCTTCACAACTATATCTAAACACTAGCTGATGCCCGCGGCTTCACCCGCGTGGATGTTGGCTATCGCGACCAAAAGATTTAATTATTTTTTGATCCCGTTCCCGCAACCCATGGGAACCTATTCCAGGGATAGCGTTATAATAACTTTCCAATGGCCGCTTTATAATTGCCCATTTTTAAAGTATTAAAATGAATATAGTATGTTATCCTTAAGAGATTTACCAGGAATTTTCTCCCTCGCACCACCAAATTGTGGAATGAACTTCCTGCAGCGGTGTTCCCGGACCGATGCGACAAAGGTATCTTCAAGAAACGAGCATACTCATTCCTTAAAGGCCGGCAACGCACTTGCGATGCCCCTGGTGTTGCAGGTGTCCATGGGCGGGGTTGATCACTTACCATCAGGTGAAACGTCTGCTCGTTTGTCTCCCTATCTCATAAAAAAAAAAAAAAAAAAAAGATAGACATATGCTATCGCGGACTTTTCTGTAGACCTATATAAGATACACAATTCCACCATACATCATTTTGTTATATATCAAAGGGTTTAGGCAGCGTTTTCGTTGAAAGCTCCCAGACGGCTTATTTCTTTCCGACACTTCCAACAAATATCATTATATTTTAGCCAATGTATATAGAAACTTGACAAATTATATACCAAAATCTTCCTCTTGAATCACTCTATCTATTTTAAAAAAACTTGATCAAAATCCGTTGCGTAGTTTCAAAGATCTAAGCATACATAGGGACAGACAGCGGGAAGCGACATTGTTTTATACTATGTAGTGATGATTTGCTGTTCTAAAATCCCAGTAATACGTGTCTATCTTCAATGCGAGAGGGATTCAGAACATAGGCCATCAGGCTAGACTAAAAAATATTAGCAAATACAATACATCTATCTAGAAATAGTAAGGTTCTGTCTTTACTATGCATCTAAATATATGAGGACTGTATGTTCAAAGGCAGACATTTCCACCATAAGAAAAGTTGGATATATGAAAATAACGTCCAATGAAGTCATCTTGGATATTTTTTTGCAAAATATTCCTGTAAGGTTATTCATTCGAATCTGTTTTTGTCTATACTAATCTATACTTCTATACTAATATTATATAGAGGAATGATTTGTATTTTTGTATGTAACGAATAAACTTAACAACTACTGGACCGATTTCAAAAATCTTTTGCCGTTAGAAAGCTACATTATCACTGAGTAACATAGGCTATATACTACTACTACAGCCCTTTTAACGTCCCACTGCTGGGCACCCCTCAATGCGAGGGGGATTCGGGCCATAGTCCACCACACTGGCCCAGTGCGGGTTGGCAGACTTCACACATCTATCGAAAACTAGTCAAGTTCCCTCAGACGTGCAGGTTTCCTCACGATGTTTTCCTTCACCGTTTTATAGCAAATGATAATCTCGGATGAAAATGAGATTCGCACATAAATCCCAGAGGTGCGAGCCGGGGTTTGAACCGGCACACTTCGATTGCAAGGCATGCGTTCGACCACTCGGCTAGCACTGCTTATGAGGCTGTTGCTAAAAAATTAAAGATCCGTAGAAATCTCTACTAAAACCAACCAAGGTGTAAACAAATTTGCCATAAAAAGTCTTTCATCGCATACGCTGCGAAAAGTATTGATGATAGAACACAAAAAATGTTCTACAATATTATAGAACCTAACAATATCTACAAAAAAACCTCGCGAGGCCATATATCCAACTGTTGTAGTTATGTCACTATCAACTTTTTTACATTTTAAAAGTTGATAGGAATGACGATCAAAATTAGACCATGTTATCCATACCTTTGTATAAATTATTTCGTATTCAAGACTGCTTCAATACCTGTTGATAACCCTTTGAATTATTGAAATCGGACATTCTGTCCAAAACTATGGTTTATGGGGATGCTGATTTAAAATATGGCGTTCATTATGGAATCCAAGATGGCGGAAACTAAATTCGCAATATCGGCATCGTAATTATGGTTTATGGGGATGCTGATTTAAAAAATGGCGTCCATTTCGAAATCCAAGATGGCGGAAACTAAATTCGCAATATGGGTATCGTGACAATGGTTTATGGGGATGCCGATTTCAAATATGGCGTCTGTCTTGGAATCCAAGAAAAAATAAAAATCGTCGAACAACTTGTTTGGCGATATTTATTTAATTGAGAGTGTAATGAATCGTATTGTTACATAGAGCTGACAGCGTTGGGCAAGGTGCTGGGCGAGATTTCTGCGGGCGGGTCGGGCTGCAGCACGCCCACCGGCCGCCGCATGCGCGAGCCCGGCCAGCGCGACCTGCAGACCTCCTCCTTCTCCATCAGCAGTCAGTACTCCGCATCTTCACCGTCACACACCCCCCACACACTGTCTATAGCTCTATGGCGGGTCGGGCTGCAGCACGCCCACCGGCCAGCGCGACCTGCAGACCTCCTCCTTCTCCATCAGCAGTCAGTACTCCGCATCTTCACCGTCACACACCCCCCACACACTGTCTATAGCTCTATGGCGGGTCGGGCTGCAGCACGCCCACCGGCCAGCGCGACCTGCAGACCTCCTCCTTCTCCATCAGCAGTCAGTACTCCGCATCTTCACCGTCACACACCCCCCACACACTGTCTATAGCTCTATGGCGGGTCGGGCTGCAGCACGCCCACCGGCCAGCGCGACCTGCAGACCTCCTCCTTCTCCATCAGCAGTCAGTACTCCGCATCTTCACCGTCACACACCCCCCACACACTATCTATGGCTCCTCAAATGGCCACTAATAATCCACTTATGAATTCATATCCTTTCATATTAATGAAATTGCTCGACCCGCTTATAAGTGAGCATCGCGACCCTTGATAGTGAGCGTCGCGACGCTTGATAGTGAGTGTCACGACGCCTGATAATGGGCGTCCGGACGCATGATGAGCGTCGCGACGCCTTATAGTGAGCGTCGCGACGCCTGATACTAAGCGTCATGATGCCTTTTGTAGAGAGCGTCGCGACGCCATGTTGTGAAATGAACCCACTTCTAGCACAAACATTTAACTTAGTAAGAGGGGCTAACCGGATTCACTAGTAATGTGATGACCTTTGATTGCTAGTAATCTTAATGAGAGATTAAAAAAATAGATACTAATTATATTCTTTATTACTACTTGCAGAGGAGGTTGAGGGTCCGGATACGAAGACATCTGTGCGTGTCAGGAACCCACCGGGAGGCAAGTCCTCGGGGCTGTGGTAAGCGGCAGAGGGCCGAGCCGGGACTCGAACCGGCCACCGAGCGCAGCTTGCGGCGGGGATGTGGGTTATTGTACTTGTGAAAATTATTATTTTTAACTTAAAATATTACTGTGAGTATTGGAAATTGTAGTTATGAGTCTCTTGGTATTATGATGCCTTGGACCTTACCACCACATCATCAAGTATTGTTATTTTAATATTAACTGTAAATTTTTGACAGATTTTGTATTCAGTTAACTGTCAAAAACATAGCTGCAAGACAGGTTTTCTAAGAATTGGTTTTGGTGTTCTCGAGTTTATTGAACAAATTGTGTAAAAGGTTGTAAAAAGGATAGTGGACTGTATTGGATAGTTTGGATAGGTCGCTGTATGGAGGGAAAGAAAACAAGTCCAGTCGTAATAATAATAAAAAGTAGTCGTAAAAATACTGTAATGTTGGGTTGCCAACGAATTGACTTTAATTTTTACAAGTTTACAAAATGAATACAGACTAAAATTGTTTTGTCTGTATCACTCCTAATTTGATTTTGGATCCATTTAAAATTTGACTACTTTTAGGGACCATTTTTCAATCCCCAAGACAAAATGTCTAACTATCTGACAAATGTAGTTGTTTAATTTACTATGTCTTAATTCAATATAATTACCATTACAGTTATTCGACAAATAAAGCAATCTGGGGCCCGATTTTCGTTTGATAGAGATCAATCTCTATTAGACATTGTAGATTCAAAATAAAAAACCGGCCAAGTGCGAGTCGGACTCGAACACGAAGAGTTCCGTATCATTATCTATAAAAACGAGCAAAAAGCTGTTTTTTAGTATTTGGTGTTATAGCGGCAATAGAAATACATAATCTGTGAAAATTTCAACTGTCTAACTGCCACCGTTCATGAGATACAGCCTGGTGACAGACGGACGGACAGCGAAGTCTCAGTAATAGGGTTCCCGTTTTACCCTTTGGGTACGGAACCCTGAAAATACGACCAAACCCATAATTTCCTTTCGACATAAACGAAAATCGGGCTCCAGACGTTCAAATAATCGGGTATTTTAGTATCATTTGACAAGGTAATCTTCACAAGTAGAATTTAATCTAGATGGCTTGGAGCGGATTAAATTTTAGGCTATATGGTAACCCAAAGCTTATACCGTTATTTTAGACTGTATAATTAAAAACATGACATAATAACAGTTTTTTAAACGTGTTATTAATTCAGTTGTGTAGACTGATTTGTTTTAACTGGCAATTATCGACTCGTGTTAACTTTGTTTAGGAATCAAATTAATGTGTATTTATTATAATTGAAATCATTTAAAACGTTCTGTTTAAACGACAAAATTGTTTGTAAACGCCGTACAAATATCTTCCAAGTGTATTGCCAATCTTTCAATTAATAATAATGTATTTTTTTTATAATTGTAACGAGGCATTTTATTTGTTAATGAAACCATTGCTTGTGGTTTATATTTGTGAATTGGAATTTCTATAAATCTCATGCATGGGCCATCAGAGAAAGACAGAAATATATAAAATAATGAGACAGAGAACCTATAATGTTACTCTTTTTATTGCTCCCTATCCCTCCCTCCCTCCCTATCCTTATGTAATTGGTCGAGTAGCTGTTTAACAGCGACACCTGTCTTCGTTGTCTGTTATTTTACCCATATGTCATATTCAAAATGTCATGTCTTTAAAATCGTCGGGAAAAACTCATTAGGTAACAAAAAAACAATGCAGTAATTTGATTTTTTTTTCATGTGATTTTGTGATTTTTGCTTCATGGAATTCTGTAAAGTAATGAATCTATGGATATGATGACTTTTCATGAGAAAGTTGTTGATAGTTTATGGTACTTAGTGTAAAAAACATCTTGACTATTTTTTGTAGTTTTTGAGTTTTTCCTGTCACCAGACGAAATTTATTATACTTGTCGTCATAGTGAATTTGTACTTTATTTCTTTACGAGTAATGTCGCTTTTTGATTAAAACTTGTACTCACTACTCTCAGATTTAAAGACATCTTGAATCACTTCAATATAATAATTGACGTATCGAGTAGGTACAAAATTGAGTAAATTTTCATTTTTCCATTAAGTTTTATGTATCCTACCCAATTCTGAAGTCTGCCGATATGAAACATAGGTTTTATATATCAAGAGAATATAAATGTTTGTACGTTTACAACTAATTCCAAAACCTTTGGTACTTTAATAATATCTGTTTTGTAATCAAATTTACAATACTTATCGTAGTTAGACATCCATTAGACAATTAGTTAAATTAGTGATTATCTACTGTCTTCTAATATTAAAATGTTTGCATTTTAGAATTATTTTTTAACTTAATTTTTTTTGTTATAGTTGTGTCAAAATAACTTTTTATTGTAATTGCATTTAAGAGCACACATCATATTAAAAACGTTTTATTATACATGTATTGTATGTTTGTATTTTTACATGTAATTAGAAATTTAATTAATAATTTTAATCATAACGTTTAAAATTGTTTTTAGCGTTTGTGCGTTTAATTTAAGTGGGTTGAGTTAAGCCAGATATCTTCTGGCTTGTATGTTATGCTTCTTGTGATGTCTCATATTTAGGTATAGGATCTCCTGCCCCCTTAGCATGACCGCGTATACAAAAGTTTTATCTCTTTCAACTATCAGATTTGTTGAGAAAATGACGTCACATTGAACTTTTTGTACTGGACATGGCTCGGTGTGACGTCATTTTCTCGACGGATCTGACAGTTGAATGAGATAAAATTTATGTCTACACGGTCATGCTACGTGGCCTGTTCTAACGCACTATAAAGCCTCGCGCACACTGGACTTCGAAACTCATATTTCCCAATAACAAAACGAACCGTTTTCTTTCTCTGAGTTATCAGAGAAAGAATTCATTCTTCAAAGATATGAACCACACAAATTACATCATATTCAATTAGACATATTTTGAGGACCGCGTTTAACGCTCCAGTGTGCCCACGCCTAATAATTCACAATCAGTATACTGATAATGTTGTTATTAAATAAAAAATAAGTCAATAATTTTTAGGGGTAAGTACAAGCTATCAATGCTACGGGTCCATCGAGATATATAACGGAGATATATGCCCCTGGTGTTGCAGGTGTCCATGGGCGGCGTTGATCACTTACCATCAGGTGAAACGTCTGCTCGTTTGTCTCCCTATCTCATAAAAAAAAAAATGCGCTATCGACTCCACCCTGCGGCAATTTTCTGACGTTTATCTGCCATCTGCCATTGCAGTTGCCGTATGCTACAGCTAACTACAATGGCGGAGAATAACCGGTCAATCTCAACAAAAAACAGCTGCAGTAATATAACCGATTTATCAATCTCCATCGTGTCTTCGCCACTACTTTGACATTGGCAGAATCACATTGGGCCTGACTCAATGGAAAGAGGCCATTAAGAAAAAAAAATGGCGGATGTCAGATAAACGTCAAAAAATTGCCGCAGTGCCATAAGCAGGGTCGATATGGGTTCTCTCTAGTTACTCTATGATCGGAGCTAAGAAATATGTTTCGAGATCTGTCAGTGACGGACTAATTTCAATAATGTAGAAACTGCAATTAAACTATATTTGACAGCGGAAATATTGTCGTCTTGCTCATACATTATAGCCGCGAAGAGGACGACAATACCCTTAGTTGAGTTGTTGACAACAGGGGCCCAATTCTTGCATAAACGGCATCATCTATAATAGAGATATGTTGGGACAAAAGTAAATAAATAGGACCAATTTGACCGCAAGAATTGCCCCGCAGCATTAACAGTATTGTGTAACTACTAAGAACCCTGTCAATAAATGTAATATTGAAACAATGCTGTTAAAGAGATGGCAGTATTTGTATACTTTTTAAAATCATCATAGGCATTCGACTAGTCTTGCAAGCTCATCCCAATATTTATAACGATTTACCTTTATTATTTACTTATGTATTCCCTATTATGCATTGTCACGATTAAAACAATGTAATCTCGTCATAAGACTTTTATTTTTCCCACTTTTATATAAATTCCATCTTCACGGATGTATTCCCCGAAGAGGCAGAGATACAGTGCGCACTTCGCCAATGTATTTTGGCCCCGATGTAATGGATCGAGTCAACGTCTTTTAATTAGGTAAAATCTCATTTATCTCGTAAACGGGGCGTCCTAGCTCAAAAATAACGAAATTTTGTCCCCCCCCTTTATAAAACCCCTATACCTGGAAGAGTTTATAATAGAATGGTATAATTTATTTTTATTTTAATGCATTTTTTTTTATTTTTTGAACATGTGTCACCGGGTTTATCCTACTTACAGTTTTTCCTCACAAGTTTGTTATGTTCATTTATTTAGGCTGATTCTGTTGACAACCTAAAGCCTTAATACCAAAACAAACTGTATTGTCTCAGTGAGAGTTCATTTTTCGACGAAATTACATTGACAGCGAGAGCAAGTGTGACGTCCCAGTTTGCTAAAATTAAGTAAAGTATACCGTCTATCTTACGACTGGGGAAGGAGAGAATTGGTGCGCTCCGCTACTATACTTCATAGGTACCTATTGTTTTACTAAAGATGTTTGTTTTTGTCGACATGAGCGAGAGGGGGGGGAGGTATTCTGACTTTCGCACCCCGGCGCCGGATATGCCTTAAGACGGCTCTGCCTACTTCCAACAGAAACCGTGAGAAGTCGCTAGAATCCGCGATTGGATTTAGTCATATTTTACGTGAAAGTGAGCGACTGTACAGTATAGAATTCTTGGTAAGATAGATGTCATGCATATTTTTTTACACATTTAAGGATTGTTGATATAATCATAACAAAAAAATTATATGTTTTTTGTACCTTTTCAACTGGTACTTAATAGTAATTCGAGCGGTAAAAGGCTATTTGACTTAAGCGACATTTTAACTTAACAGGAGAACATACTCAAACGACGCAGAAACATTTTCTGATTCCAAATATGTATTTAAGACAATATCGACCATAGCCTTTCACCCCTCGATATTTAATATTGGTATACTTTATTTTTATAATTTGCAAATTTTGTTAACACCGCCGAACCTAACTACATTTAAAATAACTCTAGGCTTAACATGATCGTGTGACATAAGGTTTATCTCTTCCAACTCTCAGATTTGTTGAGAAAATGTCGTCACCTGGAGTAAAAGTTTGTAGTATTAATACTACTAGAACACTGTAAGCTTTCAATAAATGTCCTTGATGGTTTATTACAGCAAAAAAACAACACAAATACAATTTTAAAAGTTGTTTATTAAAATAATATTCGTTCAACTGAACACAAAGACATGGGACCTAAAAACATGAGTTTACTATAATGACAAATTCTCTATGAAAAAAAAATATATAACTGGCCCTAGGCACAAGCTGTCGTTGCCCTCTTAACAATAAAAACAACCTATAAAATCTATCAACATAAATCATCGGTAGAGGTATCCCCAGCTTAGTTCAATTTGGCACAGTTATTTTAATTCGTCTGTAACTGCTCATCCCCACAATCTGTCAAGTTCTAGATGGTTTTGGCACGGCATCAAAAAATAATAATAAAACCTCCTTTTGCAAAATTTAAAAAAAAAACAAATCCATCATTTTTTTCTCTTCTTCTCATATAAAAACTCAAAGACCTTATTTAATGAAAATCTAATTAATATTTAGAAAACTATACAGTACCCATATGTATTTGTTATTGCACAAAGTTTGTTTTCATGCAAGAATCGTACGAATGATGAATATTTTATTTAATTATCATAGTTTCTTTCGGTCGCGTTGTATAATGAATATTGATATTATTGGTCAGTAAGATTTAGATCAATTTAGCATGCGGTTTGTCTAAAATTCAATTTTTCAATCACCAAAAGCACAATTTATATAAAATCATAAAAGTCATGGGTTTGATATTGCAGTTAACAATGTTAAAAATCTTAATCTTAATAACAATAAAAAGTAATTAACAAAAATCATAATGTTGGACAAAATGAACCATCCGAGAACATTCCGAGGGCACTATTCGCTTTATTAATTTTATATAATTAATATAAATGCAATATTTTTTATACCAAAAAAACTTCCTAAACATTCGTGAAATACAAATTTATTTACAAATTCGACTCCTAACTATGGGGGCTGCCATTAGTAAAATATTCTCGTCTCACTGTTTATACCAAACCGTTTTGTTTTGAGTCAGTATTCAACTAATATTTTTTCTTTTAAACTTCTTTTTATATAATAATAATGTATACATATGTAAGTAGCATAGTACACTTATATACTAATATGACACAGTTAGATTACAGCTATATTTTTACATCATGTATGTACTTACACATATGCAGTGTCGGTGTTGTACTGATATGCCCTTTATATACGTAAAAATACATACAGTATGCCTAACGAAACTACAGTACATTTATCACTTCACTTTTAAAAAGTCTATAGACAGTACATTTATAACAATGTTGGCAACATTCAAATCATTTCTGACAACATAACAAAGATGGCGTCATAAGTCATATATAAAAATACATCAAACACAATAAACAAATGAGTTTAATTCTTTTATCATGTTTACTAAAATAAAGTTTTTTTTAAATGAATAAATTAATTAAAATGTGTTTTATTGCATTACTACCTCAATAACAAAAATCCGTGAAGTAAAAGGGGCCACAAATGTCGCTAAATTAGACTTTGCTGTACAAATTTTAGATAGGGTTTTCGTTTAAAAGGGCATTCGGCACAACACCTTACGTTAAACTTCACTCATACAACGCCTAATCTAATCTACGACAGTCTAACAAGTTCCGTACAACGGAAAAACAATTTTCCCTTCGTTCAGCCTTAACATTAACTTTTTACAAGAGCATCGCACGAAGGGAAAACATTTTTAAAAACTAAAATTCAAATTCTAAAACGCTACATGGAACCTTCGTCTGCTGCAGGCCGCTGGTAGGAAAGTTTGAGCATTATTGTCACCGATTAGAGAGCAAATTTAGAAATCGAACTGATAACACATTAAGTAAACGCAAGAAAAAAAACATTGTATGTATTAATGACAGCAATTTTGTTAAAAGAACACAAACTTCGTCTGAACCGAACTTTGGCAGGACTAAAAATATTGATGTCCTTTACTCTTAAGTTTAGTTTGTCTCTAACAAAATCAACACTAAAATCATTGTATCAACAATAAACTAACTACAGAATGTTCTCGGCTAAAATAATTTAACTCTTAATTTGCTCATCCATCGCTTCCAATAAAATGCTCTCAATAAACAAAAATGTCCACAAACAAGAGAGCAATAGAGTTGAAAATATATGTCACAATAATTTATGTTTTATTGTGAGTTTTAAAATCATTTTTGTGCATACATTTTTGTTTGATATTCAAATTTGAGTAGCTTAAAACAGGGTTGAATTTTTAAAATACATAAAATGACTTTTAAAATTATCATAATGTAACAGTTTAAAAACTTAAGGAGTAGAACCTATTGTCATATGGCCATAAATATCGATGACTAATCAAGGTTATGAAACGCGGTAATGAAATCACACTTTTACTAACCGAATATTAGTGGAATTAACTCTTAAAAGATATAAAGCAACATTTGAGACAGGAATTTACACTTTATTACGAGTGTCATAAAGTCGTGGCGATAAAATATTGTAGATATCTCGTCTTGCTTTGTTACCCCCCATTAGAATATTATTTCATAACCGAACCAACTCAAACAGTAATTTGATAACCAGCCAGATATTTTATTTAAGTTAAATAACTTCATTGTAACCACTGAGTAAGTACATAAAACCGTCTGGCTAAAATATTACTGGATTAATTGTTTAATTTGTAACTAGATGGCGCTGTTAATGATTTCTTCCACACATATTCGGATAGGTAAAGGTGTTACAATAATTAAAAAAAAATGCATTGTATATGACTCGATTCTGGACTCACAATTTTGAGATCACTTCAACTAAAGAAAGGACTACTTAAGGTATGGTTGGATTAGCGAAACGCAGCCATCCCAATTGAACTGGAATCAGATGACGGAAATACCGAGCATTTGGTTCCATTAAATATTAAATTACACATTAGGCCCTCAGATTTATAATATGAAAAAACTGTATTTAAGTTTATGAATATAATTTATATTTTATTTTTCGCTATAAAACGCGATACAAATTGTACACGAAAATGCTGGTATTTCCATCAGGATTCGTCAATGAACGCGACACGGAGGTAGGTATAGTCATTTCTTTGAAACAACGCTTCACAATCGGCTCGGCAACGATCGGTACTTATATAGAGTTCATATCACAACCAACACGACTCGTTCCGGACGCGGCCGCGAGATGGCGCCGCCAGCCGTCTCACACACAATCCGCTAGATGTCGCCACTGATCCGCGAACTATAAACTGCCCGTCCAACATTTTGCCGCTAAAACTAATAAGTGTCCGCGTTTTTCACTCGCACATAACAAACGGACAGTGTTTAGTACCAAAACGTGTAGTATCGCGTTCCTTCGCGTTAACGTTTCACCTCGGTACACTCGCGATAACGTCCGTCGAGTGGAAACGTTGACGGGCGGGGCCGCGGAGGGTGTCGGGCGGCGGGTGCGCCGGCGCCGGCACTATGACACGGAGATGACCTCGTGCGGCGGCCGCGTCTGCGCCGCGCGCGGCCAGCTCTGCGACGTCAGCTGCCCCACGGAGAGCGGGTTGTTGGCGTCGCGCGGGTTGGTGCCGACGGGGTTGCGGGGCGGGTTGGGCGGCGGCTCGGAGGCGGGCGACGCGAGCGACGACAGCGCGCTGAGCCCGCCCGGGCTGGACGCGGAGTTGAGCGGCGTGTCGGCGTCCCCGTCGCTGGACGCGTCCGACATCTCCTCCAGCTTCACGTCCTCCTCAGAGCAGGGCGAGTGCGGGGTCGCCGGCGGCAGCGGCACGCTGCCCGACGCCGCGGCGAGGGCCTCCATGTAGCGGACGCACTTTTTCTTCCGCCTGTGGAGAAATTCTCATTCATTCGGGTATTCCTCGGAGATTTGCACTGGGACCGCTTTTTAATCTCATTGATAAGGGCCTTACGACCACCTCTTAAGAGCCCTGCATTTCGGGGCTTCAAAAATCGAGCGTTAAAATGTTTGCCAATTCAAAAAAATTACTGTATTGATTCATAGAAAACATATTTCTCAATAACATTGTAAGCGCGAGCGAACTTCGACGCGAGGGCGTAGCTCTGACCACACAAATTCAATGTTTATGTATATTGTCACAGAGCTCATTTTGGTATTGGCAGAAATTTCTACAAGGCTTTTGACGCCCCAGTGTGCGTGGGGGGGGGGGGCTTGATAGTAGCATAGTTTTAATAATAACTGCCAATATATGATAGATCTTGTACCTACTGAAAGAGGTGCCGGTAAGTTGATAACACGGTCCCAGATGAAAAGTGAGAGATCTTAACTAACCTATATAAATTTTAACACGGAAAAATCATATTGGTAAGTACATGCATGTTACACATAACTTATAAACACTCGGAGACATTGAATCATGCGCGTTATCTGAAAAATTAAATTGTTACGACCTACACGAACTGTAAAAGCAACTACCTACAAGTCTACAACATAAATAAAAATATAACGCCATTCGAATTTAAAACGCGAACTGGAGATTTCGTTACGTTGAGTACAGTCTACGTTTAATTTAAATATATATTTGTGTTGATTCTGTTGACACAAAAATAAGCACCTAATCTATTCTACCGTCCAATGCCTAAAAGGCAGTTGAGTGACAAAACCAAATTTTGAGCTACAAGCAAAAACGCAGAAATCGATCTCATTAAATATTATAAAAACAAGCTATTGTGTATTGTTTCTATGTATTTTAATTACTATGAATATCGGAAAAATAAGATCAAGACTGGCCTAAACATAAAACTCTTCGTTTTTCCGACTACTAGAAGCTATTTCTGTGGACACATCTAATTTAAAGATACAAGCAAATATGCAGCAAGTTATGTCTTTAGAAATCGTGAAGGCATGGAGATTCGTCTCCACGTATCTTGATAACCATAAACGTTAGAAAAATATAACCAAGACTGGCCGACAGAGAAATCGTTTCGCTTTCAAGTAGTACTTAGTACATAACTCAAATGAACCAAAATGTCACTTAACGGCTTTTTAGCCATCGGGCGGCAGAATTACCGTCCTTCTCAAAGCCACAACATTTTTAATAGTAGTTCGATACCAACAGAATCCCCACCATAACTGACATCTATAATTACCATCGTCAACAAATAATACTATTCAATTAAACAACATTAAACACACTCCAAAAAAAAAAAAAACTACTACTGCTACGATTTCTACAAGGACACACACAACACATCATTGTCATCATTCCTTGGGTTGACCAACCGTATTTGTTGTGACGGCGGGGATGGGCCGGCACTAAAGGTTGACGTAGGTCGGCTCTTGGGGCGGGCTAGCCACCAGGCTGCCGGCCGGGAGGGACGTCGCCTCCGGCCGCAGCAGCCCCAGCCCGCCCGACACCAGCACGCTACTTGACTCGGGGCTGAAGCCCGCACGACCACAATACATAACGGGAGGACAGGTATATGGCGAGGATAATTATGACATAAATATCAATATATGTTACGGAAATGAGGGCAAGTAAGCGATATGAGTTAAAGATATCATTCGTTGAGAAGCATAATAAAGACAGAGAGTATAGTACCAAAAATAATATGTAAAAGCGATTAATACCGAGTCAAGTGGCGTGTGGTTTAAGTAACAAAAAATAACCAAAAAAAAAATAATATTGGAAGGTAAGATATTACGAGGACGAGTGTCACCAATCAGTGCCAGCGGTTCCGGGTTCCGTGAGAAGCGGCAATCATGAGTGGAAAAAACATTTCGATAAGTACATAGATATAACCTCGTAAATTAACATGACAAAATAAACGAAGCGGTAATTCAGAAAATGTGTCAAGATTTTTTTGAAAGCGTCTGCTGTATCGTCGACAAATGATTGCCTTTCCTCTCCCCTCCGCCACTCTACCACCCCCTACTCTCTACATCCACGCCGTCGTCTACTTTCAAAAAAATCTATTCAGTCTACATCGTTATTTATTTCTCTGTGAAAAGACACATTTCCTGAATCGCCTGCGTCGTAACCGTCAACCCTTACTCTACTAATAATGTATTCAATACAAACATAAATCCCCCAAATTTATAGAAATCCATTTGGAGAGGTATTGTAAACCCACTGTAGATTAAGTACAAATGCGTGTGAAATTTCTACCAATTTGGGAGAAAAATTTACAACAAAAAGTCTTTTTTATTTAATAAATAAAAACAAAAGTAATTAAAAAGGACCGGTTGTTCGTGGATCTCGATAAGGGAAGCCAAGTCTTTCCACATAGAAACTATAGCGGGCCATCAACTAAAGTTAACCTTCTAGATCTAACAGGTGTATCAGAAGTCCGAAATAATACTTTAAAGTTGGCACCAGTATCGGGTATACAACTGAATGGTATATAAATTTGATTGAAATTTGAACATGAGTTAAACATTTTTTTTTCGCTGACTATTAAAAAAAGTCTCGTTTACTTATATGATTCTATACTCCATTTGATAAAGCATTAGAAAGAAGTTAAAAAAGGTTCTTTTTAATATACACTTTATAACAAAATTAACAATTGACGCCCAATTTATTAGAATGTATTTTTAAACCAGCAGTCTCACTGTAACTAATCATTTTCACTATTTATCTTCTTTAATTAAGTGGCTTTCATTTAGGTTTTTTTTTTTCAATTTAAAATAACAGTGTCGATACAAACAACCTAAATAAGGAGGGATGAATAATACCGGGAACGTTTTTCGTTTCACTATAATCCTACCAAATCTAAAATGTTACCTAATCCCTTCATCGGTTGTGACAACAGGATCTTTCTTATTTGCCGGTTTATGTTGGCAGTCAAATTGACGTAAACAATGTTCTGTGATTGTCATTCACATGTGAATATTTCTGAATGTTACGCCTTGTTTGTTGTTATTACCGAATTTTAGTAATTTTGTTGTTATTTGTTACTGTTTTTCCATTGTTATTGTTTTGTTTTTGAAATAAAATGTGTTGCACTCCTGCTTCTACGAGCCTCTTATTTCTAATGTTATAACAAATGGAGTATAAGTCAAAGGCAAATCATTTATTCTGTATAGGCCTATGGGGGCACTTACAAATTCTCATTGATGATTAGTAACATGTAGTTGAAAAAAGCAACCATGGAGTTTCTTGCCCATTCTTCTCCATAGGAAATGCATTCCGAATGGGTGGTAGAGATACTATTTTTACTATTTATTGACGATTCATAAGTGCCTGTATTGGTTTATATGAATAAAAAATATTCTGATTCTGATTCTAACCGCCCCTTGTAGATTTAGTTTACACTGTTATATAGGGTTAAGTGTGCCCTTGAGCAACAACACGATATCTGTCACAAATATTATAAGGTACCTCTGAAACTATGATAGTTAGGTATAGTCTGTCTTCACTAAGCATCTACATATCAGCTACCGTATATGTACCGAAAATATTATTTCGGACTTCCGATACGCCCTGTACAGTCTTATCACGTTGAAATAAAACTGTTCTCGTGTACAAAAAAAATAGGTTTGAAAAACGTCATTCATTCTTACGAATACAAATAGATTCCACTGGCGTTTTTAACGTTAGTAGATAGGCCTCTAACCGGTAGTAATACCTATCGATCGCCGCGATTCAATTTTACTACTACAGCCCTTTTAACGTCACGGGCCTCCCCTAAATGCAAGGGGGATTCGGGTCATAGTCCACCACGCTGGCCCAGTGCGGGTTGGCAGACTTCACACATCTATCGAAAACGAGTCAAGTTCCCTCAGACGTGCAGGTTTCCTCACGATGTTTTCCTTTACCGTTTCATAGCAAGTGATAATCTCGGATGAAAATGGGATTCGCACATAAATCCCAGAGGTGCGAGCCGGGGTTTGAACCTGCACACTTCTATTGCAAGGCGTGCGTACGACCACTCGGCTACCTACCACTGCTACTTTTCAATTTTGCAAAGCGAAAAATAATTAATAAGGAATTGAATCTTGGACCCACCTGCAAGGCTTACACCATTGGTTCTGTTGGTCAAGGCCGTACCTCGCCCGACACTTCTTCAAGTTATTTCCTGAAAGTTTTACAATACATACTTTAGATAACATCCTTCATAACCACACTAAATAAACTCTTCATAGTCCAAAACATTGATTTCTATCCGAAAATTTTGCAAATCAGAAATAATTTTGTTTTCATTGCAAATCATGATTTCGTGCGAGTAAAATATGACATCAAGTAAATTCGCCGCTTCGAAATGAAAGTGAAAATGAGGCTTTATACTGTTTGCGTACTTAATTAAACAAAATTTACCGGAAATCATATTTGAAGCGTCTTAAAATAAAAAGAAAACAAACCACGTCTAATTTCTACCAATAAGCGGCATGCAATATATTCATGTTAGTTTCATGCAGGCTGGGACGGGATAAATGAACGGGAAGAACGGAAAAAACATTGGTTTAAAAGTATATAAAAAAAACTACACGCATAAAACGTTCAAAAATAAAAAAAAAAACGCTACACACTACGCTTAGGTCTTTTTTTTAAATGGTCCAATAAAAATAAACAACAAAAGACGACTATAAGCAAATTGAAGCAGAATAGGTTCTCCGGAATCAAAAATAAATATGACTTTATTTGGCCAGTATCATTGCACCGCAGACACAAGAAGCATCAGCAGATTTGTACTCTAAGTCCCTCTGTGCGGGCGTCGCGGCGACGGCTCCTTCACTCTACGTATCGTCGAGAAGGCTGTCCCAGCCACTTCCCTGTGACTAGATCCTGCTAAGTAGCACTAAGTATTCAAATACTAGCTCGCTTGGCATGCACGCTCCCCTATACCGGCGCTCAGAGTAGAATGGAAGCAAAAAACCGGGACAACCTTCGAAGGACCACTTGCATGTCGAGGTACGTAATAATAGCGATATGAAAATCATAAATAAATAAATAAATGCTATAATTATTTATATAAACAGAAAAATGAATATATTTGTATATCTACAACCTGGTAACCCCTATGACCAAGACAAACTGCAATGTATCGTGGCGGACGGTCCGCTCGGGACGAGGTTCAAAGCAATTGAACTCCCCGAGGATCGGGAGCGGGGAGTGGAGGGGAGGGGGACGCAGCGACTGACATCTCCGGGCTTAATCCATCGTTAATTGACCCCATTTTTTTAACGAGTCGCTTACGACAGCTGGACCATGTGTTCGGATCTGGTCAGCGGTCTGATCGGCCGGGGTCGGGGGGCGGGCGGGAGGGGGAGTTGGGCGGTCGTCGACGGAGTGAAAGGCAGTACCTCCATCGGTTGTCTCCTGTTTTCGTTTCCTCTTCTTGCCCCTTTGCGTATTAGCCCTAGACGACCAATCGGGATAGAGTTGCATGTGAAGTTGGCGTTCGCGGCGCGCCAGCTCGTAATACTTGGCTTGCTCCTCGCGGCCGAGCGCATGCCACTGTATCGTCACCCGGACATATGGAAACAAAAGAGAAATTGCACTTGGACAGTGGACTCCGACCGGTGCGACCCTACTCGCGCGCTACACAAACAGCCTACGCTTAACTACAATTTTCCTACCACGCTATGAGATTCGAATGAAAATGGCCAATCGTGACGTTCCTAACAGAACCTATTCTGCGGTCCGTCTTCGCGTCTGTCTAGACATATAACAAACCAATATAGTTTCCGATGGGTTTGGGGTGTACGGTACGGTACATCACTGGACGACTACGGTACACAAAACACGAAACAAGTATAGGTTGGGGGGAGGTTGGAGCGGCGACGGGTGCCGTCCAGCCGCTGTTCTAGCACATCGGCAGTTCGCCAGCACACACACACTCACACACGGGAGGGGCGGGATGGTTAGTGTGGACAAGCGTCGGCGCCGTCCAGCCGCCGCCGAGTGGACGGCGGGCGGCGGACGGTGGACGGTGGACGCGGGGCAAGCGAGTGTACAAGCGCCGAGAGTGACCCAGCCCCGTGTCGCGCGGCTATCTGTACCTCCCAGTTCAGCGGGACTTCGGTCCTTTTTCCGCTTTTTCTTTTTCGATCCGTAACCGTAGTTGTCCCTGGCGCTCCAGCCGGGGTACAGCTGCATATGGAGCTGTCTCTCCTGCCTCGCTTTCTCATAGTATTTCGCTTGTTCCTCGCGACTCAACGAATGCCACTGCGTATTATGACACCACGATATTGTGTTACCACAGCGACTTGTACTTTTTTTATACACCACATCAATACCATAAAGTCGCGTATGCTCGGATTTGAACGACGAATACCGATCTTAATAATTCAGTTATAAGGTTGAATGTTGTGTCGATTGATTGCGCAGATCCGACTTTATGTGAATGATGTCGGATCGTTACTCTTGTTAGGAATGAGATTGCGTTCCGGGAAGCGTCGTAACAGGTTCGATTCTCCGTAGGTTACGGTCAGCTATTTATTATTCAATACATTTATTTGATTGTAGATACGGCGGGCTGGCATTGTCTGCCGTCTTGAACGGACGAATCGTATTCCTAACAAGATTAACAAAGACTACACCCATATAGGTACACATTGAATAAATCGAGATCAGTGAATCCAATAGTAATAAGGTTGATGACATCACACAACTAACGTCTAATCAACGGTTATCGTTAAATAACGAAATACTAGACGTTTTTAAAACGAGTCTTGTAGCCGTTGCGATATCATGGTAACTCCGTTATTAATTAAGGTTAATTTAGTCCGGACCGATCTTTTAAGGATTGTCGTTCCGAGACTATGTCTCAATCGTTACGGGTCGTTAATAATAGCGATATTAATAGAGTGGCATAGCTCTGTTCGTGGCCATAACGGGATAGGATACACTTGAATTCCATTACGAGCTGTGTTAGGAACATAAATAGGTATTTGACAATTATTTATCGTCATTCATTTATGATACTATAATTATTTATTTTAGACTGTATTACGATTGCATGAAAAATACCTTTGGTATCGGCCATTTTGAGAATAACAAAAAAATACTTTCATCATCTTTTTAAAGTCAAGCAAGGAAGCACTACACAAATAACCCGTTATTCTATCATTTTTTTTTTTAATAAAAAACGATATTCTTCAAAAGAAACAATATTGATTGATATCCGTTAAAAATATTACGGTCGACACCAAAAGTGTCATCACATAATAAAAAAAAATATAAGTTCTTAATTCAAAAATTAAATTTAAAATGTTGGGTAAAGTTAAAATAACGGTTATTTTGACAGCTGATATTTTTGAATTTGGAACTCACCCGTCTGCCGAGTATCTGGTTGATGGCCGCGGACTCCTTGAGGGTGCACTCCGCGACTACCTTCGCCCTCATCTCCTTCATGTACAACATAAATGCGTTCAGTGGTTTCTTTATGTGGGGCTTCTTATTCTGTTCTTTGCTGTTTGAGTTCGCCGAGCTCTCCGCTGGCTTGTCGCTTGATGAGCTGCCTTTCTCTAGTGACCTGGAAGCGGCGACGATATAATATTCAATGTCAGTTTGGTCTAAACGCCAATCCATTATGATATAACAGTTCCTCAGGACTTAGAAACGTGGTTCCTCAGGACATCATTGAAATCATTGCTTTTTTTATTGTACCAATCGAAGGCGGTCCTAATGAAATCAGTATAATAGTAACAACATTATGGAATAACAAATAAAATAATAGAGGGGCCCTATTTTCGTTTGATAGACATCAATCTCTATTATAGAAATGTGTTGACGTTTCGTTTCGACATATCTCGAATAGAGATTTCTGTCTATCAAACGAAAATCGGGCCCCAGATAGTGTAAACAATTTAAGTAATGAGAAAACGGTATTCGAATTCATTTCATAAATACAATATTTTGCCTTCGTCGTCTAGTATAAGTAGGTGGCGCTTACTACTGCGTCAATGTCGTTACTTTTGAAATCAAACCGTCAACTAATCCTACTACTTCAATACTTACACCGTATAATGATAGATTTATCATCTTAACCACCTTAATAACTCATGTCTAATTATTATAATTTAAATTATTATTCGTTTATTTTCCATTTTTCTTATTTAAAACATTTTGAAATATAAATATAAAAAAATCATTTAAAAATATAAAAAACAGTTCCCCACCGGCATCTGGAACAGAGTCCTAGTTACCAGTGGTTAGGGCTCCAGTTAGAGGAACTTCCTCACAATGCGCGCCGTCACCAGAAGTACCGCCTTCTGGATTTGTCCCTTGATCCAGCTGCCTAACGCGAGCCTCTTTAGGTGTTTGTCGAGGCTCTTTTTTGTTTTGTTTTTATTATAATGTGTATTTATATTTTATTGTTGCTATTAATTACTTGTCACTGCAGAATACTCGGTAATCGTCATTTACTATCGTATTCTATAATATTTCATAATTTTATTCGCTTCGCAAAAGAAGAAGAAAGATAGCATACAAAAGGCACAGGAGTCGGTTAATAGAAAAGGTCAATATGTACAATGTATAAGGTGTCTAAGGACAAGAGTCTAAAAATTAAATCAGAAGACGAAAATGCAGAAAATAAAGAAAAAAGCAGTGGTAGCCGAGTGGTCGAACGCACGCTTTGCAATCAAAGTGCGCAGGTTCTATCCCCGGCTCGCACCTCTGGGTTCCATGTGCGAATCTCATTTTCATCTGAGATTATCACTTGGTAAGAAACGGTGACGGAAAACATCGTGAGGAAACCGGTGTGCCCGGTATAATGGCAATAGGCTCGCCCCCTATTACATTGGGACCAAAATACATCGGCGAAGTGTGGGCGCACACCAGTGCACCTCTGCCTACCCTTTCGGGGAATACAGGCGTGATGATGATGATGTATTTAAAGAAAAAAGATATATAATCTAATCGATCTCAGCTTTATCTGTCCAAGCACCGTACGATCAATATGTTAATAACGAGTATAGGTGTTAACGACACCCGACCAGACAGGCGACAATAAACAAGCACACGTCCGGTTGGAAATAGACGCGGCGTTTCCGGCGATGCGCGGGCGCATATACACATACACGCGCATAGACAGAATGGTGAACGAGTTAAACCGACGTCATTATGATAAGAGCTACCGATGGACATGTCGATTTGAATATATTTTCAATGTTATCGTTATAACTTTTGATTAAGTAAGACGTTGAACGTAATAATTAAAATAAAATGTATGCAACTAATATTTGGGTATTTATTCTAATAACCATTTTTATTATTAACCAGACAACCGGTAGGCTTAGCATGTCCGCGTAGACATAAAGTTTATCTTTTTCAATTGTCAGATTTGTCGAGAAAATGATGTCACACCGAGTTCAGTACAAAAAGCTCGAAGTAACGTAATTTTCTCGACAAATCTAACAGTTGACAGAGATAAAACTTATGTCTACATGGTTTCATATTAAGCCTATTGTTATAGAAAGAAAAATAAATATATTGACATCAGTCAAGCCGTTTTTTTGTTTTAGCGAGAATAATAAACGGCAATTGATTTATATAGACAAGTAAAACATAATACCGGTAGTTACACCCGAATCTCCCATTCGTCATGCAGTCCGTGCTTGCTTATTTAGTTTGTCGTGATATTCCACATAAAGAAAGAAGATATGCAGGAGATAGTCATACATGGATATGGCTCGTTTAACGATAAGACGTAACTGTACACGAAATGACAACCGACAATTTGGCCAGTCGAAAAAAGAAACGCTTAAATTCGTTACTTTATTATTTTTAATAAAAAATAGTATATGTTTAAATTAACGACATCCGTTACATTGGAATTCTAAAATCACAAAAATAGAACCAATAAAATACATTGTCAGTGGCATATAACTGTTGTTTTATACGTTGAAATATAAAAAGTTTTGTACACCAAATTAGTTCCGAGAATATATCTAAACTAACTGGTAATATACGACTTCCTACGGGCGGTGGTCGGTTTAAAAATGGGGAAAGATATAAAAAGAGAAAGAAAATCCCGGGCACAATGCGCGTGCGCTCCCAAACGAGGTATTCAGCGGCGCGGGCGCTGTAATTACGTGCTATGTACAGTCCACATAATAAACATTGCTCGAATAACAAACACCTTTTTTGTGGCTTTATAACGTTCTATTTTTGAATTACTTTTTTAATTACATGGCTTCTTCATTACTTTTTTTTTGTTTAATGGCCTTCTTCCATTGAACTTCTTCAATTTGTATAATAACAGACAAACAGATGTCAATAATTAAATTTACCAGAGCCTGTCAGGAAACGACAATTTCAAATTCGAAGTAACCGCCACAAATGTCGTCCGTTTAAGATTAAGTAGCAACATAGAGAAATTTAAGTGTATATACCTCATGAGATTTAACGTTCGTATTGGTAAAGAAAATGAATGCGCGATGACCAATAATAAAACAGAATTAATTGCTTTAGGATACGGCACCAGTAATAATTAAAGTATGGTGTAATTAAAACTTTAGAAATGAAATATAAAAATCTACTTAGGTATGCCGGTCGCCGTACAATAGTTTCGAGAGATATTTAAACAACTGTCACAGGATCATTTGCATTCCATTTTTGAATCGTTTTTAGGGTTCTGTACCTCAAAAGGAAAAAAAAGGAACCTTTATAGGATCACTTCTTTACCCTTTTCTCGGGTACTTGCGAAGGTTATCAACTTAAAATTAATATCAAATCAGATCTGCAATCCCTTGGAGCTGTTAAATAAAATCAAACTTCTAAGTAAACACACTCGCAAGGGAATCATAAACTTATAGGGTATACTTCCCATTGAACTTGAATCATTAAAACTATTAAGATGCAATGTCTTACAGCACAAGTAAAGTAAAAAAACTGTAAATTTGCAGTCACAAAAGAAAACAGTTGTGTAATTATAGACTTATAAATAATATTTCTACGGAACTCTCGGTGTGCGAGGCCGACTTGCACTTGCCTGTTTTTTTTTATTTTTAATGTCAGTATAAAGAAAAAAATGTTTATCACATAATAAAAATGTCGGGAGGTGTCAAGCGTTTTTTCGGCGACTGTACACGGACGTGGCTGTTAGACGGGTCTCCTCATATATCATCTTAATTAAATTTCTCCGCCACCGACTTATTTACATGATTGTACCTGGACTTTAAAGCTGTTGATAATGTTTGGCAAAACCAAAACGGACTCTGTGTCTATATACATAAAGATTACATTTCTGTCGCACAAGCCTTCGCCCCACGCGTTAAAATTTGCTGGCGCCGTCAGTGTCATTTCGTTTTAAAATGAACTGATTATGTGCGTCAATACAGTTCATTTTGCTATGGCCTGTATGCGGCAGGCCTTATGTATGAGGCCGACGTGGTCAGAGTCTCAACCATGGAGGTAGTATAGTAATAAGGAGCCAGCATAAGGAGCCCGCGCTGCGGTAAATTATCCGCCATATTAGTTTTGATTGTTTGACACTTACGTACCTACTTGATCTTAAGACTAAGATGACGGATCTCATATAAACCATTATTGTCAACCTTAAAAAAATCAGAACATTACGAAGAGTGGGGTCTTTATGGGTAATCTGTCTATATACTACCTCGATGGTCTCACCTGAAAGTGAGAATTCCCGCTTTCATTAACCCATGCTTACATATAGCACAAATATATAGGCATCACGTTAAAATATCGATGCGGTCAATATCTGGATGGGTGACCGCTAGGAGCATTCAGCTCTGTAACCACCACATTGTGAGAAAATATGCTCTTCTATATACAGGCAAGTGAAGTCACGAACACGCACTGAGTTAGCGTGGTGGACTATTGGGATCAAAATATATTGTCGAAGTGTTGGTGCACGACAGAGCACCTCGGCCTACCCTATCCGGGAATACAGGCGTGACGATGATGAATTTTATTTTATTACTTCGAACTTACTGACACACCCTATATTTTATAAAACAAATCTGAGTACTTATGAAACATGTGTTACGGCACCCTTAAAATATTGTTATCTTCAATCTATCTGACGCGTGGGGTGGGCAGTTCACTAGTATAATAGCCGGCGATAACATCACGGCGTTCCAGAAAGGGGGTAAGCTGTGACAATAGCGTCGCGTGCTTTTTATCGGAACGTTTTGTAAATACAGTTATTATTTTACATCTAATAAAGTGTATAATGTTACAAATTGTTTGTGCGTCGATTACAATAAGTGATAAACGTGACGCGAGCTTTTTAAAGAAAATGCGCTCGCGGATATGTTTAGGGGCCCGATTTTCGTTTGATAGACATAAATCTCTACTAGAGATATGTCGAAACAAAAGAACACCCAGGTATGTCCAGTACAAACAGCTAGAAGTGACGTCAATTCCTCGACAAATCTAACAGTTGAAAGAGATAAAACTTATGTCTACGCAGCCATGCTAAGCCTTCAGTTTGCAATTGAATAACGTAAAATCCTAGCTAAGCCAAACTAACTAAGTGTATTGTTGTCCTTCTCACAGCCGTAATGTGTGACCGAGACGGCAATAGTTTTTAATGCTGTAAAATTCTAGTTTTGCTGCAGTTTGCCGTCAAGAGAATCAGTATTGAACATTCTAAACACTAATAGGGCCATTTGAATTCAGCACGTGAATTGACCCATCATTCGTGGACAAATAATTGTACAATGTGGGATACGATTTATGTGACAATGCGCCATGAAACATACATGATTGCGAATAAAACGTTCATTCCTATAACGAACGAGGTCGGTATCGTATAAAGCGTTTCATTTTTTGCCAATACCGATATGAACTTTGTGTTAATGAGCATAAAGGTTGCATTTCCGTGGTAAAAGCTACGCTCTCACGCGTTAAAATTCGCTCGTGCTGTCAGTATCATGTCGTTGAAGAACAAACCTTTCCTATGAGTCAATACAGTTCGATTAGATTTTTTTTTTATGAGATAGGGAGGCAAACGAATAGACGTCTCACCTGATGGTAAGTGATCAACGCCGCCCATGGACACCTGCAACACCAGGGGCATCGCAAGTGCGTTGCCGGCCTTTAAGGAATGAGTATGCTCGTTTCTTGAAGATACCTTTGTCGCATCTTTTGATATGGCAAGAGATTTGACGCGAGTGTCCACACCCCAGTGTTTGAGAGGTTTTATTCTACCAGTGTCAAGTAATTAAGCTTCTTAATGTTAATAGCAAGGATCTTGTCAGTGCAGTTCTTTTCAGTCTTCTCTACTTTCTGTTAGCTCTTAAGCCTCCCGGTACATTGTGATTTTTTTTTCTTTATCTGGTCAAGATAGCTACTCTTTGGTATTCCACTGTTGGCTTTTAGCTTTCCCTCTATTATTGTTTTCATCAGTGCATCATGTCTTATTAAAGGTCGAATCATTTTCCCCCTTCTTAAGTAATTAATAGCAATAACGAATTAAATACAGGTGAATTTTTTTTACGGTTATTCTAACACTAAACCAAGGGCCCGTTCGTTTGATAGACATCATCTCTATTCGAGATATGTCGAAAAAATACGACCAATTTGACGATTCGTTTCGACATTTCTCTAATAGAGATTGATGTCTATCAAGCGAAAATCAGGTCCCAAGCAGTCATATTATTATAGACATTTCTATAAATTTTGAGGTAATATAGTATGGTTCTTACCTCGCGTATCGCGCATGGTGGGAGTCGAGTTCTGCTTTGGAGGGGGGCGGGGGCACCAGCGCAGGCCCAAGCCCTAAGCCCAGTCCGCCGCCCAGCGTTGGGGAAAACCGGTATAATTCACTGCATAGGGACATACTGTTAAAAATAGACTAATATTCTTCGGAATTCAATGTACAAATAACATAAATGGCAAATACACATTGATGTACAAATCGACAAGTAAAATACATGGACGTATAATAAAGGTCAGACGGTATCTCGCTAAACATAAGTGAAACTCTGATGAGATATCACATGAAGTTTCTAAAATAAATAATAGGAATCAATAAACTTAGGGTCATAAAATCTTTGTAAGGGGTAATTGAATACGGGGTAAATAAGGGGTATCTGAATTAAAGTTACAAAACAGATGATAACAGACTGTCGTCGTAGAAGTAACGTCTACATCAGATACCTTTATCTTCTAAACCCCTTCTAACCCCAACAAGTATGGGCAAAAAGAATAGAAAGAAAAACTATAATATTAAAAAAGTTAAAAAAAGATGAGCTTCAGAATTACTCGAATTTTTTGTTTCTATAGGGCTTATGTAACAATAAACAATACCATAATAGATACTAAAAAACTCCATACTTAAGTAGGACATAAGATCTTACATGGGGGATAGATACAATGACATACTCAGGGAAATAAAATAACAATTCAAAAAAGTTTTTTTTTTAATGAAGACAGTTTATTGAAATTAAACTATTTTACGAATTTTATCGCGTTTATTTACTATTTTATTTTCCCGACGTTTCGGCTGCTTTACAGCAACCATGGTCACGGGGGGACTGAGGTGTTAGACGTCCTGATGTCATAGTTAATAACTGGGTACCCTCATATTTAGTTGTTGTTTGCGGTCCGATCCACGGACAGTTAAACCAATAAGGCCAATTTAAATGTTTTGTATAGGTACCTCGTTAGACTAGAACTGGTGATGGGCAGCGAGGTGGGGTACGGACTCCGGAACCCGCTGGCCGCCGACGATATGGGGTACATGCTCGGGGTATGCCTGTACCAACATAAACATACAAATAATAATATTAACCTCCCCCAACTGATTATACAACAGCCTCTACTTGCGACTATAATACTGTTAAGTTTCATCAAAACCCGTTCAGTAGTTTCTACGTGAAAAAGTAACAAACATCCATACATCCATCCTCACAAACTTTCACATTTATAATTAATCAAATACATAAATAAATCATCACGCCTGTATTCCCCCGTAGGGGTAGGCAGAGGTGCACTGCAGTGCGCCCATACCATATCGCTGATGTATTATGGTCCCAATGTAATAGGGGGCGAGCCTATTGCCTCAATACGAGGGAGATTTTGGGACATAGTCCACCACGCTGGCCTAGTGTGGGTTGATGAACTTCATCCGCCTTTCTATAGACGTGCAGGTTTCCTCACGATGTTTTCCTTCACATGAAAATTATCTCAGAGGTGCGGGCCCGGGATTTGAACTTGCACCCCTTACGTTCAAGGCGGGCGTTCTACCGACGAGGCTATCACTGCTTTATAATATTAGTAGAATATAGTCCTACAATTTAAGAGTGCCAAAATGGACTCTGGACTCCAGAAGTCTGGAATATGTTTGGATAGCAAATGGACACTCGGGCAGGTACTCACCAGGAAGCAGCCACCTGCGACATCTCCGGGCTGAGCATGGGGTAGGGGTACGCACCCCCCGGGAAGGGGTACATGGGGGTCCGCGCCAGACCTGCCGCTACAACAAACGGGGTACACGTCACACACTTACAGATTAGCTCCCCAATTTATAGAAACTATGCTGTTGATCGAAATTTCTATAAAAATGGGGGTACAGGTTCACTAAAATATCGTGCCGGTATGTATTCGTAGAGGGCGTCAAAGATACATCTATAAATGTAAGCAGTCAGACATTCGAAACAATGGAAATATTCGTTAGTAATTATCTGACGCGATTTAATATCGTAGCGAGTCTGTAGCCTTTAATCAGACTACTTTTAGACTGTCTACTAATTACAATAATTAATCTTAAATATAAGGACAGCTACGCAAGAATATCGAGGTCTCAAATGAACCTTACATACAGCCCTAGGGCGGTGCGAGCGAGCGGTGCGACCGCACCGGGCGCCCCGTCTCCCTATGACGGCGCCAAAATCAACCGAAAGGCGACCACCTATAAGCGTTGTGACACCTCATAGGTAGCGTCGCGACGCTATTCAATGAGGCGTCAAGGAGGAGCGTTACAAAGAGCGTCGCATCCACGACCTTAGTATTATTCAATTCGAATATTCCAATGTTGTATTCAGAGGGGCGCCAATTTGAGGTCTCGCACCTCTCAAAAAATTGATAGGGCCGCCCCTGATTACATATTTGACACCCGTTTATATGCAACCAACGAGGTACCAATCTTAATTTCCACCATCTTATTTCTTACAAAATGTATAAACTAGCTTTATTTTTATTTACCTAGTTTGGAGTCGAGCTGGTACGGGGGGGGTATGCCCATGTGTGCGGGCGGGGGCTGCCCCAACTCACCCCCGGGGCAGAAGAGCGAGAGGCCGCCCCCAGCGGGCAGACCCATCTTGCCAGTCTGAAACAAAACAACGTACATTTAGTATTGATAAAAACTGTCATAGGCAGGTGCCTGGTGCCCTGCATGTATATAGTATTTTCTTCTAAGACCTTTTGCGTGTATGGCGAAGACAAAAAAGAGATACACCACAAACTATGAAATAATTCTAGCGAATGACGGAATGTTTGACAATTCGTTGTCCCGCTCATGTGTGACGACATTATGCTATCATATAGTTAGATCATCAAAAGCTGCCCCTTTACCACGACCTGCTTTTAATATTACTTTCAGTTTTCGACAGTGAACTCAGTCAAAATCTGTCAAAAATTGACAGTTACTAATGACACGGCTATACTTTAAGAGGTGGTGGTAAAGCCCTAGGAGGCATTTGCTCCGTGTAAATATCGGCGAAAGACGACAGTGATTCAATAAAGGTCTGAAGTAGATGGTATTTAACTAAATTTTGCATGCGTTATTAAGTCCTTGTACTTGACTTAATCTCCTTTAAGACACTTTTTCTGCTCATACCAGCATTACAATAAATTTAGCGAACCATCTTAACTGTAAAAGAGTTAACATTAACTTCAACTAAATTTTAAAAATACAACAAACGCACTACCTACCCTCAACTAAAAAAAATGTGAAGCAACAAAAACGCGACAACCTCTCTTCTATAGGAAGACGACGCGTCATTAGCAAGTAAATTGGCGCCGGGAACGTATAAATTTCGTTCTACCCTCCGTCGTCGCCCAATTATGCAAAATGGCGCCCAACGAGGGCCATTGAGGCGGCTCGCACTTCCGACCCGGAGTATCTCACCTCTAATTAAACTGGAAATTCTTTTCATCACTTTATTATGCGATATAAACGACAGACACGCAAGCTTTATTTAATTTTAAAGCTTTATTTTTCAGTATTTTAAAACAAAGTGAGAGGTTATTGTGAGTGTCTTTGGATGTGTCTTTGGATGGTGAAATTAAAAGTCCAGTTTTCGCCATAGTGTACCTATATCTTTATGAAGTTCTGTCCATCGATCACCACGTCCTAGCGTGATCGTATAGCTTTCGAGAAATCATGCTATCACTTTCGATCTTATGTATAAAAAACATGGTGTGAACGGCACACCCTTACGTAGCGTCACGCAAGGTAAAAAAACAGTATGACTCCAATGCCATCTTTTAGTTAATTACTGCAAACTTTTACACTTGGATGATTAAACTAAAAGGTAAGTGTATAGAGTCTTTGCCGGAGTGACATTTGTAGAAAGATGAAGTAAAATTCAGACGAAACGTCTTATGCAGTACTTCGTTGCTAGGGACGTTTAAATGATGATGTGTTACTAACCGAACGAGTTCCAAACGCATAATTCCACATCATTTAAAAACGAAAAGGGCTGACAATTCCTCCGCCGCGCCGCTCATATTCGAAGAGCAGGAACTGCTTATTAAGACAATAATTGCCACGAACAAAGAATCCCCACTAATTAATAATAAAACACGAACAAACAAAGCCCTCCATTCACGCTCGGGACAGTTTAAAAAGAGAGAGAAAAAAATAACCGAAACGGTGGTCGAAATCCTCGACATGCGAGGCCCAACAAAAAGAGCCCATAGACAATGATGACAGTCGAGACGCATAATGCGGGAGCAGCGCGTTCTTAATTTGAAAATATTTCCATAATAAGATTTGTCTATGGCGCGACCGGCAGAAAAACAAAAGACGCCGAGCACGCTTTGTTGCGCTGACAGCGCGTAATAATTCAAAAATTAAATCATGCAATTAGATAGCTCTATTAAAAACGTTCAACTCCACTCGAGGCGCGGCGAGTTATTAGCTAAGCGACTTGTATCGTTAAAACTTGCATTTTTTAAATAAAATAAAATAAAAGATGCCTACTAACATCTTTTCAGTTCGTCGTGTACATTGAGAAGGTCCCTAATGAAGGCCAGGTGGAGTGGTCGGCTATAGAAGAAATCGCTGAGTGGGTAGTTATTGAAGGCGCATGAAAGCCCGGCGTGACGTCACAGCCACTCGAGCGACAAGCGAGCCGCAGTCGCTAATTGGAACTCGCGACGATAGGACGCGAGAAACGTTGCCCCAATCGACTAATACTTCAAATTTGAATGGGTTTGTTAACGAGCGGACGGTGAATGTTGCGAATATACACTGCACGTTCACTAACTGAGTTACTCTGCATGCGAGTTTTCCTAGTTAACTAGAAATTCGTATCGATTACTTGTACGTTCACCTGAGCGTTTTCGTTCATACTTCAGACGCCTAAGCTGTCAACAACAGCTATTACTTGTTTGGGCCTATGATGGCCTCTCAACTTACCATTGCGAGTATAAAAAATACTTCGCTAACTGATGGTCCAATAAGAGGGCTGACCCATATAGATATTTCACGTAAACGCCAGCGATTACCTTGAGTAAATCACGCGTCAAACTCGAGGTAGAACTACCAGCGTTGATGTCACCGGATTCGAAATGGAATTGGCGAATTCCGTCAGGTCTGTCAGTCCTGGGCGCACACAGAGACGGTACATACACCCCTTTGGTACACCAATGCGAAGGAAGAAGGGCGTAATATCTTGAGAGTTCGCCCCCGGTAGTGGGCGTGGAGTAGGATGCTGTGTTGCCATGGCAACCATGTGTTGGGGTGATCCGAGGGTGAGAGTACACGTGTCGCGCGCCTGTGTGAGTGGGGGTGGCGGGATGCAACAGTGTGCGTTACCCCTGACGCCCGACCTTGGTAGTTTTGGTCCAGTTTTCAACATGCAATT
The DNA here is from genome assembly GCA_914767695.1 of Ptilodon capucinus. Classification (NCBI taxonomy): domain Eukaryota; kingdom Metazoa; phylum Arthropoda; class Insecta; order Lepidoptera; family Notodontidae; genus Ptilodon; species Ptilodon capucinus. The sequence goes on from OU611831.1 coordinate 5,514,069, forward strand.
TCCTCTTTCGAAAATAACTCTTTCAAAAAAGTATTTTTATACTGCTGACTCCTTTGTTTGCAGATTAAAAACTGTACTAACTTCCTTGACTTTCGTTATTTTCTTACTCCTCATAATATAGCGCATAGAAATATGGTTGGATATAGAGATTTCAGAGGTGGTGTGCCTATTTGAGAGGTACAGGCTTCCGGTGATACGCTGCCCATTTCCGGCGTAGTCCTTGGAGCCGGATGCGAATCCCGGCGGAAATACGTAACGAGGGAAAGAGTATCTGTACATTGCTCATCACATCACTTTTACTAACACAAATCTTTTTATCATATGAATATTGCCACAAAATTAAGGTTCTATATAAAATTGCTGTTCGTTAGTTTAGCTAAAATTCAAAAATGGCCTGTCCGATTTTTATATTTTTTGTTTTGTTCGTTCCAAGACTTGAAGTCATAGTTTTTTTAATAACAAACAATGAAACAGAAGTCATCGGGACACTTAGTTTTCAAAAAAATGTTTGACAGGTCATATTTATGACAAGAAAAAAAAGTAGGTATAAATTTGGATATTTTGAAAAATATTTCCGGACAGCGCTAATATGTTATTTTTGTAATTGCCAAAGAAATATAGCATGGTCGAACTTGTGGAGACATTTCCGTTTTTTATTTCCTTTTACATAGCTAATTAACTGAAGGTACGTTTATATTTTGTTATTCCTATTCTATCTAGATTTCAGACAAGCCATGAATAGAAAAAAATCTATATTCTAATCCCTACTATATTTTTTTAGTAACATTTACCCCTTTGTAAAAGCTCTCGCTCGTTTCAAGAAAATCTAATCCTAAAAACTGGAGAGGGCGGCTCGATATTCAGATCTGAATATCGGGGGAGACCACCCTCCCCGGGGGGAGGGCGGGGGTTGTTGACCTCTTGCCGAGAGGCTGCTATGCACATTTATATATACGTGTATCTGGAAGTTGTAAAACTAGATATGACAAGGGAGGTATTAAACAATCTTATTGCGTTTTAAGAAAATGACATACTTCATTTTTAGGGTTCCGTACCCGTAAAGGGTAAAACGGGTACCCTATTACTGAGACTTCGCTGTCCGTCCGTCCGTCTGTCACCAGGCTGTATCTCATGAACCGTGATAGTTCTCTAACTACAAATTTAAAATTTAAACTCTCTAGTTGAAATTTTCACAGATGTATTTCTGTTGCCGCTATAACAACAAATACTAAAAATAAAATAAAATATTTAAGGGGGCTCCCATACAACAAACGTGATTTTTATATCGTTTTTATAGATAATGGTACGGAACCCTTCGTGCGCGAGTCCGACTCGTACTTGGCCGGTAAGGCACATCCAGTGAGTGTTTACAGTTTACTGCCAGTGAAGGGCATGCCAATTATGTTTTTGAGGGGCTCCAGGCTTTTATTGGGAAATTGAAATACCCGGTGTTTTCCCATAGAGTATTTACCACGGGAAGCCTATTTACTGTGGGTATATTCGATAAATATTTTGGGCTAAGATGTGTCAGTAAAAAAACATAGTTGTTTGTTACTATGGAACCATTTTAAAATTATGTTTTGGCCGTTTTCAAATTAGCACGGTTCTTCTATGTGGGAGTTGGGCTGAATTCCATCACGCTGACCTTATACAGCAGACTTCATATTATTCGTCTTAGCAAGCGTGATAGACCTGCTGTCAAGTTAAATCTTGCAAAAATAGGCTCATCAAAACGCGTTATTTTTGCTACCATCAAAACGAACTGTATTCGTTCGTTAAATAAACACATTTTTCAACGAAATATCATCGATGCCTCGAGCGAATTTAGTCGCATGATCGCGTGGCTTGACAGACTTAAAATCTGTATGCATATTATTAAGGTACGTACGTACGTAAGTACATTTAAAAAAAAGTGTAGTCAATTCGCTCATCTCGTGTTTAAGGGGCCTTACAACAGTATTAGTGTTTCAATAGCAACTATTTTTTTATTTTTTAAATTAAAACTAACTGTAATTTTTTGGCAGATTTCATACTGACTGAAAGTAATATTTCAAAACATTGCTGCGAGGCAGGCGGTGGTAAGGGGGCAGGGCTTTATTTCATTCATTCATGCTCCATTTAGCGTAAAAACAAAAGTAAACCAATCAATGAATCCACACCGAGATTAGATTGACTAACGATGGATCACTATGCCAGTCGCGGCTCACAAATAAAAAAAGTGCACATCACTAAATGGGTACTATGTCGTTGATTCCGTGAATAACTTAATTTGAAAGCAAAACGGGCTCGTATCCATCTCAATCTGCTAGCGAGTGCACTTACCCACTGAGTCATTGTGAGTCACAAGTACAGTCGGCGCCTCCACTCCGCTGTCAAGGATTCGATGTAGAAAGCGTGATTTATTGCGACTGGATAAGATAAAAATGGCGATTTTAACATGTTATTGTGGGTGTTGATTTCTTTTTTAACAGTTACGCTTGTGAAATTGATAAATTACAGGATATTTGTTTATTATGTTATTTTAATAATAATATTATATCGCCAGAAAACACATAGTCAATGTATGATCCTAAACTACGTAAAGCTTGTACTATGGGTACCATACAATGGATTGGGGGCGATCCCAGTTACGTCCAGGGGTGCTACTCTTGAAAACGATAATCGATATATCGTGACATTTGTCGTGTCGAATCCTACTCTAAGTTCCATCGTTTTTAATGTCGTATCGATGACTGAACGAACGATACATAATCCGATATATCGAGCTTAACCCTACTCTTAGGTTTAAATGTCGGACACGAATATTCGAATTTGACAACGACCAACATGTGATTTTTGCGATAATCTCAACGACACCTGTTAGGATGTCGTGGGCATTATCGTGTAGTGAATTTCGTATCCTATCAATATAAAATATTATTCAAATTCGTCTAAATATTATAAAAGTAAGTGATATACGGAATAAAACAGTTTATTTATTTAAAAACGACACACCAACAGTATAAGTACCTATTAACAATTGGGTAAGTAAAATATTAAATAAAAACTGTTGCACGATGTGATTATTTATAATTTTTATATCAAGTGTAGCCATGAGCTCTCCTGCTAATTTCTGTTAACGTTTTCAGAAGTTTACAATGTCAAGACTTTTACTATCTTTGGAAGCATTATGATCGTAGATAGAGAAGACTGTAGTTAAAGCGAAACGGCGCTATACAAAAAACAGCGAGCGTGAAAGAGCTAGCGAGTCTTATGTATCTTAGATTCTCAATCTATTTTTGTTACAGAGAGGCCCCACAGATTAAAAAATGAGGCCATAGAGAATATTCAGGTTTTCAACAAACTTTGCATTTATTATTCGTATCATTCACTCCGAACATAGTCTATGGATACGATAAACGACAAGGAATTCGAACATTTGTTAGAGTAGGGTAAGGTCGATATATTCGAAGTAATGTCGTGTCGTTTCGAATGTATCGTTGTCGATTTCAAGAGTAGCACCCCAGTAGTTGTAGCATGTTCGCCAAGACTAGACTTTTATCACGGAATATTTTGATGTTGTCTCTTTCTCTCGTATGAAATTAGACAGAGAGCGAGCGAGCAAATCCGTGCCAGGTCTTGTCATGACATGCGTGCTAACACCACAGACCAGGTCAAATTCCGAAAATAATATATTTAAAATTTGCTATTGATGGGAATGGAACCCTCAACCATGCAGTGAGCTGTGAACCGTCGTCGTTTCTAAGTACTTATTGTACTGTTAGTTAGTAATTAAAATTAGTCTAAAACATGGTTGTAGAATAATTGTTTTTTTTTTTTTCAAAAGTTGATAACATGTTTTAAGAAATGTTCCACACGCTTTTTAACTTATACCACGTTTTAAATTTAAATGTCTGAAACATAAGTACCTATATTGTCTTTACTTTCATGTCTTTTCGCAATCCTGGTTTAAACTAAAACGAATATATATTTTATTATAAATTTCCAGAATTTTCGCAATCATGGTGAAAACGTGAGTCCCGCTAAAAGTGAAAAAAAAAGGTTTTTATTTATGACCTTTATGGTTTAAAGTTTAAAAATGGAACAACATTTGTAGATCGTGTTTTTTTTTACTATGCCGTCATAATACCAATTAAATCCTACTTCTACAAAGTTATATTCTAACAAATCTCTAACCGACTGTACACGAAAAAGGAAGTATACGACAGGCGTCGCAGTCACCGCGGGTCACAGATCCCAACTGCACTGTGTACCAACTCCGCGGGCTTTCACTATGTCAAGCATTTCAGATGCGTGTGCGCATTGCAATCCATCAAGGGAACATACAAAGGATTTTGAACTATATCCGACAGTCACTAAGGTTCAAATTCAGTTTAGTATGTGCAGTTTAAAATTAAATCAGCCGCAACGATTGTCTCCCGCGCTAATCGTTAAAATTCGCGCTGTTCCCGTTACGACCAGTGTGATGTATGCTTGGCTGATGAGTGGTGATTGTGGGCGTTGTTTTATATCGAATTCAACATTATACCTTGGTAATACATAAGGAAATCTTTGTACGAAATACGCATTGAGAAGTAGGTAGGTTCAAATATGTAATGGTGAGTTTATATTGAATACTTGTATGCATAAGCAATGTTTTAAAATCTGACAAAAATTTTAAGTTACTATTGAAAGAACGATACTATATGTGGCGATGGGAAGGCCCCAAGTAATCCTTTTGGAAGAGAGTAGCCGTGGAGTTTCTTGCTCATTATTTTCAATAGGAAATTAATTTCGAATGACTGGTAGAATCTTAGAAGTGTTTGACGTTTCATATTTATTTACCGTGGCACAGTTAAAACTAATAAAATAAACGCATTTCGATTCTGCTGAGGTCATTATTAATGTCAAAATTATTTTGCGGAGGGGTCCACCCCGGCAATTCCAGTTTTTACATTGTCTTATCTAAAGATTTACGTCAACAAAATGTATAGTAACAAAATGTAAACTTCTTCCAACTAACTTTTGTTACGTAAGAACGTAATAGTTAACTTCTTACACAACACAAGTAGTTTCAGACAGATATGACGTGAGATAAATGCTATAAATTTGCGAATTAGATAAAGTTACAGATGAGAAGCATGTGACTACAAGAGTGATGGGTATGAATGTGGATGGATACAGAGCGAGAGAAATCCCCAAAAAAGATGGGCGGAATGTGTAAAAAGTGATATGAATGAGATTGGATGACGGAAAAGAGAGATGAATGGAAGAAACTGCGCCGACCTCAAATAATGGAAAAAGAAACGGCAAATGATGATGAGAATAAAAATATGATTATAAAAACGAAATATTATAAATCAACCCTTTATACTAAGTATCTATTTAATCTAATGATAGAGCGTGTAGAGTTGTTAATATCGGCACAGGTCTATTAAGTACAAGGGGAGGGGAGGGAGAGGGTTTAACCACTCTAATCACTCCATGTATGATTATAGAAAGTGTCGTTTACAATGGGACATCTCAAGACCTACTGAAATTACAGTGTAATTATTTCAGCGCGATCGTACCGCGTATAGAATATTAATACAGGTTAATAGTCGCGTACTGTCTATTCGAGAATTGTAAGTAATTATGAAACGGAATATTTTAATTGCAAAAAAGAAAACTGTTATAAAGACTATTGACATCAAATAAAGTTGGCTTTTGTGAATAATATTACTAAATAAGAAGAAGAGGCAAACATCGTGAGGAAGCCTATAGAAAGGCGTGCGAAGTTCACCAACTCACATTGAAGCAGCGTGGTGGACTATACCTAAATCATCTTTGTATTAGATGTTATATTGGATAGGCTCGTCTCCTATTACATCAAAATACATCCGCGAAGTGTGGGTGCAACCTCTGTCTACCTATTCGGGGAATATAGGCGTGATGACGTACGATACAATATCAGAATAACACCATGGGAAAAAACAAACAGTGTTGTGTCCGAGACACCGATTAATGAACACGAGTGGGGGCCAATTAAAGCACACGACACGTCAAAGGGTTAATAGTGGGTTGCTCGCTGGACGGGGTCGATCCGACCCGCCGTACACGCCGCGACAGAGCCGCGGAGGGTTACTTTAAAGTGTTGCATTTTTAGATTTTCCGATAGCGCCAATTTATGTGATTAACAAACTCTTTATAAACATCTGTTGTTCAAAGTTACGTTCTAAAGGTTCAAGACTGTTTTGACTCGAGTTACCTAAATCAATCTCGGTCCTACGAAAACGAATGTAATTAAAAATGAAGAAAGAAATGCATTTATTAACAAAGAAACTTACAATATTAGTTTTGTTACCTTTGATCTTAGCAATAGGCTCACAGTACTGTGTCGCAAAGATCTGTCACATTCAGCAAAGCTAAATGGACTTTAAAAAGAAAATAACAAGACCGAGATCAATATGTACAGAACTCAAAATATCCTCAGCTTTTGGCAGTTTTTAAATCTAAATTGACCCCTTATAGGGACTAACGATTAACGTTCTTTACGAGAGAAAATTATGAGTAAATAAGTCAGCTTTCTAACCAAACCCAACGCTGTTCAATCCTTGACAATTGTTAATTACCTATTTCAAGATATAAGACTGACTAACCCGTTATAGTCAGCGTTCGTAGGAAATTTGTTATATTTGATATGTAGCTATAGACCGATGCTGAGACCAAGACTGAACATCAATAGTATTGAAAATTTACTAATTTATTTAAAAAAAAATTGTACAAAAATTTAAAAATTAAATAACATTTTGCAAATATAAGAGAATAACGGAGATTCAATTTACTACGTGTAACGTACAGGTTACGGGATAGCCCTGCTGATGACGGGGAGCCCGGGGCGGCACTTCAAAGAAAATATTAATGTATGAATTGTTTAGCCAAAATACACCCGCCGGCGCCGGGTCCTTTCGACCTTAGCCACCGTGCGGGTTACGTGGAAATCCTAACGAGGCGAATTTCATTTGTTTAATCTTTACTTGGAACCTAATTAATTTTAATTTTTTTTTATATGTTATACTCATGTTTGACAAATAAATAAAATAATTTTTATCAACACCCTCATCGTATGATCTCAAACTAAGCAACGCTTGTACTATCCCCCTCGCATTGAGGGGAGGCCCGTGCCCAGCAGTGGGACGTTAAAAAGGGCTGTAGTAGTTAGTTAGTTTTTTACAACTAAACTTCGTGTAAAATCTGTCAAAATTTACACTTAGTATTAAAATAAAGATACTTTAAGAGCTATTGGTAAGAGCCAAAGGAAATTTTGAAAACGACATTTTCGAAAATTGCTGCTTACAGGATGTGAACCCGTAACCGGTACAGTGAGTCTAAGGGCAAGTAGACCAACCGTAGCCAGTAATGTGCGCGATATATCATTATCCCGCTAATGGCGGGTCATTAGCAGACAGGTCGATTGACAAGACAATTTTGATCACTAGCATATTCCCTTAGGCAGTAATTTGAATTAGCGAGTTGACTTGACCCCTGACCTGTCAGATTAAATAGAAAATTGTACTTTAATGTATTACTCATAAACTTAGTAGTTGTGGGCTCTGAAAAGTATTTCGTTACAGTTCTTAAAAAAAAAAAAAAAAAACAGGATTAAAAATATATTACAGTTACGACACAACTGGTTAATAAATGAGTAGGTATGTTAAATATTCCGTAAAAATGTGCTCAATTTTTTTTTTGCAAATTTAAAATTTACAAACCACGTGTAAGTATGGCACTTTCAGTAACTACAAGTGATCTATAATACAAATAAAAAAAAAAAACATACAGGTCGAATTGAGAACCTCCTCCTTTTTGAAGTCGGTTAATAAATAGTTTATAACTGTCTATGAAATATTGTCTAATCTTTAATCGTTTTTTAAAGACGTTTAATAAAAAAGCTTGTGAAAAACAAGAAGACTGGCAAGATTACGCAAAAAAAATACAAAAAACAAATCGAACAGAAAACAAATACATTTTAAAAATTGGAACAAACAAAATTACCCTGCCTTCAGACACGAGCGGATATCAAAAGGAAAATGTAATGCGCGCCGCCGCGGGTTGACGATGTCATTTCCCTGTGAAATATTAACGTAGGGTCGCAGGGACCGCGCCCTGTCATTCCACTGTTAATACCGGATAAAGCCACGCACACAGGGGCGTCAAACCTCTTGCGTCAAAGCTCTTCTCAATACCAAAACGAACTTTGTATCTTCTCTTTTGTTTTACAAGCTTAATATTAACTTGCAATGCATGTCCGGGTGGAATCTTGCTACTGAATTTTAACGATATACCCGATTGAGCTGAAATTTGGTATACACGCTTATTTTGTATGGCAATGCATGCTTAGCTATGTGACGTTAGAATTCCAATATGGCGGATCATCCAAGATGGCGGAACAGTTGTTTTTTCTGCACTACCACAGTATGGGTAACCAATGAAAAGGCTTGCTGAGGAGAACACGAAAACTAATACAACATCACATTAAATCCAAATAACTAAAAAATAAAATGGTAATTAAATAAAAGCTTGTTTTTAAAAATTTTTTTTTTGTTTTTTTTTTAAATATAAAACTTGCAATGTCTGTCCGGGTGGAATCCGCTGCACTACCACAGTATGGGTAACCAATGAAAGGGCATGCCGGGGAGAACACGAAAACTAAGGGCAATTAAATCAAAGCTTGTTTTTAAAAAGTTTTTTTTTACCATTAATTTACAATATGATGAAATTTTAATGGAATAAGATGAGGAATGCATGCACCTGCGATTAGCGGTATTTATGGCAATGTCGAGTAATAAGTAAGCAAGGACAAATTTAATAAATACACATTGTGCGATAAAGATGGCGAATGAAAAACCTTTGTGTCAATTATGATAAAATTCATTCTCGCTCTCAGTGTTATTCAGTTCAATAACGAACTGTTTGTATTAGTCAATACAGTTTGTTATGGTATAGCAAAAAAAATAGACGCGCGGGGGTCGACGCCCCAGTGTGAGGCAGGCCTAATACCGATATTCTCTTTATACTGGCTAGTAAGATTATATGGAATTATCCGTATTAACAAGCTTGGATTCCTTGCGAGTTTTTCAGAACATTTTTAGGGTTCCGTACCTAAAGGGTAAATCGGGAACCCTATTACTAAGACTTCGCTGTCCGTCCGTCCGTCTGTCACCAAGCTGTATCTCAAGAACCGTGATAGTTAGAGAGTTGAAATTTTCACAGATGATGTATTTCTTTTGCCGCTATAACAACAAATACTAAATAACAGAATAAAATAATAGTATTTAAGGGAGCTTCCATACAACAAACGTGATTTTTTTGCCGTTTTTATATATAATGGTACGGAACCCTTCGTGCGCGAGTCTGACCCGCAATCGGCCGGTATTTTTATTAATTTATATTTGGTATAAAGGCGCGTTAGTAGCATGGAGTAAAGGTTTTTTAACTCTGATCTCGCGCGTCTGGGATTTGCGGATCTTATCTGCAAATATCATTTTCAATTATCATCATCACTTACAGAACGGTGAAGGTTAACATTAGAGATGAAACGGATATCCGGTAACTATCCGGTATCCGGCCTTGTTTTCACTATCCGGCCGGATACCGGATAGTAATTCAGTATCCGGCCGGATACCGGATGGTAATTCAGTATTCAGCCGGATACCAGATAGTAATTCAGTATCCGGCCGGATACCGGATAGTAATTCAGTATCCGGCCGGATACCAGATAGTAATTCAGTATCCGGCCGGATACCGGATAGTAATTCAGTATCCGGCCGGATACCAGATACTAATTCAGTATCCGGCCGGATACCGGATAGTAATTCAGTATCCGGCCGGATACCAAATACTAATTCAGTACCCGGCCGGATACCGGATAGTAATTCAGTATCCGGCCGGATACCGGATAGTAATTCAGTATCCGGCCGGATACCGGAAGGTAAAATTCAAAAAATTCAGGGCACAGAGCAAATCATACCACAATAGGTTATGGACACCGTTTATTTTTTATAATCGCAAGTCAAAAATATTAACAATTAAAATTAACAATTGGCAAATTGGGGTGAATGAATTTTCCGGATTTATTGGTAAGAGGCGACTCTGCTTGGCTTCGTATACCAGATCAGCTTCTGAAAATAGCTTTTCGCTGTAAATGCTACTGCCAGGTGCTGAAAGATAAATTCTAGCAAACCTTGACAACTGCGGGTACTGATGCAAATTAACTGACCACCATATGTATGGGTCTTGATGGGCCGCACTGGGCCAGCGTGGTTGACTGTGGCCCAAATCTCCCTCGTATTGAGGAGGACCGTGTCTGGTATAATGGCAATGAATTTGCCCCCTATTAAATTGGGACGAAAATACGGGTGTGCACTGCAGTGGACTACTGTTTACTCCTTCGAAGAATATAGGCGTGGGATGTAATAAAGACACAAAACTACTTAAGACAATAACATAATTTAATCACATACAAATCTGCCTATTAAAAATAGCATTAGACGTAGACATTCGCGTGTCAAAATATTTGCCAATACCAAAAAGGACTCTGTGTCAATCATTTTTTTTTTATTTTTTTTTTTTATACAGTTTGTTTTGGCATGGCAAAAACAATTGACGGACGAACATCGACGCCCCGACGAACATAGATACAACGGCGTTACTATATGTTTACAATAAACAGTGTTTCTATAAACCGTTTATCATCAATTAAGTTTCACCATACTTAGCATGGCGTGAGTCATCTGCGTTTCCCATGTCAGTCCGCTATCTTTCCCATGCTTGCCTAAGCTTGTAGAATCAGCAAAAAATTAAAATTATGCCAGACATCACATACTCATCGTATGATCCCAAACTAAACAAATCTTGTACTATGAGTAGGTACCAATGGACTGGGGGCGATCCCAGTCCATTGTATGGTACCTACCTAAACTAATGGTTCGCTCGTAGGCCCCTCGGCTCACTGAATCGGTATCGGGTTCAAGGTTCCCTCCCGCCAGTGGTAAATTTCGGAAATGTCTATTTCAGAATTTGCTCTTGTCTGTGTCTAACTGGGATCGCCCCCAGCTCATTTTATGGTACTCATAGTACAGCATTGTATAATTTGGGATTATATGATGATGAGTATGTGTTGTCTGTCAATATCAATACAGAGCATAAAACAAAGTCACTTCCCCCTTTCCATATGTACCCTTAAATCTTTAAAACTACGCAACGGATTTTGATGCGGTTTTTTTAAATCGATAGAGTGATTCAAGAGGAAGGTTTACATGTATAATATATGCATGATATAATGGAGAAACACTGATAATTTTAGGTGGCGCTGCTTTCGTATCTCAATAATTCTAAGGCGGTACGAAGTTCGCCGCGTCTGCTAGTTAATTTATAAATCAACGATTGAAAATGCGTTGTAAATTCATTGATGAACTTTTTCCAAGTGTGTGTTTCGCTGCTGACCGTACATACAAATGGGACGCGCAATAAGTCTATTTTAATTACCGGCGTCGATATCGCCGGATCCCCAGTCTTACCTACTCGGGAGCTGTGCTCTACGGTCCCTAGGGATGGGGAACTGTCGATAGAACGATATCGATAAAACGAATTTATCACGAACTACAACCATCGAGACCAAATGAGACTCGTTTTGACACCTATCATTACATTTGACTTGGATTATTACGAGTAAAAAACTACTTGATATATGTTCTTATATATATTATTGAAGGAATGCTGAAAATATAAGTGTTTTTATACCAAAAATATAATAGTTTTTTATTCTTAATTTCATTCTTTGATCATAACAAGTTATTTAAAATAATATAATAAAAGGGGCTTGAATTGACAGCTATCAAGCGGGCCCTTTTAATATATTACAGAGATTCTTTGGCCCATTTAGTGATCTAAAACTTCATATCTATGTGAGATACATATCGAGGGGTGAAAGCCTTCATTTAAGCATCATATTCTAACTTTACGGAAGTGCATACTTATCCGACGCAGAAAAATTCAAAGTAGCCGATTCCAAATATGTATTTAAGTCATTTTTTTTTTATGGTGCACCTACACAAACAATTATTTACACTAATACAACATATACGCATGCCCCATTTGACAGTTAGACAGTTTTTTTTTAAATAGTACATTAGAGTATAAGGCAAGAACTAAATAATAGGTCTATTAGGTCTATTAGGCATAGGTCTAATATCGCCCAAAAGTGTCGTTTATGTCAAATATCCATTCACCCTCGTTATGTAAGCACATGTTACATCAAAGAATAATCTTTAATTTGTTAAATAAAATAAATTAATCAAGAAACAAAAGGAAATAGAACCTTGTTATACACTATTAGACCTATGCCTATCTTGAAAGAGGAGAGCGGCACCATATTACTTGCAATAGCTTCTTTTAGGTATGGGTTTTTATTCATTACAAATTTCAAGACCGCAAGCAGAATATAAGTAGCTATCCAACTTGAAACGTGAAGTATTTACATACATTCTGCGTTTCAAATAAAATGATAAGTCAAGGTCAATAAAAAAAAGTTAGTCACACAAATGACGATGCTATTGTTAAGTATATTCCGACATCTTAAACCACCGATATCGGTATTCAACTCACATCCCTATATCTAACACAAACAACACTCGATAACGAGGTGAAATATTCACATTGCAAGCACTACGTAATCGGACTATCTTGGTCTCGCTCGCACCCGAGCACCCTTACGGCGTCTCGCAGGACAGGAAAAAGACGGCACGCGCCGTCGGCACCTACAAAGGGGTCGCGTCCTCTTTGATCTCGCCGACGCGCGTGCGTACAAGCGCCTGTGTGTTTGTGTGCGCTTATGCAGATGAGACTTGACTGAGAATTTGATAATTGCAAAGATTTATGGGTGTACTCTATATATGGGTTGCAAATGACGTTTTGCGCATTAGTTAATTAAAAGGCCAATTCAGGTTTGACGTCGTCCTGGTCTATTGGTTTAAGCGTGATTTACTGCACTAAGTAGTTTCAGGTTCCATTCCCGTCGCGACCAATTTCAAAACTGGCAATTTCGCCCCCACTGAATTATATGGTATAAGGATTGCTTAGTTTGGGATCATACGATGAGTATGTGTCTGGTGATATATATTTAGTTATATTAGGGACCTTTAACATAAGGGAATAGGCTCGCCCCTTAATACATAGGGACCGAAAACATATCAACGTAGATCCACTTCAGTGCACCGCTGCCAACACCTTCAGGAATACGGCGTGATAATGTATTGGATATTAGGTACTTTTTTCTAGTTTTAACCGTCCTTAAGTTAAGCAGTGGTAGCCGAGTGGTCGAACGCACGCCTGGCAATCAAAGTGTGCACACTTTGCAGGTTCAAACCCCAGCTCGAATCTCTGGGATTTATGTGCCAATGTCATTTACATCCGAGATTATCACTTGCTATGAAACGGTGAAGGAAAACATCGCGAGGAAACCTGCACGTCTGGGGGAACTTGACTAGTTTTCGATAGATGTGTGAAGTTTGCCAACCCGCACTGGGTCAGCATGGTGGACTATGGCCTGAATCCCCCTCGCATTGAGGAGAGGCCCGTGCCCAGCAGTGGGACGTTAAAAGGGCTGTAGTAGTAGTAGTAGCACTGAAAGCTAAAGCGAAATTTGACGCTTGGTCGCATAGCTTTTGCCACAGAATATAAATCTTTATGTCTATTTTTTAATCTATATATTGACGAACTTACTTAACCATGATTTACAATTTACAAATGTGATATTTTGTGCGAGTATTAAAAAAAAAAGTTTATATGTATTTAACTAACACAGATAAGAATTTCAAAAAAAATATGTCAAGTAAATTCACTCGCGTCTGTACATTCAGGGACGTCAGTGTGATTGGTTATCGTAACACAGTATTCTAATTTATTAATGCTTCCGCGATTACGACAATTGAAAAAAGATTTTTATCTTGCGATAATTAGCGTTTCAATTAACAGATAAGTATTTGATAAGGGCGATCATGTTAGAGGTATAAATTTTATAAGAATATTTGCTTATCGCTTATAAATTAAGGGCTGTACGTAATTACGTAATGTACAGACGCGACCTTTCACCCATCGATATAAAAATAGTATATTTAAGTAATTACTTAAATATACTATTTTATTATATTTTATTTATTTATATGAAAGGCAATTTAATTTTAGCGACATTTTTTTTACCTTAACAGGAGATCATATTCATTTGACGCAGAAAAATTCGGACTTCTGATACACCCTGTATAAGTCAATATGGACCAAAAGTGTCGCTTAAGTTAAATAGATTTTACACCCCCCATATTACTTTAAATTTTTGCCAATTAACCCAGAACAAAATCTGCCAAAAATTTACAGTTACTTTGAAAGATTAGTTAGTTTGAAAGATTTAATACAGACACCGAAAGGAATATTAAAAACATTGCTGCGAAACGAACCGTCAAATAGGTCGTATTTTTTTCCTTTTGTTTCGACATATCTCTAATAGAGATTGATGTCTATCAAACGAAAATCGGGCCCCAGGTGGTGGTAAGGGGTCAGAACGTCTCTCCATCGTCCTTTTCGTCTACTTCGGCTGCACCAATACCAAGTAACAATAAATTAAGTCCAAAAAATAATGACTTCTCTGTTTTATTCAATGTATTTTCAGTTGTTCCGCAGAAAACATATCAAACCTGAAAGGTTGTTACATAGTACACACATACCTTATATACAAGCAAACAAAGGCAGGCTGTGTAAGCTACCGTACATAATCTACGCGTAAGATTGAAACGCAATTTTCCCACGAAATACTAAAAGACCGCGCGAAAATTACCAAACGCCCCGATTTCCCTGTCCATTGTCGCTTGTATGTGTTTTTTTTTTCATCTTATTTAACGCTTTGTCGGCGAGCCCTTTGAAGTTTCTCCCCCCTTTCACCCCCACTGTGGGGTGTAACAAATTGCGTCACGCCCGTAGTCCACGGCGTTGGCACACTGGGGCGTCAAACCTCGCGCGTCAAAAATTTTGCCAATATCAAGACGAATTGTACAAATATAAAATTAAGGGGGTGATCAATTTGCGAGCCAACGAGCCAACGGTCAGAACCGTGGGCTCGTTGGCTCGCTGACTCGCGTTGGTGATCAATTTGCGTACCAAACAGTCTACTCTCATCGTTGGCGAAGTAATGGCGTTCCCCCAGACGGAGTTTTCGAATTTCGAACGAATTTCAAGCACGCACATGAGCCAGCGAGCAAGTCCGCCGGTTTTATGTCTGCAGACTTTTAAGTGCTCCATTGGCGGATTAGACCTTTGGCTCGCGAGTTCGTTGGCGAGCCGACTGTTTTACTCGCAAATGGATCACCCCCTTTAGTTTATTATATAGCGGAATGGCACTGACAGCGCGTGGGTGCGTAGCTTTTACGATAGAATTTTAATCTTTATGCATATTGATATATGGGACTTTATTCTCTGCAGCCTCAGGGCGTCAAAAGGTACGCGCAAGTTTTTTGCGAATACCAACTAATGAAGAAGCACATTTTTCAATGAAAAGTCATCAATGAAGCGAGCGAATTATGATGAGTGGTCTTTAACCATAGAAATTCAATCTCTATACAAGAATTCATTAGAATTAATTAGTCCGAAATAATATTTAAGATACTTAAACAGCAGCTAATATGTAAATGTTAAGTGAAGTTATACGTGCTTACGATAAAGTATTGTTTCGAACTTCTGATAGACACATTATCTACAGATAAACATTGAGTAAAGTAAGTTAATTCACTCGCCCCAGTGTGTACAGAGCACAAACAGGCTTCGACTACTACTGGAATTCGAATCGAACCGATTTCCATTTGAAAATCGATAAGAATTTTCTTTTCGCAACACGTATTCTCCAACTAATCTCACGGTTGAATAGACAAAGATAACAAGATGATTTTACTTTTTCACGTGAACGCACAACGTTGATACAACGTGCCTGCAAAAGATTTAAAAGTATTTTACAAAGAATGACAAGGCATATTCGGTAACATGTTATAAACATCAAAGGACATTTTTGACATTCTTGCTTTCAATTTGTGGTATTTAATTATATTCGTTTAACGTTTTGGTAACAATTTGGGGTAAAATTTGACGAAAACAGTACTAAGTCGTGTAAGTAGGTACACATCATTTAGTTATTTAGTGTAATTGTATATTTACAATACAGATACAGTGGTAGCCTCGTGGGCAAGAACGCACGCATTGAACGTAAGGGGTGCAAGTTCAATTCCCAGGCCCGCACCTCTGAGATAATTTTCATGTGCGAATGTCATTTTCAACAATGATTACCACTTGCTGAACGGCGAAGGAAAACATCGTGAGGAAACCTGCGTATTTAGAAAGGCGTGTGAAGTTCACCAACCTGCACTGGGCCAGCGTGGTGGACTATGGCCCAAAAATCTTCCTCGTAAGGAGGGGGAATGTGCCCGGTATAATGGCAATAGGCTCGCCCCCTATTATATTGGGACCAAAATACATCGGCGAAGTGTGGGCGCACTGCAGTGCACCTCTGCCTACCCTTTCGGGGAATACAGGCGTGATGATGTATTATGATGACAGATACAGTACAAAATCGGAATCAGATATTATTATTCATATAGACCAAGGCACTCATGAATTGTGAGTAAAAATACTATCTCTAGCACCCCAATCGGAATGCATCTCCTATGGAGAAGAATGGGCTAGAAACTCCATGGTTACTCTTTTCTCCATGATTACTTCATGGTTCCAAATCTCAGTTGCCGTTAATACTCGTAGGTGTCACTCTTAATAGCAGTTGTAGCCGAGTGGTCGAACGCACGCCTTGCAATCAAAGTGTGCAGGTTCAAACCCCGGCTCGCACCTCTGGGATTTATGTGCGAATCTCATTTTCATCCGAGATTATCACTTGCTATGAAACTGTGAAGGAAAACATCTGCACGTCTGAGGGAACTTGACTAGTTCTCGATAGCTGTGTGAAGTCTGCCAACCCGCACTGGGCCAGCGTGGTGGACTATGGCCTGAATCCCCGTCGCAATGAGGGGAGGCCCGTGCTCAGCAGTGGGACGTTAAAAGGGCTGTAGTAGTAGTCTCTCTTTAAAACATCAGACCATCTATAGGAAGACGTGTTAAGCTTACCAACTCGTACTGAGCCAGCGTGGTGGACTATAATAGCCCAAATATCCCTCGTAAAGAGTTGGAACAACCTATGAGTGCTTGTCTATCGTACAATAAAGATAGACTTATAGTACGATGTCGTAAACTGCGTTTAAGCGTTCGATAACTCCCGCAATAGTTCGACGTGCACAGTAAATTAAAATGATAAAATTCTGTATGAGAGCCGAGTGAGAGTCGCTAAGTACCATTTTATCTATGTTACTGTAATTCAATTAATTTACTTACGAGAGCGTATCGTGTTATTATTATTGACTTTAGTTCATTGGTTTGGCCGCTCGACTCATTAAACCGGGTGGTTAAGGCATCATACCAAAGCAATTATTACTATAGCCATCTGTGGTTTAGAATAATCTACATTGTAAATGGGAGTAGACGTACTTTAGTATACCAGCTTTCTAAGCGTAATGACATTTGTTTTAAATATTAGACTGCCGTGAGTATAATTCTTCTCTAGTATTGTGTAAAAGGTGCTGTCTGCTCTCATGGCTTTGCTGCTCCTGAGAATGTATTACTCGCAATCCTTACTATTTATCATTTTGAAAAGAGTAACCATTGAGTTTCTTACCGGCTCTTCTCAGTGGAAGCAACATTCCGAACCGGTGGTAGAATCTGACTATTTGTAAGTGTTCTTTGGCTTACACAAATAAAAAAAAATGATTTTGATCCCGTTCAGCGACAAATGGTCTTGGTGTAACTAGGGTACGTGTGGCGATAGCACAAGCTTTGCTAAATTTGAGAATGTGTTCTTCTTCATCTAATTTAAGGGCTCGGCCCTTGTCGGTGCATCTGATGAAGTCCCCGCCATCTGGGTCGATCCGGTGCAGCCTTCTTCACCTCCACATACGACATGACACCAACCTTATCTTTGAATGAATGTATTGTCTGGCGATAATTATTAAATCGAAATTAATATTAACTTGTGGTAGAAAACAAGATTTTAAAAAACTTTTGTTAATTTAATTTGATAATTTTCAATCAAAATTAACTCTCCAAAACATATGAGTTCAATATAAATAGCGTCAAAGGTAAAATAAATTTCAGTTTTCAGTGATCTCCCGCCCACTGAAACTTTAATATTAGGAAACGCTAAAATTGTGTCGCATTCAACTAAATCACTCTGCAGGCGCCGCCCGCCGTTTGTGACATACAATCGCCTTCTGACGGTAACAAAAAAAAATAGGAGGACTTTTTAAAATTCGGGATTCATCGCAATGCAATAAAAAATAATAGTCCATTGTATTTCAGTTTAATATTTAAAACATTCAAAGCCGTTGACGTAGATAATAAAATGAAAAGACTTTCAAAGAATCTGAATTAAGAAAATTTAAATAAGAAAACTAATTTTGAGTTACACCAATTAGGTTTAATATCTTATTTAAAACAAAAAAAATATGCATTAATTGGATGTAGTCCAACAAGAAGGATCCAATCTACAAAATTATCAAAAAATAGTTGAGAATATAAAACGGTTCCTAAAGGAGGCCATTTCAATCAACGAAGAAGATCCCATCGTAAAATAAAAGCAAATAGCATTTTTACCACCTAGTTTACCGTGTCTCATGTAATACATTATCAAACTTCAAGCAGCCATATCACAAAACTGACTTGATATGGATTGGATCCTTCTCGTTTAACTACGTCCAAGTGATAGAGTAAGTTAATTCAACTGAGTCCCCGTCTTTATTTCTCATATCCAACATAAATCTAGTGTGGCTCTTCAAAGCAAATTTTTAAATATGCATAAAAATGTCAAACCACGAAATTGATGGGCGGGCGCTACGCCGCCGGCACGGAATGTGTTTCGACGAATGATATGAACACATAAATGATTCCGAAGCCATTTGTAAAAATAAAACGTGCGGACGGAGACCATCGGTATTAGTTTTGATCAGTCCAAGTGAAATTAAATAGAAATATGGAGCTTATAAAAGATGTTAACGATGACACGATAATGCTCAGAGCAAGAATGATTCTTGATTATAATAATAAATTCAAATTCAAAACTATGTTACATTAGCATGTAGAAATACAAGCAGTAACGATCTCTTGTTTTCCAACAACGTCCGATTTATGACTATTGAATTTCACAAGTAGAGCGATCCGTCCCAGTTTCCGAGCGGAGTTTAAAGTTAAAATAGTTGCTGGAGAACAAAGTCCCGTCTCAGCGAGACAAGATAACGACCTCTCAGTTTTATAGGCGCATAATAAAAACGGAAACTGGCCGCTTTTTTTAGTAACTGCTGAAGATTAACTTTATAGATCACGGTGCCCACAATAAAGAGGTTTGAAACAGTTTTAGTTCAGCAATAAGCATACCAAGATAACTAAACGCAAATTTGTGGATTTTCATAAAACTTCTGACAAGATTCACAGGTAAAATAATAGATTATAAACGAATATCAATTACTCATTCTTACATATTACATAAAAACTATTTATTTTGAGATCATTCGCCATGTTTATCTCATTCATTACCCATTCTTATTTATAACGATCATTTATTGAATTGGCTCTTGCTATTAATTACTTGAGACTGGCTGCAATACCCGCTAACCGCAGGTGGAAACTTTCCTCATCATATTCCAATATTATCATTCGTAAAAAAAAAACCGGCTAAGTGCGAGTCGGACACGCGCACGAAGGGTTCCGTCCCATTATCTATAAAAACAGCAAAAAAAACCACGTTTGTTGTATGGGAGCCCCCTTAAATATTTATTTTATTCTGTTTTTTAGTATTAAATATTTATTTTGTTATAGCGGCAACAGAAATACATCATCTGTGAAAATTTCAACTCTCTAACTACCACGGTTCATGAGATACAGCCTGGTGACAGACGAACGGACGGACGGACAGCAAAGTCTCAGTAACAGGGTTACCGTTTGACCCTTTGGGTACGGATCCCTAAAAATATAAATGTAAAATCTCGTAACTATATGGTAAACAATTCTCAGATTGGGCGTTCCCCAAGTAGACCAGCTTAGCCCGCTATTGTTCCATTTCGAAACGTTCCTCCAAATAAATTAAAACAAATGTAACCTTGTTGTTTCGACCACTCGCTTAATTTACTAATTGGTCATTATTCTTCCACGTAACGACCCAATTAGGTCCAATCAATCCCTGATATAACATTAACATTGTGGGTGCATAATATATTATCGTATATGACAGTACCACGGAATTTATAGCCTTACAAGATAATAGGGGAACTTGATAGCTCTAAACTGGTTAAATGAGAAATGTTTTTATTACAATCGATAAAGGGAATTAATAATATTTTGTCTAGTAATAGATATACTGATGATGCAATTTATGGAAGATTTATGGAAGAAGCAGTGGTAGCCTCGTGGGCAAGAACGCCCGCCTTGAACGTAAGGGGTGCAAGTTCAAATCCCGGGCCCGCACCTCTGAGGTAATTTTCATGTGCGAATGTCATTTTCAACAATGATTACCACTTGCTGAACGGTGAAGGAAAACATCGTGAGGAAACCTGCACGTCTAGGCGTGTGAAGTTCATCAACCCGCACTGGGCCAGCGTGGTGGACTATGGCCCAAATCTCCCTCGTATTGAGGGGGAATGTGCCCGGTAAAATGGCAATAGGCTCGCCCCCTGTTACATTGGGACCAAAATACATCGGCGAAGAGTGGGCGCACTACAGTGCACCTCTGCCTACCCCTTCGGGGAATACAGGCGTGATGATGTATTTATGTAATGGATTAGAAACATAATTATCTTGGAAACGATCAAACGATTCTTGACAGAGAACAAAGTCGAGCGAACAGGCGGAATTACATCATAACACATATGATTACCACGTGTACCATTGGTTTCTTGAGTTGCAGATTTAGACAATATTAAATCAGTAACCTAAATTATTATACATACATCATCACGCCTGTATTCCTCGAAGGGGTAGGCAGAGGTGCACTGTAGTGCGCCCACACTTCGCCGATGTATTTTGCGAGCCTATTGCCATTATACCGGGCACATTCCCCGTCAATACGAGGGAGATTTGGGCCATAGTCCACCACGCTGGCCCAGTGCGGGTTGGTGAACTTCACACGCCTTTCTATAAACGTGCAGGTTTCCTCACGATGTTTTCCTTCACAGTTCAGCAAGTGGTAATCATTGTTGAAAATGACATTCGCACATGAAAATTATCTCAGAGGTGCGGGCCTGGGATTTGAACTTGCACCCCTTACGTTCAAGGCGGGCGTTCTTGCCCGCGAGGCTACCAATATTACTACGTAATTAATTAATTTAGTATAATTACTATTATTAATTATTATAGCAGTGGTAGCCGAGTGGTCGAACGCACGCTTTGCAATCAAAGTGCGCAGGTTCTATCCCCGGCTCGCACCTCTGGGTTCCATGTGCGAATCTCATTTTCATCTGAGATTATCACTTGCTAAGAAACGGTGACGGAAAACATCGTGAGGAAACCTGTGTGCCCGGTATAATGGCAATAGGCTCGCCCCCTATTACATTGGGACCAAAATACATCGGCGAAGTGTGGGCGCACTGCAGTGCACCTCTGCCTACCCCTTCGGGGAATACAGGCGTGATGATGTATTATATTATTGATGTATTAATTAATTAATTTACTACGTTAATTGTTACTACGTATAATTGCACCATGCCTAGTAGAAAAGGCTTGACAAGACAGACAAGTATGTCTACGCGGTCACACCACGTCTTCAAAGAGTATTGTTTTAATAATACGTAATTTTTCTAACAGTTTATGTACTAAGTTATCTGTAAAAAATAATCAAGTAATGTCAAAGGAAAAAAAATATGTATGGACTGTGTAAAAAGTGATATGAATGAGATCGGAGTGGATGTCAGTATGACGGAAAAGCGAATGAATGATGAAATGAATGAATTGAAGAAAAGGACATACTGCGACGACCCCAAATAATGGGAAAAGGTATGGTACGTAATGATGATGACAAACAATACTGCAGAAAAGGTGGTCGTGGTCAGGGTTAGGGATCGAGGCCAGAACCTCCCGGTAACCAGTGTGGATCGTGTAACCGTTGGCCTATGAACGCTAATGTGAGAATGAATCCTGTGCTACCTGCCAATAGTTCAATATCGAATCCAATGCAAGCGATGTGCTAATAAAACACGGGCTGAGCGCAAGTCGACACCATCATAAATCTGTTCTTTCACGAGCATTCTGTTTGAGCATTAGCATCGAGAATTGGGCAGACGTGGTAACCATTAGAATGGATCTAAGGCGAACTAGTTTACAAGCTTGATAAATTGTGTTATAGACAGACATTTACCCTAGTTTTGTTCTATACGATCTATATCATATTGCTGTCTTGTTCACATATTATGACTGTAATAAGGACGGCAATAAACTTTATTCGGTGTATTGTTAGTTATGATTCAGATGGGCATGGTTTGTAAAACATAGTATTAATTAACGACTATAAATTACGTAACGTAAGAGGAATAGAGAAATATACAACAAGACTTTGCAGAAAATTTTAGGGAACATGTATCGCCATTGTACCAG
Organism: Ptilodon capucinus; assembly: GCA_914767695.1. NCBI lineage: Eukaryota > Metazoa > Arthropoda > Insecta > Lepidoptera > Notodontidae > Ptilodon > Ptilodon capucinus. The sequence goes on from OU611831.1 coordinate 5,536,800, forward strand.
ACAGTATTGCCAGTTTTAAAGACCCCTGTGGGCCTAGCACATATGCCAAGATTAGACGTCTCTCACGGATTCGCTCGCTCGCTCGCTCTCAGTCTTATTCCAAACGAGAGAAAGAGACGAAATCAACATATTGCGTGAAATATATAGTCTTGGCGCACATGCTACAACTACAGTTGTTAAAAACGATTGACAATTGATAAAGATTTTGAATGCGCTTACATACAAATTAAATTTAACTAACAGTTAATAAAAAGTTAGTAAAAAAAAAAACCTTTGTCGATGTCCCGGTAAATCCGAGCGCGTTTCGGGGTTACCTAAACTACTACGATACCTTGGACGCGAAACTTTAAGACTATTATAGTTCCAAGGATACCACTGCACTGCATACGGACGACATTCAAAGTAGTTTGACCAATAACAACTTTTTTATGGTCAACATGGATAAAAACTGCAATCAATTCGGCAGCAGACATGTAGTTTTTAATATTCATAACGATAGTTCTTAAGCGTGAAAGTAATTCTTATTCAAATCATCGTGAAAATTTTGTACGAAAATTTCCTGTCTACGATCCACGTAGGTCTGTGGTGCGCGTATTTTGGACTCCTTTGATCTCGCCGCCGGGTTTAATGAGGCGAGCCATATAAACGGTAACTAGTTAGAATTGTTCCTTGCCCACTGTCTCACGGCTGAGTAACGATTTGTTAGCTTTTCGTCTAGTGTTCTTTTAAAACCACCTTAAATTGTTTATGGTACGGTAATGGCGCGAAATTGTTTGTAGATAGCGATAACAGGTCCGTTTAAAAGGCAGCTGATTTTTCTCACGCTCGTTATGAAAACATACGCGGTTACAATGACGGTATTATTTTATGAATCTGCCACTGCCGAGATTTTGTTTATGATTCAACGTCCAGTTGCATTGTACTGTAAACAGTTCATTATTTACATTCGATTCATGCTTTCGTTATGAAAAAAAGTACTTTATACTGACTGGCTACGCTCTATCAAAATTCAAATAAAATCAATGGCGAGAAAATACACGAAATAAACCACAGCACAGCACTTGGCGGCAGAATAAAAAAAATATAGCGAGAAATGGAACGCGACTTTTCATTTCGTTGCGCGGTAAAAAGCGAACAATAGGCGGGAAAATTGCGCGTCACTCTGGCGTTCCAATTTGTCAAACGGCCGCCGCAAGATGGCGGCGGCGGATGCTGCACAACATGGCGGCTTCCGGTGACGTTTAATTAAAAATGCGTTTCACTTCATGTTTGCGATGCGCCCAGATTGGACGTGTGTGGTACTTTTAATCATATAACGGGGTCAAATAGGCGACAGTTGAATTAATAGACGACATAGTTGAGTTTTATGCGAAATAGTCATTTAAATCATACTTTTACCTACTTTTTTATGAGACAATTTATAATCAACGACAGTGCTTGCAATTTTTAGGAAATTAAAATGAATTTCTGAGAAGAAAATTTCAGTAAAGATCTAAAATAATCGCCGCATTTATTATTTAGTTAAATGGATATCTTGGCATATTTAATATTTATGTAAGAACTGGTTTCCTTTGAAGTATTAAATACATACAGTGACATTCGGAACATGAACATCTAATGGCCCAAAAGTCCGGGATTTGGAAATCGGAAATGAGGGTAGAGCCGGCCATTCGGAAGCCCCCGTTAGGGGTCACTTTGAAACCTTTTCTTATATCCACACTTAGCAAATAACGTAAGGAGGTTGGGGGGAACAAAACAATGCATTTTTGAACCTTACGTGATAGATGGAAGATAGAAAATCAGTCGTATCAGGATTGTTTATCTTAAACATAGGTGTCAGAGCGAAATATTGGTTCTTTAGATAATGTGGGGTCAAGATGTCGAACTGGCTGATTAGATTTCATGACGGAAATAGGTGGTTTTATTTACAAAACATAGGTGCCTGTTATAGGCAAACTTGATTACTTTGAATTACTAAGATACGAAGGCGTTGGACTTAACTTTTCAAGACCTGTTTTACCACTATGTCATTAGCAGTATCGTTTTAATATTACTTGGATTCTGACTTGACAAAAGCTTGCTTCAGTGGTTCGAGCATAGGCCCCTCGGCTCATTGAACCAGTTGCAACCACCTTCGACTCCCGTCAGTGGCATATTTTGGAAATGGCCTTTACAGAATTTGCCCTGGTTTGGTTGTGACTGGCCTCCAAACCATTGTATGGTTCCCATAAGTTTGCCATTGTACGATGAGTGTGTGTTGTCTGGCGATATTTATTGACTCTGACAATTAATATTAGAACTACAACTGTCACAACGTTCAAAGTAATATAAATATCATTTTGTTCAAAGAAATTGGTTGAAACAGGATCATTTGATTAATTCGGTCATATTAGTAACCTTAAAATGAACTAATTGTTATGATTGCCACGATATTTTTCGTGTAGCCCTCATGATTTATGATTATAACCATCATCCCACACAACAATAAAGAAATCCACAATGAATACCATATCATAATCACTTGACATCCCCAAATAACATGTCGAATTAATAACCCGAAAATGTCCCATGTAGGCATGTGACCCCAACGGCCGAGGCGACCCTAAACGTCCCCATAACACAATAGCCAAGTGGACGTCGGGACAAAACAGTGCGCAACGGGAAATGAAACTACCCTCGTATTAAAAAACAAGTGGGACTGTACAATAGGGATCGAACGCGGCCTCTCGAGCCCAGGGTTGTACGTGATTAGAATTTTATTTCTAGGTTGTTGACTTTTTTTAAATGTTCGCCCGGAATTTTGAATGTCGATTAGTTTTTTTTATGTGTGCATGTCGGTTTTTGTGTAGCGAGATGTTTTAATGGCGTGATTAATGTAGGAAAGGTTGAGGTGAACGATTTTATTGGCAGTTAAGTTGTGCTTGCGACTTGGATGGCGTAGATTTTGATTTTAAAACACAAAAGTGAAGAAGATTTAATAAGGATCGTTGTAATGTTGCTAAAATCATGCCATTGCGGATGCCTAGCGTGTCATACATATTTATAGGTAGTTGCGATGAATTTATACTCTCAATACAAATCAATTTCCCTTCTTTTAAACGCCATTGTTAGTGAGATTAAAATGGATATACCTATTATATAATTTTAAGTTACAAAAATAAACGCAATATTTTGAAATGCTAAATAAATACATTTAATTGTATCGTATACTATCGTTACAAACCACTTTTGACCCGAAAAATAGCATTGCAAATGGTTTGTAAAAAAAAATGGAAATTCTATAAATTTGTGGCTGTAATTTTTCAATTTCAAACCATTATTCCATAAGAGAGATGAAATTTAATAAATGTATACTTATTTAAATTATCTACAAAACAAATAAAATGTTTCGTAAGTGGCAACCCTACCGCAAATCCGCACCCCTAAGCGTTGAGTGTATCAATAATACTAGAATTGTTTGAACTTGGTCTTATTAATTAACTAAATAAAGTACGAGTGTTGCGCTGCGGATTCACCCCTAGCAAATGAATCAATTTGTTGTGCTTCTGTGACAACCATTATAAAGGTAACATACACACATCCGCATGAGCGCAATCTCAGATGTACATAGACTATAACAACCCCTATACACGACTCAGCAAACAGCCTAGCCGTCAACGTTGCAACAACGCCGAAATATGACTACAACGTTTATGATTAGTCTACGTATTTGTTTATAGAACAACACCTGTAAAATAAGGTTGGTGTCATGTCATATGTGGAGGTGAAGAAGGCTGCAATGGATCGACCCCGATGGCGGGGACTTCATCAGATGCACCGACAAGGGCCGAGCCCTTAAATTAGAAGAAGAAGAAGACCTGTAAAATGGTATCATTATCTAAAGATAGGGATCTAATTACTATCTCCTTGTTGTGGGAAATAATAATACATTTGTCATTTCTATCTTTCTATAGCGCCGTCTCCATCTTTAAAAGTGACATTAGATTTAACCAATAGAATAAAAAACTGATGAAAAGAAAAAAATTGCGTCTATTTTTTAGTGTGAGAAACGGAACCCCAAAAAAGTTATAATTATGACAATATTCCACCTCATTAACCATAAGGGCGACCGCACACGACAACCCGCAACCGGCTCGCCCAATTACGACGGAACCAGCAATTAGAGGCGAACGCTGGCGCCCGACGTGGGAGGCTCGTGCTTCTGAATGAGGTGTACCAATTATGCTATAGATTGGGTACGCTCAAGTTCTTAATAACTAAAGGCTTAGCACTGAGGAGAGGGCTACAATACGTACGAGTATGTCAGTCTTGCGATATCTATAAATCTATAGGGTAGGTATTGGGGCATTTCGCCCCGCAAGCCGTTTGCATCACGTCCGAATCGCCCAAAGGTACTTTTTGAATGGGCTCTTAAGGAACGTGTCGCGAACGGCTTGTGGGGCGAAACGCCCCAGTAACCAATCTAACTGGACGAGTTCACAAAGGCTGTTATAACGTGTTACCTGTTTGGTTTAAAAGGCCAAATAACAGGGTCAATATGTTAATTATTGTTACATTTTATATTGTCGTTGAATATTCCATAGTCAATAATGTTACTTTTAAGTTTAAGTCACTACTCTATCGTATTAGGTTGCCTGTAAAGATAAATAAATAAATATATATGTACATATATATAAAACACATTTTTTTTTATACCCATGTCCTTTATCGATTTTGAAACCATCCAATGTATGTGTCCCAAATCGGTTTGATTACAAAGGCAATAATTGGAAGATAGATTTAGACCACCAAGCCAAGGGCAGAAGTGGTCGCCGACAGAATTAGCTCTCAATCTGCTTTAGCAAAAAGCGTTGAAATCTGTGCCCCCCAATTTATGACCCTTAAGGAAGTAAGGGCGAGCCATAGAATAATTACACATAGAAAGATAGTCTTCATACAAGCGCTCTGTCAAAATTGAAGCACTAAACCGGTTCACACAGGCGTGCCGATTACGTGCTTACGCCCGGCGACACGCACACATACACTTGGGTAATGTTGCCAGTGAAGGTCCAGTTTTCCGAAAGTGGGGTAATGACTCGGCCGCTGATAACCATTTGTTTTTGGCAATCATGCATAAATAGCTATGTGTGGTAAAGTGTGGATATGGTAATGTAATGTTGTTATAATACGGGAATGTTTATTTTTATGAAACGAATAAAAGAAAACAACAACACGTAAAAATATATATATTTTAATTATTGTATACAATTATGAATTTTTATACTGTGTAACTAAAGTAAACCAATCAAGTCAACAAATATTTCTAATCGAATAGTCTTCATATTATGAAAAAGAAAAAAATAATTATTAAAAAATAATCAGTTTAGAAACCTATAAAATATCGTTCGTATAGATATCGTTAAATCACACAAACACCTACATTAAAGAACAACAACAGTAAGTAACAGTAGCAAATGTTTTAAAATTAATTAGTCGGAGCAATAAATTCAGTTAAAATGGGAAAATATTTTAACAATCGGGCAACACTGTGCATTGAATTAAAACGTTTCTATTTTGTTCTATTTTGACTTAATTAACTACAAGATACTATGAAATACTGAAAGCTTACCTGTGAAAAGTGATGTTATCACATTTCTTTTGTTTTTCAGATGTGTTGTGACACAATTTAACTGCACAAATCGTCATAATAATTTTTTTTTCGCGAGCCACGTTCGGCGTGCATTGACATTGAACACTACGGAGCGGCCCGGCGTTTGGAGCCATTTATGGCTCCAATTAAGGTGCTTCAAAATCGGCGCGCGGACTTGGTTTCTATGTGTAATAATTCTATGGGGCGAGCCTTAAAACACCAGAACAAAGTATTTCCCATAGTACATTGCAATTGGAGTTACAAATTGCTTTTAAATAATAGAAGATGGTAGCATATAATGCAAGCTTGTTTGATGAGAGATATTAATATTCATAGCTTTGATGGACACGTGCCGGAGGATGGGAGGGGATGTAGATGTAGGGTTATCAAGCGTAAAATAAAAAAATACACAATTTTTCTAAAGTAATATTTAAAACATTATCGGCCTCTTTACGACCACCTGGCTGGCAACACGGTTTTAAATATTACTTTCAGTTTCTCACAGTTAACTCTGTACATAATCTGTCAATGATTGACAGTTAATATTACTACAATAATACTTTAAGACATGGTGGTAACTTACCCCAAAAAATATTAGAAGTTAAATTAAATTGACAGCAGCTTTATAATGCTTAAGTATTTGTACTGAATGCTTTCTGCACCCATTGTGTTTCATATTGATACACATTTTGTCTTGTCACAATCAGCTGTGCTACGAAACTACCAATGGTGCTTTCTACATGTAACGCAATTATTAAAAGATCAATGGACTAGATAACATTTAAATATCCTTCCAAATTTAAATTCCAATCACAATTAACAAACCTATATCCGGTATTCGGATATACGCTCAAAATTCAACCAGGCAACCCTAAATCTATTTCGCTCGCACACACTTCAAATTTCGAATCAATCTCGTTGGGTGTCTCGACGCCGCCATTTAAAATTCGTATGCACGTCTCTTCATTGTTTTATACGCACCACGGATGCCGCCCGGCCGGTATAATATTTAATAAAAAAAAATTATCAACTAAATTATGTTCAAATTGTTCTCTGCTGGTGGCCATTAGATATTTATGGTGGTCGTAAAGTTTCACGAGCGGTGTAAAGACATCATAGTTATGGTGTTAGTATGTGTTTTGATTGGGAAAATACAATGGCTATGCAGTGAAGTACACTACTAGATTTTATTCGTTGCATCTCTAACAGACAGTGGCAGAATAGCTAGCACGTGGCAAGACTTGAGTCACGGAGTATGTCGTAAGTGTCGTAATTTATTACTAAGATAGATAACTGAATTAATGCTGATATGAAACTTATAGATACCAACAGCGCCCTATAAACCGCGCGGCGCATCCGACAAAAAAAAAATCTAAATTTGGCACCGACAAGCGACACTCGGAATTAAGGTTCGCACACAGATCCGTTTTCCAAATACGCGGCGTCATGAGCGCAAATACGGACGGGGCGCCTAGGGCGGCGAAGCGGCGGGCGGGCGGGTGCGGCCGTCATCCCTTTGAAGTCCCGCCGCCGGCGTCTGCGAACGAAAGCTGGGTAACCGACGGTTAGCTTTGTTTTCTAGTTAAATGATAGACGTTTATAAATTACAACTGTTTGCGACGTACTAATTTTGGGGGCCATTGAGACGGATTTGGGAATTCACGTTTCAGGCCATGAAAACAATAATTTGACCCTTCATTGTCCTATTATCTGGTACGCAAGGGGCCTTAATATCTCTTAAAGTATTATTATTGCAATGGTAACAGTAAATTAAAGATAGATTTTGAAGTGAGTAAAGTTTAAAAAAAAAAGTAACATTTAAAACATTGCTGCAAGGCAGGATGGTAAGGGGGCAGCTTCATATCATATCAAGTCATGCCTATCCCATTGCAGGATAAGGTCTCCCCTCCCTTTTTCCACTCGTTGTGGTCCACAGCCAACCGGGGCCAGTCCTGTAAGTGAGAATCTAGCTCATCCTGCCATCTCTTTTTGGGCCTGCCGCGTTGCTGTTTTCCGCTGTTTGGGAGCCATTACGTGGTTGCTTTTGCCCTAAGCGCATGCGGCGAACGGCAGGAGGCAGCTTAATAATAATAAAACTTAAGTAATTAAAATGATATTACATCTTAATATACCCAAAAGAAACGCTCGTCTCGTCAAAACTGTTTCTATAAATAGTTAAGTAGCTTTTGTTCCCGATATCCGTAACGAACTCATTTTCCAAAATAACTCATCGTTGCCTTTATATATAACGATTCGTAAACCTATCTTTAGATTATTTTAACTATTTACAATAACTATTTACAATTCCAAATAAAGTTATATTTTAACTTTAGTTATAGTTTAAACTGATAAGAAAAAAAAACATAAAATATGTACGAAATTAGACTCATGCAGAAGCGTACCTAAGACGCTGGCTGCATCTTTAGATGATAATGATGATAAAATAAGTGATCGCTAAAAGGAAATATCTGTTTATGTAATTTATACTCTCCAGTATATGTAATTTATACTCTTTCCCTATTATTGTTATATTGGCTGTTTCTAATCTTTTATTTAAAAAAAATGCAATTCCGTAACTTAATTACAAAAAAAAAAGTAATCTCACTGACATAAGTGGTAGGGTGTCCACGCCTGTGAAGGGTCTGGGACAGTCCGGCCAATCGCGCCCTTTGACATGCTAATGAACACCTTATATTTTCCCTCCTCTGCTAATACAGTTAATACTCTGTGCACAGACTTGGAAAGCTTTCGAAATATTGACGTTAAAAGGTGAAGTGGCTCAAACGCCATTTTGTACGATATTGAGTTACACATATCGGTGGAATCAGCGATTTTTTTCTGTCTTTTGAGATGGTTTTCGTCCATAGTTACCGAAATGGCGCTTCAGTAAATTCGCCTTTAAACCGTCGATATCCAAAGTTATTTCTGAAGCTAACTGTACAATAATGATTCAATTATTTTATCTAAATGGAAAAAAAATAAACTCGAACCGAATTAATAGCTGGTTTGGCATTTAAGGCTATAAAGTTTAACGCTAATTTTATAAGTGGTTAACTCGCATTTAGGTATATATTTTAATAACTTTAAAAAAAAATAGTATTTTTTTTTATAAAATTATTACTTCATCGGAAATTTGGGGGGTTAATTACCATTTCTGGTAAACAGTAAATAGTCTAAGACAAAAATCTTCGAAGCCATACATTAAGAATCCGAGTTTGACAAGATTTTTTAAAAGTTTTTTGATGAAAATGTATTTTAAGTACATACATCATCACGCCTGTATTCCCCGAAGGGGTAGGCAGAGGTGCACTGCAGTGCGCCCACACTTCGCCGATGTATTTTTGGTCCCAATGTAATAGGGGGCGAGCCTATTGCCATTATACCGGGCACATTCTCCCTCATTACGAGGGAGATTTTTGGGCTATAGTCCACCACGCTGGCCCATTGCGGGTTGGTGAACTTCACACGCCTTTCTATAGACGTGCAGGTTTCCTCACGATGTTTTCCTTCACCGTTTCATAGCAAGTGGTAATCTCGGATAAAAATGAGATTCGCACATAAACCCAGAGGTGCGAGCCGGGGTTTGAACCTGTATTTTAAGTATACAATATAAATAGTTTTAGTGCGTAACAGAACTGTGGAATAGGTCCGACATCCATTCGTTCCTGGGGTCACGCATTAATTCGCTCGTTTCCCCTCGGCGCAGTATAAATAAAACATTTGCGGCGCCGCGACACGTGAAACGACATATTACGACATTATCCAACAATTTGCATTTGACTAATCCACTCCAAAGCACAGGGTTTTTCTTTGATGTCTTCATACGCGTCCAACGTCTAACCTTCAGCCCGTTTATTCAACATATTTTAGCAATTTTTTGGGGTAAAAATAACAAGCTTGATAGCAATACGCAAATGAGTATACCAAGATAAATATCGCACTGGAAAGAAAATATATACTTTCACATTTATGTATTTTTTCTCTAAACAGAATCTACACGACTGTATGTATACAACTAACGTATGAATCAGCCACATACATTTCATTCAAAAAGTAACTTACTAAATATTTGGGTTTGCATACTAAAACAACGAGAGCGCGTAGGCTATTCATGTTAAAATTCCATAAAAACGCACTAAAATTGATGGTCGCTTCAATAGCCCAGTAGACCGAGATGTCACACCCAGTAAAACCAGATACGCTAGCGCTACGGAACCAGCAAAACCCCCCCGCCTACAAAAACTTCGCCCAACATTAGCAATTTGATTACACCGCCGAGATTAGGACGCACAACGCTCTCTACACGATGTTTCAGAAGCCCGAAATAATACTTTGACGTTTCAGTATCGGGTATACAACTATATGGTATAAAAAATCTCGAAATTCGACCATGTTTTTCCATTTGTTTTCGTCGTCTATTACTATATAAAGAAAGCAAGAAAGAAACTCGCAATATCTCGAGTCTTATGTTAAATTTGCATGTTCTGCTTTGTGAATATTGGTAGCCGCCCCTCATAAGTGTAGTTTACACTGCTGAATAGGGTTATGGATGTACCGAAAGGCCAGAACACGATACCTATGACAAATTATTAAAGGTCTATAACTCAGTAACTATGATAGTTTGGAAAACTATCATAGTTACTGAGTAACTATCATAAAACTATCATAAAAAAGGTATCTTCAAGAAACGACGCAACGCAACGCACTTGCGATGCCCCTGGTGTTGCAGGTGTCCATGGGCGGCGTTGATCACTTACCATCAGGTGAAACGTCTGCTCGTTTGCCTCCCTATGTCATTAAAATAAAATAAAAACTAAGCATCCACAAATGAGCTACCGTGTATGTACCCAAAGTATTTTTTCCGACTTCTGATACACCCTGTATAGTGGGCGAGAAAACGACACGTATCGTGGACGCGAGGCGCATCGCAATGCGGACGCATAAAGTAGACGCACACGGTCGAGTCAGAATATTTGCCAAGACCAAAATGAACTCTATAACAATACGCATAAAGATAGAATTCCCGTGGTGAAAGCCACACGAATACGAGTCATAATTGGCTCGCGCTGCCAATGTAATTTTCAGTTAACAATTTAGTTAATACAGGTCATTTTGGTATTGGCTAGAAGTTACTATTTTAACGCTACCAGTGTGCTTGGGGTTTTAGACGGTACAAGTCACTTTACGATCGGCCTTTTGATCACACTACTTTAAATATACATACTTATACAGGATCGTGTAGTGTGGGTACATACCTGCAACAAATAGAATAAAAAAATTAGAACAATTACAAAATGCCTACAGGGTTTATCAGAAGTTCGACGATATTTTTTCATGAGACAACATATTTTTTTTATTTAACAAAATCTGGGAAATATCAATACTATAAAATTTATGAAACAATTAAAATTCGACCAAATGGGACCTCGTCCAGACACATCAAAAGTGGAGACGAAGACGGCAGATAATAGATCTCAAACTTAATGGCTCCCATAGTTTGACATGCTTTATAAAATCACCTCGTCACGGAAACAAACGTGGTTGATGTGATGATAAAATACTGGATATAGAAGTAGTTTTACAAACAATAGAAGCAGTGGTAGCCTCGTCGGTAGAACACCCGCCTTGAACGCAAGGGGTGCTAGTTCAAATCCCGAGCTCGCATCTCTGAGATGATTTTCATGTGCGAATGTCATTTCCAAAACTGATTACCACTTGCTGAAATGTAAAGGAAAACATCGAGAGGAAACCCTTGAGATCAAGGTGGGAGTTCCGCGATAAATAATTTTATAAAAAAAATACTAATAAATAAATAATATTTTATCATATAAATTAACATAAATGGCGTTTGTATCTGAACAATGACTTTTAAAAGTCGTTGCTTTATCTCAGATATAATCTCGTATTTTTTTCCTTGTCACTGAGCGCTCAGCTTCTAAGCCGGAGCGTGATAAGGAGCTTGGGTGGATTTTTTTGCTATTAGCTTTTAAATGTTTTGGTATTTAGATAAAAAGCTTCCAGATGCCCCGAGTCTGGAGTGTCTCTTCAAATATTGAGATATAGATTCGTTCTCAGATATTTTTTTTCAACCCACAAGCATTTATGTTTGTGGGAAATCGAGCAGAAGATGAAATACATAAACTAATCAGCGGGGGAATGATAACGTTATTCATTGCAAATCTGTTTTAATTGATTTCTATCAAAATGCGGCCATGTTTGTTGGTTTCTATTGCAAAATGACAGCAGGGGCCTTACCACTTCACCTTAAGGCATTGTTTTATCTATACTAACTAAATTTTTGACAGATTTTTTACTAAGTAGACAAAAACTGGAAGTAATATTAATAACAATTATGTGTCCAAAAAACTGTGACAATTATGAAAATATAATTCCGGACTTCTGAAGCACTGTGTACGATGCCTAGTTATTTAATAAACTATTAAAAACGTTCTGACAAACACAGACCACGCCGGTCGTGAAAGATGCTATCTACTCGGGTGCAATAACTTTTAAATAGTTTGGTTTAAGCCGATTTAATATTCGGATATTATCTGGATTTTATTAGTCGTATATCAACAACTTACGCAATGAGGTCATCCGAGTATCTGAAACTGATCGAACGATTCACTAGTTCTTCTTCATTATCGTTCACTAGTTTTCTTCGTTCTTCATTTTTAAATGATGGAATTTAATGGAATAAAATGGGGAATGTCTCCACCTGCTGTTATCGGGTAATTTAGCCAGTGTCAAGTACTTAATATCAAGTGCAAACTCTATAACTACATATTATAAATAGCAATGGCGGATGGATTCGGAAAAAATAATTATCTATACTAATCAATACATTTATGTTTCTATGCTTAATGTCAAAATAACAGCTTTAAAAAAAAGTATGAACGGTATTAATAACAAAAAAATATGTTTTTAAGTAATTACGTCTTCTTCTTTGTCTATCCGTTCGTTCCGGCTAATCCCTAAAACAGCTGAAACGGAACCTACACTGGCAGATAGCCGGTGTTATAAGGAATAACATAGGCAAATTTTATTTCAGAAAATTAATTAGTAGTACAGTTCCAAAATTCCACGCGACCGGATTCCCCGGCACAGCTAGTTTATTAATGAAATATATTTTTAAACATATTATTATTTTATAGATCATTAAAATTTTACGATTATGACATTTATGAGCGCGTCCAAAACTAAACTGGATCGATAAAACTATAAAACTAATTAATGGTAATCACTTTTAGATTCGAATGTATTAGTTTATGTTAGTTTGAAGCGAAAAGCGACCCGTATTGTGCAACTGTTGATTCTTCATTCTCAGAGCCTTCTTTTTACCCGGGGGTTCAAAGGGCGCGGTGCACCCGGACGCAGAGTTGTAGGGGGCGCAAGCCGATTGCAATAAAATTTGATGACCACGCGAGCGGACCCACGGGCACAGCTAGTACAGTATGTACATCATAAGTATTGTTTTATGCTGACTTTCGCACCCCGGCGTCGTTTAGGCTTAAGACGGCCAAGTTCATTCCCATACCATACAGAGTGTTTAAGAAGTCCGAAATATGACATCCACACTTCCGTGGGTATTGGATTTACAAATACGGTGTAAGAGTCGGATTAAAATTCTAAAATGAATTATCATAATTTGTCTTCACTAATCATCTACGTATAACTTACCGTACATTGTGCCTAAACCATTATTTCGGTCTTCTAATACACTATGTAAACGTAACGTGGAAATTTCAAAAACAAAAAAATAAGTAGGGGCGTTTAATACAACAAGACCTTTGCACACACAAAAAAACGCAGTAATTAATTTCAAAGGTGATGATCGGCTCACTTACCTTAAAACAACCATTCTATCGAGACCCATACCAACGATTTTACTACAAACAGAATAAAGGTTATAATACGTTGGCGCCTAATACTTTTGTCAGTCGTCAGCTATTGCGTTGTTTCTCGCGAATTAAATTAATTCTTATATCATAAGTGGGTGGGGCTATGCTACCGGAATACGCAATATGGCGGCGCTGTTTGCATAATTAATAGCTTTTATTTATCACATAATGAGGAGTTAAAAGTTCTTTATAAGCAAGAATGTGTAAGCTAGTTTTATTGGACGCACGAGTAACTTTAGCGCGGCTTTGTTGTAAACGCCACAAAATTAACTATTTGTACACGTGACGCAGCTTAGGTTCTTAATTTTTTTACAGTTTTAATCCTGATCAGTGCACGTACGCTAATTCTAATTAGCATAATCACCTTAAAGTGCGATAGCTTACTTTAATTGCTGCCCTTAGCATGAACGTCTAGACATAAGTTTTATCTCTTTCAACTGTCAGATTTGTCGAGAACATGACGTCACTTCGAGCATTTTGTACTGGACATGGCTCGGTGTGACGTCATTTTCTCGACGAGTCTGACAGTTAAAAGAGATACATCTTATGTCTACGCGGTCAAGCTAAGCGTACTGCGCCCGAGAGATCTGGCAGTTGAAAGAGAAAAACCATGGTCACGGGGGACTGAGGTGTTAGACGTCCTGATGTCATAGTTAATAACTGGGTACCCTCATATTTAGTTGCTGTAAAGCAGCCGAAACGTCGGAAAAACAAAATAGTAAATAAACGCGATAAAATCCGTAAAATAGTTTTATTTCGATGAGTGGTCATATTCTAGCTATCATCTATAGAATAAAAAATACGTGATGCCATTATCATCCTACAACGATATCTGGTCTTGGAAGACTTTTGGCCCAGTACTGCTGTATGCCATGGTGACTTTGAAACGATCGAGTTAATGGACTTGTAATATTGCAACAACGTGGATGCAACGGAAGATAAGGATAAGGGGAAATCGCGCGTTAAACGTTTTTGTTATTAATTATTCATTCGTATTCCGCACGGTGAATTAATTAATCTATGTGGTGGGTAGTTTTTGTTACGATATTTGAGGAAATGGAATCGTTCCGCTACGTATTTAATGGTGCAGACAGTTACTATCTAACCGCACAGGATATTTGTCGCTTATTACAAAAGTGGGCATTATATAATCGCAACTACATTCACACAAACGAGGCTTGAGTTTATAAGGCATTTAACTTTTCTTTCAAGCTGGATTCCTAATGTAAATAGTCTTCTTCTTCTTCCTCTCTTTTTAAGAAATTAATGAAATCTTAATGGAATAAGATGAGGAATGGCTGCACCTGCGATTAGCGGTATTTACGCCAATGTCGAGTTATGAATATCAAGGACAAATTCAATTAATGGTAAAAAAAAAACTCTTTAAAAACAAGCTTTTATTTAATAGCCCTTAGTTTTCATGTTCTCCTCAGCAAGGCATTTCATTTGATACCCATACTGTGGTAGTGCAGAAAAATCCGCCATCTTGGATGATCCGCCATATTGGAATTCGAATGACGTCACATAGCTAAGCATGCATTGTCATCCAAAATAAGCGTGTATACCAAATTTCAGTTCAATCGGTTAAAGATAACTGATTTAAAATTCAGTTGCGAGATTCCACCCGGACATACATACATTGCAAGTTAATATAAAGCTTGTAATATTTACACATTATAAATTGAAATGGATGATGAACATAATAAAGATGGCGGATGACCATCACTTCTTTATTTTTTTACGAAATGAATGAAATGATGAAATTTAATGGAATAAGATTAGTTGGTATTTCAGCCAGTGTCAAGTAATTAATAGCAAGGACAAAATTCAATTAATCATCATCATTTGCCTTACCTTATCCCATTATTTGGGGTCGGCGCAGTATGTCCTTTTCTTCCATTCGTCTCGCTTTTCCGTCATACCAACATCGACTCCGATCTCAATCATATCACTTTTTACACACTCCATCCATCTTTTCTTTGGTCTTCCTCTCGCTCTGTATCCATCAACATTCATACTCATCACTCTTTTAGTCACATGCTTCTCATCTCTTCTCATCACATGCCCAAACCATTCTAGTCTCTTACTTCTCACTTTTTCTGTTATGGGCGCTACTTAAAATTCAATTAATACACATTATAAATAAAAATGGATGATGACAGTGATAAAGATGGCGGATGACCGTAGCTAGTATTCAAAAGCACGGAACGAAAGACGTGTCATAAACTGAGATACCACCTGTCTTTGAGCAAAGCAAAAAACAAATAGTTCCTACATCAAAAAGCTAAACACACAACAGAATCCAGTCACCCAGATTCACCTCAAAGCGTCACCCAGTTCTTTTTACCTTGCGACTTATTACCTACATCTAGGGTTTAAGCGCGCCAGACGACCTGAATATTTGATGCGCGAGTCGGCGCGACTTGGCGGCTTTTAGCAGATGGGGAAGCGTGCATTGGAGATGACGTTTTAGCGGATCGGGTATTTGTTTTTTAAATACGGGATTTGAAACATCGACTATTGAAGTGTTTACCGATAGTGCAGACAGCTTTAAAGTGGCAAGTAAGTCCTTGTTCATTTCTTATTTAGAACGAAACCGAAGGAGAGAATAATACAATGGCACTGATTTTATTGTGCCCAAACTAAACTTGACAATAACCATTGACTTGGTATAGTTGACGTTTACTCAAATAATTGAGCTCGAAGGACCATTCTATGTATTATAATAATACTTTGACTTTCATATCCAATATTTAAATATGGGACTCTCCTGCACATCTAATGACTGTTTATTGCATTTGTCCTCACTCTTAATTACTTGACATTGGGAGAATACCCGCCAATCGCTGGTGAGCCATTCCTCATCTTATTCCATTTATTTCGTACATCATCATCATGCCTGTATTCCCTGAAGGGGTAGGCAGAGGTGCACTGTAGTGCACCCACACTTCGCCGATGTATTTTGGTCCCAATGTAATAGGGGGCGAGCCTATTGCCATTATACTGGGCACATTCCCCCTCAATACGAGGGAGATTTGGGCCATAGTCCACCACACTGGCCCAGTGCGGGTTGGTGAACTTCACACGCCTTTCTACAGACGTGCAGGTTTCCTCACGATGTTTTCCTTCACCGTTCAGCAAGTGGTAATCATTGTTGAGAATAACATTCGCACATGAAAATTATCTCAGAGGTGCGGGTCTGGAATTTGAACTTGCACCCCTTACGTTCAAGGCGGGCGTTCTTGCCCGCGAGGCTACCACTGCTTATTTATTTCGTAAAAATAGAAAAATCATTCATCAGGTTATTGTCCTGGCTGTTCCGTACCAAGTTGCTTATCTATTACGGCATCAAGTTGGCCATGAGAGCGCCCCATAGCAAAAAACCGTCGCCCCGTGCAGTTATCCAGGAAGTACTTAATATTCCGCCAACGAAAGTCTAGTTTTGGCGGCCGGACGCGCTGGTTACGTAGCTCCTTGTTCCGCCTAGGCAAGACTCTAGCCATGTCATTGTCTATTAAAACCGCTATGTTATACTGTCGATTTAATCTAAAGTAATTATGCCGCTAAATATGGCTGTTGTCAATTACATAATTGAAACAAGAAGAAAGTAATGAACGATTTTATTGGAATTTTAAAGTTTTTACGATAGCCGTACCTTGGGATGCCACAGTAATTGTACTTATGAATAGTCAATAAGTCTAGATCTCTACCATCCGAAATGCATTTCCTATTGAGAAAAATGCTCATGAAACTCAATGGGTATCTTTTCCAAGAGGATTAGTGTAGCTTACAATTTTGTTAAAGTTATATGGTTACCAGTCACCACCACCTCTTAAATTGTTGTTGTTTCAATAGTAACTGCCAATCTTTGACAGATTTTGAGTACAAAACCTGTAGATTTTGACAGATTTTGAGTACAAAACCTGTAGATTTTGACAGATTTTGAGTACAAAACCTGTAGAGTTAACTGTCAAAAACTGAAAGGGTGGTGGTAGGGGTTCATTTTACAATTATAAATTTTTTATAGCCTTTTGTGTCCCACTCCTGGGCAAAGCCTCCCCTTTACTTCTCCACACATCTCGGTCCTGGGCTATTTCCTGCCACGATGTCCCCGCAAAGGTGTTCGAATCATCTCGCCACCTCTTCGTCGGCGACCGTCGACAGGTATCCAATTGGTAGAGATGTTTGCCCACCTTTGCGGGCCCATGCGGGCTACATGGCCGGCCCACTCCCACTTCAGCCTCGCATTTGAGTTTTGGAGCGCAAGATGGTATTTTTAACTCTGGCGGTTCGCTTGACAATGCATGAGAATGACTTGACATGAGAATTATACTATATAAGTCGATAATTAATAAATATGTATAAATATAGGTACACGTGTCAATGGAACATGTCCAGTTAATATTGAATTATGTAATGTGACATGTGCAGTGGTCGTGTGTCTCGCTGAAGCTCGTTAGTCGCAATTCGTTCACGCCTGTCGAACGCGACAACAGCACGCGGCTGCCGGCGACATGGTGCGTTAATACCTTTACCAGGATGTCAGTGTTTTTGGCTGTAAATATTTACTGTTTTAGGGCTGTTATGAGGTGATAATACTTGCATATTTTCAACGATTATTGACACTAAAAATCGTGAAAAAAATAATTAATTTCAATAAAAAAAAACCGACTTCAACCTAGAAAGAAGCACTAAAAAGCTACAAATATCCTTATAATTCATTTCGTTTGGAGTCGGTGCCAATCTACATCAGACTGGGCAAATACACACATGAATTTTAATTAAAATAATTTATTGAAATAAAAGAATTGAATTTTACGGATTCTATCGCGTTTATTTACTATTTTATTTTCCCGACGTTTCGGCTGCTTTACAACAACCATGGTCACGGGGGGACTGAGGTGTTAGACGTCCTGATGTCATAGTTAATAACTGGGTGCCCTCATATTTAGTTGTTGTTTTGTTATAAAATAGTATCCGTAAAATAGTTTTATTTCAATGTATAGTATTCGCGTAAATATGAGAAAACAATATAAAATAATTTATTTTAAACCAAAATTCTTTTTTGGAGGAAATTATAATATCGAGGGGCGAAAGGCTATTTGATTTAAGCGACATTTTTATAACTTCGATGTAGAAAAATTAGCATGTAGATAGTTGCATTAAAAATAAATTAGGGTAAAGTGCCCCGTTTACGTCACCTGAAGTCGTCAGTCGCGTGTCGCTATTAAATATCGAAATGAATTTATATTATCTGTCCCCCTCCCGTCCCCTGTCTGATACTGACACATGAACCGTTGAGTTTTCTGAATAAGACGTCGAAAAGGGCAATTTATTGCTGCTCCGATGGCAAGGTGTACGCGGATTTTATTAAGCGTTTTATATTTAGGGTGTTATTGACTCGACAAAGGGTAACTTTATTGGCATCGAATAAATTGTTCGATTATAATAATGGTTCAATATTATATTCAAAATATGAATGCAGTATTTTTTTTTATTATTGACATATTTTATGAATTTATTTTTAAGTTTAGTGAAGGCAAACCTCTTGAGGAAACTGCACGTCTTTAACGAGACTATTGAAGTTCACCAACCCGGACTGGGTCAGTTTGGTGGACTATGGTCCAAATATCCCTTGTATAGTGTGGGATTGTATCAGTTATAATGGCAATAGGCTCGCCCCCTATAACATTGGAACCAAAATAAACAAGCTAAGTGTGGCTTCATTGCACCTCTGCCTATCACTTCGGGGGATGCAGACGTGATGATGAATATTTCTTATTTTTACCATCGGCTATGCTGTCTGTAGATGAGACTCAAAATAACTTTTGAAAACGTAAAAGTAGGAAACTGCTATATTTTTTGTCTATTTCTAAACCAACAGGTGGACACATATCGTTTGCAGAACATTGTTCTTATTCATTCGATCAAGTGGGGCAATATTCAGTGCTCCACTCTCTAATGGCGCCAAATCGAATTGCGTATTGACTGACAGATGGGGCAGCCCGGCTCGGCGGACCGATGACAAATTTGCGATATTACATGCGGATTAATGTCCGTACCATTTTTAGGGTTAAATTGTCTTTTCTGGATTACCCTTTGTATAAATTGTATAAAAAAACACATTCGAAAATCGACCATAAAAAACTATTACTTAGGGTTAAAATAGAATGTCAGTAGAAAAGTCAGTTGAGTCATGCTGTAGCTGGTTGTGTGCGGAGATCGCGAAGGGCGATTCCCCAAGCTAGATGGCATCCGTACGATGGTTATCATAATCCCTGCATTGACATGATGTGATGACACATGTCGTGGAATCGTGTTCTAAAATGTCGTTTTAAAAATCCGTACATGCACGACACGGACGATAACTGGGACGCTCACCCTAATTTCTTTGAGCTTAGAGTTTGATATCGGGTGCGGGTTTTTAAGGCCTGGGAAGGTACGGCGCGGATATTTCACAATCTAGTGCATGTTTGTATATGATGATGAGTGTTTGTGTTCTGTCGTTTGTCTCTGTTTGCTAGTCTCATGTCAAGAGTGAATGCTATTTGCATTGTAATCAATAGTTTGTTTCAATGAAATTAAATTTTGATGTACACGAACTAGGAATATACTAAATATAGCACCACTAAAATATTCGCGTTTTATTCTTAAATTATTAAAACTGAGTGACATTAATAATGCTTCATTGCAAATTAAACTTCGAGTTAATAAAATGAAGATAAAACATTCGACATATTTTTTCTTCAAAATTAGTAAAATTTTATGTTGCAAATTAAATTGCACAGTGGTCTAAAACTCTTTGTTATCAGGAAAAATAAATTTAAAAATATATTCAAAACGTCAATATCATTTATCCCTCAGCAATCATTTGTACAACTACTATATTAGCGAAGATTAAAAATCGCACACAAAGGGCTGGAAAGGGAGTAAATTCTGAATTAATATCGGTCCCTACGTACAATTACTGCAAACCCGGGCCAAACTGCAGAATCATAGAAAATTACAGGATTCTAAACATGCACAAAAGCGCCCCCTCGTGTCAGCGAAGTTCTATAGGACAACTAATGGGGACATTTTTTTTTTTTAATATGGGGCGCACTTGGGATTTAAACAATTAGAAAATAATGTAGGAAGAGCGGTCAATTTTGTTCATCTATTTAATCCTATTCCTTTTTTTTCTGAGTGATTTTTATGGGATTATTATTTTATTTTTACTTTTGTTGACAGTCATTGTACCTATATCTAAAAACTGTATTAGAATCAAACAAACCACAACAAACACTGAAGAGTTAGTGGTAAGAGGGACAATATTAGATACGGGACTTGTTTTAAAAGCATTATTATAGGTACATAATAACTGAACCTCAATATTTTATGAAACACAAATACTTTTACTAATTTCGAGTAGGTTCACGGTTCTTCAGACTCCCGATCGTTATGAGGGCATGGAAAAAAAGAAAAAAAAGTAAAATAATCGTACGCGAAACCCTCGCGACAAATGAACATCGGGAACTCGAGAGGTCATTAAAACGAGGCTCGATCTAAAAATGAGAGAGGGGAGGGGGGGACTTTTGAGAACTCTGTAATTGGACCAGGGAGGGTCTTAAATCGTATTCGAGCCAGCAGAAGCGGAAAGACGGCTCAACCGACTATAATTAACAACAAATATGGGTGAATCGATTTTTTTTTCGCTGTACCTACAACTCGAGTACGCCCATTAGGTTACTTTGCGGCCGAGCAATTACTCACACAATACACTTGAAATATTAACGCTAAACTCACGGTTTATGGGAAAACTTAGCTTGTTTAGCAACTGCGCCTCAGGTAATGGTGTGTTATATTTTCTTTCGCTTTAAAATTTGTTGAAGGGGGTGCAATTATTTTTTTTTCGTTGTATTTTCCTACGCTTGTTTACGTAATTGTATATTTTGTGTACAAACGAAGGGATACGATAATCGGTGAGGTAATTTAATTTGAACTGGAAAAAAAATATGGTTAGCTTTGTGTTTTATGGACATCAATTTGAGTATTATACGGCTGGTTAACGAAACTGTTATATATGCTAATAAATATAATTGCTGTGACTGTTTGTAATGTCTAAATAATATATTATTATTGAAAGAATATATGTATACAAGGTACACAAAAAGAAAACAACTTTTTTTTTTGTTTGTCAATTTTAAGTAATCACCGAAACAGTTCTACGGATTTTGAAGTAACATTCACTGGCAGATAGCTGATGTTACAAGAAGTAAAATAAAGCACCTTTACTTAAGGAAAATAATTAACGTTCCTAAATAGCGCAGGCTCATCTGAGCAGACAAAAACTTAAATGCGTCATGTTTATCTTGCATAACATTGTACAAATCCAGCACGCTAATGAGACTAGTCACGGCTTCTCGGAAAGACAAGAGAACGTCCAAAAAACCATATCTAATAGACCACACATTGTGATAGGCGTGAAAACAAAAAAAAAACGAAACAAGGGAATAACGCGACCATCACCACATTATGATAATAGGTCCGAGATATGACAACATTGGAAATAATCCGCTTTGTCCAGAGAATGGGGACATTAGACCAATGGGCCGTCCTTTGGGACGAGCGCCTTTGATTTTGGTTTCGATGAAAATTAATACACTATGTGTACATATTTTATGTAACATAAGAGTGACATCGGGGCTGCAGTCTATACAGAGTGTTTCCGAAGTTCTAAATAATGATATGTAGTGAAGAAAGACTATACGAATAATTTTTTTTTTTTTTTATTATTTTTGATTTAAACCTATCATAGTTTGTGAGTTAACCATTGAGTATTTGTCACAAGTATCGTGTCTTAGGGCACACCTGTAATACTATTTATCATAAAGTAATTCAAA
Source organism: Ptilodon capucinus (assembly GCA_914767695.1). NCBI lineage: Eukaryota > Metazoa > Arthropoda > Insecta > Lepidoptera > Notodontidae > Ptilodon > Ptilodon capucinus. Next base: position 5,559,212 of record OU611831.1, read on the forward strand.
GTGGAGACATATTCATTAAACAGAATTTAAAAAAAATCGCATACGACTAGAGATATAACAATATTTTAAAAAAGGCGGCTATAAACATGTTCGAATTTAAATATTTTTTTATACCCAATACTCTTGTAAACGGTGAAGAATTATTACAGATTTCTGATACACACAGTATAAAATACTTAAGCAGGACTACTTGCGACAAAAAGCTACAAGAAACTCTTTGAGTGCCTACATTTATAAAAAAAAACCAGAGCACAGAAACGGATTCCGCGAAACCATTTAACTCGTAACTAGAGTGAAATAAAACGATGAAACCAAACAGCGCGATCATTCAATCATCGCTCTCGACCATTATAATTCACCTGTCGTGAGAACAAACATTAATAAAACGGCTATAGTGGCCAAGACGGATCATAATTACGGGTTATCTCGCGTTCAATGGCGCCCCGCGCGCCGCACGCGATGCCAAAAGGCGTCAAATGGCTCGTTAAATGCCCCTCACAAACACAAAATATTACTCATAACTTAATCCCCCTAAGTAGATTTAACCTGCCATAAAATCATATTCACATTTTTTTTTTGGCCGCACAAATAATCGGGGTGGCCCACTGTGCGTATTTATAACGAATTGGCGATTAATACCGCACAATGGTTTTTGAGAGGTTATAATAGTCATAATTTAAGGTTTTTTTTTGTTGTGTGTAGATAATCGAGGGGTGAGGTGAAGGGTAAGCCTGTAAATTGGATTTAATATTTTCATATTCGGTAACAGTCGGTGTGAAATTGGACGCTCGTTTAAGGGTTAATATGGGATGGTATTAGCATTTAATCCATCGTGAGTGTATAGCGATGATGGGGTGAAGTTTTATTTAATCGCCTTTAGCAAAAAACTTTTAAAAGTAACTGTAAGGTAATTTTTATAGATTTAAATTAAACAGGTCAGTATTTTAACTAACTATTATACGATCCTAGTTACATACAAACTAGGGCGTGTTTACTGGAATTAAAACCACATCAGATGCAATTGGCTGAGCATTAAAACACAGATTAAATATATATTTCTTTGATATTGTTTTACACCTAAGTACATTGCGATTGGATTGGTATTACAAAACGTATACAAAAGCTTTACTTAACTCAAAGAAACTTCTCCATTTAATAAAAGTAGACTTACTTAACTTAGAAATACTTCTATAGATTTAAACTTCGTAGACTTCAGTTAATTAACACAACAAAATTAAACGAAAAAAGTTCAATTAATCAAAGACGTATGACGTAAGATGATTCTTTAGAAAATAAATCGTCTATTTGCGTAAAACACTTAAAAGTTTCCCAATTATTGTTCAAAATAATAAATGTTTAATTCCAATTATGACACAAAGATAAATATTATCATTTTTGAGGCAACTCTTAGAATACCGAACGAATTGCCAAAGAAATTCGATGATCGTTGAAAAAAAAAACCATTTAATAATACACTATAATAAATAAGGTACCTTATTCAAATGTAACAAAGAGCTTTTTTAATCAAGAAAAATATCTATCCCTGATGAAAACCGTTCCCCAACAATCCCATTTCCAACGGGATTAGGTCTCGCATCTAAAATCTAGACCAGACAGGGGCGGGTGGGGGTGGTGGGAGCAAAACTGGATCAGGTGGGAGACAGGGGGAAATGGAAATAGGACTTTCTAGGCAATTACCATCCAGTGGAACTTGGATACGAATCTATATCCAGTTGTATGTCTGTATGTCGTGAAAAGTGTCATTTACATTGCTTTAAATATGGTCTGGTTAAACTTGGACTTGCAAATTTACATGCTCGCGTTAATACCTATATGGTAACGGCAAACATTTATATAAATACTTAATTTATGTACATATTGCAAACGTTTTATGTAAATAAATAACACCTAATGGACAATATCCGATCTATATGGCTGTTAAACATAAAAACAAAAGTGAAAATTACATAAGTATATTGTGAAATTGATTGTATTTGAATATATTCAAATAATTAAAATTAAAGTGTTTGTTTTTAATTAATTGCTTTTTACGGAATGCTTATGAAAGTATTTCAGAAAACTTCAATGAAAACGCAATAAAAAAAAAAATTGCTCGGTTTGTTCGTTTGAGGTCAACAACCAAACAGCCGGACCGATTTTTACGAGGCTTACACTGGAAGATAGCTGATGTTACAAGGTACCTTGTAACATCATCTTTCTGTCAGTGCTCTAATTATTTTTTATCAAATAAACTTAACCTGCGTACCTGCTACTCAGGCTACGTTAAGCTCTGCAGGAATAAAAATAAAATTCATTTGTTCTGGATAATAAGGGTGCTTAAATAGCACGTGGACGAAGTCGCGGCCTCAGCTAAGTAAACGGATAAATGTAAAAAAACATGAAACGGGTGATACTTCGACAAAACAATTAATTGCACTTAACTTTTTCAATATAATTTAAAATACGAGTTTGGTCCAAGAGTAGAAGACACTCGTACCACTGTGCAAAATGCTACGTAACGACTTTTCCGCGCGAATGTACGTACAATGAGAGAACCGACAAAGCTCTGAGAGGGTACCCGGTTGCCGACGAGATGACGCTTTTAAAAGTATTACGCCCTGCACACACTGGTGCGAACGAATAAACATGACTTTCTTAAACTGGGGTCTTAATACCACCTCTAAAAGTATTGTTGTTTCATTTCAATAAGTAAGTTAAAGTAATATTAATTAAGAACATTGCTGCAAGACATGTGGTGGTAAGGTGTCTTTGCTATATGCATGAATAATGTTGTTTTTTGGAAAACTAACTTTACCTGTTAGTTAGTAGAGTTAGTATTCTTTTAATTTTTACGATATGAATGAAATGATGATTATTTAATGGAACAAGATGATGAAGGTCTCCACCTGCAGTAAGCGGGTATTTGAGACAGCGCCAAGTAATTAATATCAATAGCGAATTCAATAAATACACATTAAAAATAAAAATGGATGATGAATGTGATACAGACGGCGGATGACCTCAGTCGGTTTTGGTATTGGAGAAACATCGGTTTTTGACGCGTTTATTCGCGCAGGGCCCTACTGCCCACCCTACCGAACCCTTGCGATGACACCCCATCAACCTTAGTAGTGTTTGATTATTTTATAGTGGGTAGTTGAATATCGCCTATCCAGGGGACGGGTTACAATAAAACTGTTTTAATAGTTATCCCACGGGGCTTACTTTTAGTTTATTGATGACTACCTACCTACCTACCTTCTACCCGCGACTCAATATCGTTATGAAGTATAGCCTATGTTATTCTGATGTATCTATCTATACAAATAAATAAAATTGGAGTGTCTGTTTGTAATATCAAAATAACACTTTTTTACCAAATGCGTATGAAAGTATATACGATAGCTATAACGAAAACGCAATTTTTTTTTTGTCTGTCTGTCTGTCTGTCTGTCTGTTTGTTTGAGGTAAACTTCTAAACGGCTGAACCGATTTCAATGGGACTTTCACTGACAGATAGCTGACGTTCCAAGGCGTAACTTAGGCTACTTTAATTTTAGAAAAAGCATTAGGGTTCCGCGGAAAAAACATAATACCCATATTTCCGGGTAATCTCCCTAAAGTCCACGCGGGCGAAGTCGCGGGCACAGCTAGTAGATAATAATACTGTAAAGTTTCATGAAAATCCATTCAGTAGTTTTTGCGTGAAAGAGTAACAAACATCCATCCATCCAATCTCACAAACTGTCACATCTATCTATACTAATATTATAAAGAAAGAAATTCATGCGAAGCCGGGACGTGCCGCTAGTTTATAATATTTGTAGGAAGTAGGATATGGAAATTACTGATAGAATGAAATAGGTACATGGCACAAATATTAGGAACGATATGTTGTATGCTGTTAGAATCAAACAATACTCGTGTGTACATTATAAAATAAATGAATACATCATAACGCCTGTATTCCCAGAAGGGGTGGCCACACTTCGCCGATGAAAATTAGGTAGTCCCTATGTAAGTAAGGGCGAGCCTATTGCTATTATACCGGGCATATTGCCCCTCAATACGAGGGAGATTTGTGCCGTAGTCCACCCAATACGTGTTGATGAACTTCACAACCCTGATTGCCTTCACCGTTGAGCAAGTGGTAATGATAATGGAAAATTACATTCCTTACACTTTCAATGCCAAGGTTCAAGTAAGTATTAATAAAGCATTCTTGAAACGCACAAACAATAAACAATATCGTAATGATAAGCATCGGTCGGCGCGGCAAAGGGAAACTGCGTCATTGGACGTGCGCGTGCGCGTGCGACGCCCGACAAACTCTCAATAATCGAACTTCCGATTTTGTGAATCAACGGTTTAAGATATAGCGTTTGGCTAACTTAAATTTCTTGTTAGGAACTGAATAGTACGTCCGTTTAGTAATGTATTGTTTATGTATTTTATGGGACACCTAGCTAACCTATATACTTTATGTTAAGATTATTTAAGGTTTAATTCTCTAATATACGCTGTTGGTTTTCTTACTACTTCTATAGCTCTTTTAACGTCCCACTGCTGGGCACGGGCCCCCCCTCACCTCATCACCGCATAGATGCTATTTTCCAACGAAATGCGAGGTAACTCCATAGTTTGGTCGCTTTTGTCATAGACATTCAATCTTTATGCGCATTGACACAGAGTACATTTTTAATGAAAGACAATGTGTGTTTTTTCGCCAAACAAAAGACGTACGACAACGCACGGTTCCGTAACAAAATGGCTTCTTAGTTCCAGATTTTGGCGAGCTTATGTATGTAATCCCAGAAAACGCTGACCTAACCGTCAAATATGAGTCGAAACCATCGGACGAAACACAAAAGAACAACTCAAACGTCATTAAGACATGCCCCGTGTATCTCCCATACAAAATACTTTAAGCGGAAACCCCACGCGAGTCAGAAAACCCCAACAATGGCGTAATAAAAGCGCCCACATTAAAATCTTATCCCTTTCTTACATAAAAAATTCACGAAAAAATAAGAGGAAATCTCCCCTGTATTATTCAGTGGAAAATCTCCCTAACCCCCGCCTCCCCACGAAATACGTAAACGGCGAGCGAAGAAAACACAAAGAAAATCTAACTCTACCGTTATACGTACAAAGTTACAATTCGCGTGACCACTCTACTATGTTAGCGGCGGATATCGTACCGTATTCCGTATGTGATAGAGTCCATGTTCGAGTGTGGTGCGGTCAGTGGGGTGTATAGAATATAGATATCGTTATAGTGAGTGTTGTATTTGAAAATGAGATGCAGCGAGGGTGGCCGGGGTGGATGGGGGATGGGTGGTTCTCGAAACGAATTACCGGGGCGTGTGTAACGATTTTCCCGGTCGGAATTATGGAAGGCATCGGATGCGAACCGGGGACCGTGAGGGATATTTTTTTTAATGGTCTTATAGGAAAATCTACATTGATTAGGAAAATCCACTAACGATATTATAGAACCTATAATCTGCAAAAACAAAACGTAAAACAAATAAAATATTAAAATTACAAGAATAATGTTTGACATTTACAGTCACTACAGTACACCTCTGCCTACCCCTTCGGGGAATACAGGCGTGATGATGTATGTATGATGTATTTATTTACAGTCACAGTTTTTTTAATAGACTATTAATGCTTGTGTATTTAATAAAATAGTCGGGTAATAACCTGACTATGGTAAAGCTAAAAGAAAGGGTTACGATTTTAGCAGTCTATAGTCTACGAGCCTACTGATTCCTTAAAGGCCGGCAACGCACTTGCGATGCCCCTGGTGTTGCAGGTGTCCATGGGCGGCGTTGATCACTTACCATCAGGTGAAACGTCTGCTCGTTTGCCTCACTATCGCATAAAAAAAAAGTCTGTATGTATGTTTGTTGGTATTTACGTATGTACCTTCGTAGAGCCTAAACCATTCATCCGATTTTGATTGAATAAGGTGCCAATCGATACGTTATTATGGCCAGGGTCGTATAGGCTACACTTTAACCGACTTCAAAAATAGGTGGAGTGGATTTTACTGTGACATCTATAAACAGACCGAAACTAATTAGATAATCTACTTATAAGGTAAATTAGAGACCAACGATTAAATATACAGTTATGTACTAAGATTGAAATGCACAAATCTCCGCGGGTCACCCTGGTCGGCTGCTCACGCCGCGCAGACGTGCGCGTGATGCGACGTGCAGATAGACACATAAAGCTATTATATTACCCAGATAACGTTTAACATAATATTATATCAAGCAACAAAAAGTTTCTTAAACTGAGATTGCACCGAGAGGAAATGGCTGTCTAGATATAAAATTAAAATTGAGAGATGAAGACGTTTATTTCACTAATTTGGTATACGTGTCACGTTACTTTGAATCGTATTTGTATGACCAAATACATGTCGACGCTTGAAACGAAATGCTTACTTAGCGACAAAAAATCGTGAAATAGGTTATATGTACCAAACGACGCAGAAAAATCTGGTCGTTCGAATGGTATATGTAACTTACTAGCTGTGCACGCGACTTCACCCGCGTGGACTTTAGGGAGATTACCCGGAAATATGGGCATTATGTTTTTCCCGCGGAAACCTAATTTCATTTTACCATTTACATTTACAACCCCAATTAGCATTTTCTAAAAATAAAGTAGCCTAAGTTACGCCTTGGAGTATTAGCTATCTTCCAGCGAAAGTCCCGTCGAAATCTGTTCAGCCGTTTGGAAGTTTACCTCAAACAAACAAACAGACAGACAGACAGACAAAAAGATTTAAAATTGCGTTTTCGTTATAGGTATCGTATATACTTTCATACGCATTTGGTAAAAAAGTGTTATTTTGATATTACAAACAGACATTCCAATTTTATTTATTTGTATGTATGTATGTATAGATTACTTATTAACTTATTGCGATTTTTTGACGCTTAGTAAGGATTTCCTTTCTAGCGTCTATGTGTACCATCCTAAAATAGCGACCTGAAAAGACATAGCGCAATTTTATTATCTATACTTCTATACCTACACACTTGACTAGTTTTCCATAGATGTGTGAAGTCTGCCAACCTGCACTGGGCCAGCGTGGTGGACTATGGCCTGAATCCCCCTCGCAATGAGGGGAGGCCCGTGCCCAGCAGTGGGACGTTAAAAGGGCTGTAGTATACCCACAAATAAATGAAATTGAATTGTCTGTATGTAATGTCAAAATAACAAGTTATTACTAAATGCATAATATGAAAGTCAATACGGTACTGGGACCCAATTCTCGCAAAATCGACATCATCTCTAATTCGACATATTATATCGACATAAAACATCAAATCGGTCGTGTTCTCAATTCAACGCGTATTTTTTTTGTTGTTTTTTTTATGTATGATCACGCATATCCCCGGCGTCATTCAACCGATTTCAAATTTTTTATTACTTTTACTAGGGTATTCTTGGAGTGTGGTCCCATTTTCAAAATATTATCAGAAATCAACCCCCTTGGGGGTGAAATGGGGGGTTGAAGGTAACATAATTTCAAAATTAGTTTTCGGTTACCTAATTTTTTTTTTCGTTTTGTTTCGACATATCATGTCGAATTAGAGATGATGTCGATCTTGCGAGAATTGCCCTCCTACTGTTGTACGGTACTGCTGATGTTATAAGGAGAAACAAAACTTTTTTAATTTTCTATACAAATAAATAAAATTGGAGTGTCTGTTTGTAATATCAAAATAACACTTTTTTACCAAATGCGTATGAAAGTATATACGATACCTATAACGAAAACGCAATTTTAAAATTTTTTGTCTGTGTGTCTGTCTGTCTGTCTGTCTGTCTGTCTGTTTGTTTGAGGTAAACTTCTAAACGGCTGAACCGATTTCAATGGGACTTTCACTGACAGATAGCTGACGTTCCAGGGCGTAACTTAGGCTACTTTAATTTTAGAAAAAGCATTATGGTTCCGCGGGAAAAACATAATACCCATATTTCCGGGTAATCTCCCTAAAGTCCACGCGGGCGAAGTCGCGGGCACAGCTAGTCTTAAATAAAAAAAAAACAAATCTGATGTAAAGTTTAGACACTACCAAAAAGGATAGATATATAAATCTGACTAATGTGAAATCATTGCAGATAATGTAACAAGTGCCTACTCTACATATTACAAGGATGGCTTACGATAAGCGGTCTGGACAATAACACAGATCAATTAACAGCGACAATTAATTAACCTTATCGGAAGTTAGTAAGTAGCAGTGGTAGCCTCGTGGGTAAGAACGCCCGCCTTGAACGTAAGGGGTGCAAGTTCAAATCCCAGGCCCGCACCTCTGAGATATATTTCATGTGCGAATGTCATTTTCAACAATGGGAGGATGCCTGCACGTCTAGGCGTGTGAAGTTCACCAAATCGCACTGGGCCAGCTTGGTAGACATGGCCCAAATCTCCCTCGTATTGAGGGAGAATGTGCCCGGTATAATGGCAATAGGCTCGCCCCCTATTACATTGGGACCAAAATACATTGGCGAAGTGTGAGCGCACTGCAGTGCACCTCTGCCTACCCCTTCGGAGAATACAGGCGTGATGATGTATTTGATGTATTTATCGGAAGTTACGCACCGCGCGGAAAATTACTGTGTTAATTGCAATCTGATGACACACACAGTCTGATGTTAAGAATTTGTACTTGTTAATAATAAATACCACATTTAGGAAGATATATTGATAAATTATAATAATATTTGTAAACCATAACTACACCAAAAATTGAATATGTAAAAGACATTGTTGAATTATTAGGTGTTAAATTAGAATTTTTTATTTTTATTTATTTATTTGACAATAAGAAGACGCCAGACAACACATACTTATCGTATGATTCCAAAATAAGCCATGCTTGTTCTATAGGTGCAATGGACTGGGAGCGATCCCAGTTACACCCAAACCAGGGCAAAATCCGAAAAGGCAATTTCTAAAATTCGCCACTGACGGGATCGAGCCCACAACCACCGGGTGTAGTGAGCCGAGCGACCTACCATCGTTGAAAATAAAATCGCCAGAAATATGTTTGCCAACAGATAAAATATTATACAGTGTAAAAGCAATAATAAAAAAAAAAAAAAATTATAAAATTTTTTATTACTGTCGCTGACTGTACCTGAAAATACGTACAAAAATTAAATGTTTTTATTTTTAAAACTCTATTTAGATGTTAAAAGGAACAACAGACATTCTAAATTTAAAATATTCGATAAATGCCGAGACGTAGCGAGCGCAAGCGACCCCGAAATTGCCGGCCGCATTCACCCAGACAAAAGCCCTAAAATACACCCCGCGAGCAAAAAGAAAAGCATTTCCATCCCGTCCCCTCCTTCATTTAAATTTCCCGCCCCAGAGCGGGGGCGGCGTCCGTAGGGGCGGCTTCCGTACAACAGAGACGAAACTTAATACCGCATAGAAAAGAATGAGACGGTGGTATGTCCACCTGTTGCGTTTAGACTTTCATAATTTCGCGGCGGATTCTTTTTGCGTTTCTTACCGCGTAGCAAAGGATTTGTATGGCGAGGCCCGTGCATGCGTACTGAGCTTAGGTATTGAACGATATTGACGTACCGCGACGCCGCGGCCGCCCGACGTACGATTTAAAAAGCTTTCCATTCGCTCATATTTAAATTTCGAATTTTAAATTCTTCCATTCAGATTTCGAACGCGATTATTTTTTGTCATTTGAATTATTTTGCTGACTTCACATTGCAACATATTTATATATATAATTCTACTTTATGTGTGTATGGCACTGAACTCCTCCTAAACGGCTGGACCGATTTGAATGTTTTTTTTTGTATACGTTTGGTTGGCGCCCTGGATGGTTTAGATTCACAATTGGACCCGGTAGGTGGCGCTGCTTTCGTATGTCACTAATTCTAAGGCGGTACGAAGTTCGCGCGGTCAGCTATTATTATTATAAAATTTGAAAAACACTAATAAAACTAATCAATTCCATTACTTTAAATAGTCGGTACATTATGTATATTACCGAATCCACAATAACTTCTGGTACAACCAAAGAACAATGAAACCTCAAAAAACAAAGCAAATAAATTACCATACAAAGAAAATCAATAAAATTAAATCCGTACAACGCTTTTTTTTCCGACTGTACACATTGGTCTCAGCAGGATGAAGACAGAAATAAAAACTGTTTGTGTTACCGTTTCCGGCGCGTCCCGAGTTCGATCTCGGGCCGAACACGTGGTGCGGTTATTACGAGGAAATAATCCAATAAAAATAGTATCACGAACGATTAGATTATGATGTGGAAGACCATCTTAGACCATCTTAGACGACGGTTACGTTTGTTATGAATTTACGAACTGTATAAACAATCATTAATCCCTGTAGACCTACCATGACCGCACAAGTTATATCTATTTCAACTGACAGATTTGTCGAGAACGTCGCACCGCGCCATGCCTAGTACAAATAGCTCGAAGTGAAGTCATTTTCTCGACAAATTTGACAGTTGAAATAGATAAAAGTTATGTTTACACAGTCATGCTAAGCCTACTGGGCACACTGTGCGTCAAATCGAGCATTAAAACACCTGCCAATATCAAAATGAACTCTGTGACAGTATACATATAGATGGAATTCCTGTGCTTAAGGCCGCACGAGGACTTGTCAAAATTCGCTCGCACTCTCAATGGGAATTCGTTGAAAAGTGAGCTTTTTCTCTTAGTCTATACAGTTCATTTGAGCATTGTTCATTTTATCGCTTCTGTGTATGGGGCTTAATAGTGTTAGTCCAAATAGGTTTCTATCCTTAATCAAATATATATAAGAACTACGTTTCAGTATAAAAAACAACAAAATAGCACCGTGACAAGGGAATTTATATCAAACGATAATAGAGATAAGAATGTTTTTAGGGTAGATATAAGGAACTAGCTGTAATAGGGATCTACTTTTTTCGGAATCTATACTCTATACATACTCTATACATACAAATAAATAAAATTGGAATGTCTGTTTGTAATATCAAAATAACACTTTTTTACCAAATGCGTATGAAAGTATATACGATACCTATAACGAAAACGCAATTTTAAAATTTTTTGTCTGTCTGTCTGTCTGTCTGTTTGTTTGAGGTAAACTTCTAAACGGCTGAACCGATTTCCATGGGACTTTCACTGACAGATAGCTGACGTTCCAAGGCGTAACTTAGGCTACTTTAATTTTAGAAAAAGCATTAGGGTTCCGCGGGAAAAACATAATACCCATATTTCCGGGTAATCTCCCTAAAGTCCACGCGGGCGAAGTCGCGGGCACAGCTAGTAGTCAATAAATATAAGAAACGAATCTTACATGAAAAGAAAAAAAAACAGTCTATGGTGTGTCGTCTCATGTTCTTGCATATTACTATGTATTTTTATTATATCCTTTATTTCTTATCTTTCTTATAAATTACATTTTTAAATATATATATAAAAATACATTTAAAAAATTTATTATTATTATTACAAGCATTTTACAAGATATATATTAACTTGCAATGTATGTCCGGGTGGAATCTTGCAACTCAATTTTAAATCAGTTATCTTTAACCAATTGAGCTGAAATTTGGTATACGCGCTTATTTTGGATGACAATGCATGCTTAGCTATGTGACGTCATTCTAATTCCAATATGGCGGATCATCCAAGATGGCGGAATAGTTTTTTTTTCTGCACTACCACAGTATGGGTATCAAATGAAAGGGCTTGCCGAGGAGAACACGAAAACTAAGGGTAATTTAATAAAAGTTTGTTCTTAAAAAGTCTTTTACCATTAATTTTGGTATATACTAAAGCTTCAGGCATAAATCGATAACAATAGGTAAATATAAAAAAAGTTAATTTATAGAATACGAAAAAAAAATATTTTAATCAACGCAAAATCATAGGGTGAGACCACCAATTCGCGTCACTCCACTGAAAACTCGTGCGATTACTTTTAATACGGCGAACACAAAGGACTCACCATTGAGACGGGCAGGGGATGCGCCCCACCGTTGGGGTACGGGTAGGGGGCCATGAGGTAGCCCATGTTGAAGCCCGCTGCGGGATGTGGCTCGAATTTACCTGTAACCAACAAACATATACATATAATCGAAATTTTGAAGTATTATAATGTTACGGCGCCTAATCCTATTTTGTTTTTTATTTTATTTTATGTTCGTTAATGTATCATCACGCCTGCAATACCCGAACAGATAAGCAGAGGTCCACTGCAGTGCGCCCTCGCGCTTCGCCGATGTATTTATTTATTTATTACATCTTATGAAGACTATTAGGTACACATACGAAACATAGGTAATTAGGATAGTGATCAGAAAGCCATTTAAAAGTCTCCACAGGTAGATTTATGGCTTATTATGCTGGCACCATTCCCTCACAATCCCCCTCACATTGAGGGGAGGCCCGTGCCCAGCAGTGGGACGTTATAAAGGGCTGTAGTAGTAGTACATACTCATTCGACGCAGAAAAACTACCTGATTCCAAATATGTACATAAATCAATATCCCCCAAATAGATTTTCACCCTTCGTTATTAAGATCAAATCTACAGGCAGTTGTTTTGTCGATAAATATGGAATATCACATCTATGGACAAAATATTCTAAGCAGCTAGTCTACAGTCATATCTGAAATACATAGGACCGGTTTGAAAAACAGTAATACGAATGATAATAACTTTAAAAAGGTTATTATATATAAAGTTATCACTATTAAAAAAACCGGCCAAGTGCGAGTCGGACTCGCGCACGAAGGGTTCCGTACCATTATCTATAAAAACGGCAAAAAAATCACGTTTGTTGTATCGGAGCCCCCTTAAATAATTATTTTATTCGGTTTTTTAGTATTTGTTGTTATAGCGGCAACAGAAATACATCATCTGTGAATATTTCAACTCTCTAACTATCTCGGTTCATGAGATACAGCCTGGTGACAGACGGACGGACAGCGAAGTCTCAGTAAAATAGGGTTTTCGTTTTACCCTTTGAGTACGGAATCTTAATAATAACGAGGTATTTATGCCACCACTCTCTGGACTATATAAAGAATATCCATTATCGAAACGATCACATAACGCTGTAATATTCAAAATGGTCGCCATAAAATCGTCATTTCATTTGATACTACGATTCTAATAATGAGTTTTACAATAGGCTATATTTATTACTTGTAAATTGAACAAAACAAAGGAAAACATCGTGAGGAAACCTGCACGTCTATAGAAAGGCGTGTGAAGTTCACCAACCCGCACTGGGCCAGCGTGGTGAACTATAGCCCAAAAATCTCCCTCGTATTGAGGGCGAATGTGCCCGGTATAATGGCAATAGGCTCGCCCCCTATTACATTGGGACCAAAAATACATCGGCGAAGTGTGGGCGCACTACAGTGCACCTCTGCCTACTAATACAGGCGTGATAATGTATATGATGTATTTAAATTGCACAATAACAATTAATGAATAGAATATATTTGTACTTAGCTCACATTTAAAATTTACAAGCGATCTTCAAACTACCTACAATGTCGTTGTAAATGGTTCATAACAATATTATAAAGGGGATTCAAGTTTATACTGTCCATTTTTAGGGTTCCGTACCCAAAGGGTAAAACGGGAACCCTATTACTGAGACTTCGCTGTTCGTCCGTCTGTCACAAGGCTGTATTTCTTGAACCGTGATAGCTAGAGAGTTGAAATGTTCACAGATGATGTATTTCTGTTGCCGCTATAACAACAAATACTAAAATACATAATAAAATAAATATTTAAGAGGGCTCCCATACAACAAACGTTTGTTTTTTTTTGCCGTTTTTATAGATAATGGTACGGAACCCTTTGAGCGCGAGTCCGACTCGCACTTGGCCGGTTTTTTAAATTTTAATTCTGCTGATATTTGAATGGCGATTAAAACATCAGGGGCCCGATTTTCGTTTGACAGAGATAAATCTCTATTCGAGATATGTCGAAACCAAACGTTTTCAGTTTTACATAACATAATACTATGGATATGGTACTATAGGTAGTACGGGCCCCTGAAATGTCATCTGAAACGCTTCCTCCCCAAAAAACTAGTAGATAATGCACAGGTATTTCAAAGAAGACATGTGCCTACCCAAATCCAACATAATCCCACGATAATTAATCTCTAAATACGATAAATAAACTTGATTGAAAACACAAATGGAAATGTCATGCGTTATGTAAACTAATTGTTAATTCAATTCAATATCGCTTGTGATTTATTGAATTACCATTCCCGGCCATTGTTACTATGAGAATTTATGATTGTCGTTAAAATTATTATCAGTAGCTGAGCCCACAACTTCGTTTACGTGCAATTTAGAACCCTAATTAGCCAGAAAAATGGTTTTATTCCTGCGGTACTATAATTGTTCTTCCAAAAGTAGCCTAAGTACTCCTTGTAACATCAAATATCTGTCAAATGTAGTCAAATTAGATGTATTAGACCCATGAAAATCGGTACAACCGTTTGGAAGTTCACATCAATCAAACAAATACACAGACAAAAAAAATGCGTTTTCATATTAGGTACTGTATATACTTTTATATCCATTTAGTAAGAAGCTGTTATTTTGATTTGACAAACAGGCACTTCACCTTTCTATTTGTATAGAAGACAAAAATTGCCATTGATTTAATGTGCAAATTAATGGGCGATTTAACACATAGTCAAATGTCACCTGAGAAACGATTGTTCAGATTTTAATATTTATACAAAAATTAACAAATGATCAATGTTGTGTATCAGGCGAGGTCATAAGGCCTTTGTGGCAAAAGATATTAAAGTACGTATGTAATACGCAGCTTGTTTATATTGTTTGACACTTTACGTAGTTACATTATCCGGTAACTACAATAGCGGATGTCAGATGAACGTCAAAAAAATTGCCGCACGGCCATGCGCAGGGCGGAGTCGATATGGCTTCTCAGTTTACTCTATGGAAGTGCCGCAGACGGGGAAATTACAACGCGACGAGCAGTAATTTACTCGCGTAATTGCGCGCGCACCGTCTATATGAAGTACCACTGTTTCTCTCACTGGATATCATTGCGATTTTAAATGTCAAACCATCCCCTCAAGTCTACTAACACTTTCGCTGCAGAATTACAATGGTTTAACTTGATAATTCATGAAAAAAAAAAATTGAGAGGTGTCTCGGGACACGAAGTTCCTTTTGAAATAAAAAAAGCAAAAAAAAATTTACATATACATACACACACACATCGAAATCGGAATCGCAATCAAAATCGAAATTCACACACACACATATGTAAAAGTGTCGTACAATAAAAATCACACACACATATGTAAAAGTGTCGTTACAATTTAACGTTAGTCTTAATTTTTTCCGTCTGGCCCCCTTTCGCAACGCTCGATAAGGAACTACGTTCCAAAAACATTTTTAATTTTACATTTGAATATTTTGCTATTATATTGGTGAAGGAAAACATCGTGAGGAAACCTGCACGTCTGAGGATACTTGACTAGTTCTCGATAGATGTGTAGTCTGCCAACCCGCATCAGGGCAGCGTGATGGACTATGGCCTGAGACCCCCTCGCATTGAAGGGAGGCCCGTGCCCTGCAGTAGGACGCTAAACGGGCTATAATAGAAGCCATTAGACTGCTTATATTATAGCTACTATTGATAAAAGGTGGTTATTGAGCGACTTGTGGTCCAGGGGAAGGTTGAGGGTACCAGGCCACGAGGAAGATCGCCTATGAGGTGGACTGACCAAATAAAAGCGGCAGTAAATGATTCATCATCACTACACCAATGCACGAGGAAGTCATCAGAGAGGAGTGGCGGCGTGTTGTGAAGCTTGCCACCAACACCTGAAGTGATGACCACTACCGCTCTGACAAGAGTGATACCGACAAAGAAGAAGATTGATAAAAGATGTTGTTCTGATGCCTTTAATAACAAAGGCAGCCTAGCAGCTATCTATAAAACAGAGATTCTTTGCTGTCTTTATCAAAGAAAGGCGACCAGAATAAGCGCGTAACGCTCCCCTTCAATTTGTCGGCAATTTAGTTGGGACGTGAAATTATTTTGATGAGTGTACATTGAAGTTGGTGCCGAGTGTCCTGGTACAGTCAGCACTTGATAATAATTGCTAGACATAGTTCGACAAGTTGTAGGACCAGTAGGCTCAGCATGACTGCGTAGACATAAGTTTTATCTCTTTCAGATTTAACGAGAAAATGACGTCACACCGAGCCATATCCAGTACAAAAAGCTCAAAGTGACGTAATTTTCTCGACAAATCTGACAGTTGAAAAAGATAAAACTTATGTCTACGCAGTCATGCTGAGCCTTTTGCGGCCTTACCACCACCTCTTAAAGGATTTTAAATTGAATTGCCTGCCTAAAACTGAAAGTAGATAATATTAAATAAAATGCTGCAAGCCAGGTGGTGGTTAAGGGGATAGTAGCCCGATAATAATAAAAAAAAACAATTGCAAATAATCTCTGTATCAGCATCCTTATGCATTCGACTCATATCACAAAATTACATCATACAAATTTGAAACATTCAACATCTTATTGCCGTACGACCTTGAGCCTTCAAGTTTTTCCTAAACCAATACCGAGAATCCATAGATTAATCACAAAAGTTAATTATTACCAACAAAAATAAAAGCCAAAAACTGTCCAATCTGCAAGATGTCAATCAACTTTGCAGCGTATTTTATTATTGAGATTTAAGTATGTTTTTTTTTTTCTAAAAGCTGCTTTTTCAAAACTGGACGAGTCAGTACCCAAACATGACGTGCAAAATTGAACTGTAATTTTAATGTGACAGGGTTTTATAAATACCTGTAAGAGGACTATTACACGATTTGGAGAGACGAAGCTACCTGAAAACTTGCCTTTTATTTCATCGTATCTCTATATTCTACATCACATCAGCACTTGTAGTATGAGCGCCAAGATTCGACGTATGTCACGAAATATCTTGATGTTGTCTCTTTCACTCTTATGAAATTAGACAGAGAGCGACCGAGCCAATCCTTGACAGAGGTCTTGTCTTGACATGCGTGCTGACACCACAGGAGCCGTCATAATCGACATCATGTCTATTTGAGATATGTCGAAAAATACGACCAATTTGATGTTTTGTTTAGACATATCACGAATAGAGATGATGGCGATCTAACGTGAATTGCCCCATGGGTAGTGTGAAGGCACCTGCCAACGCTACTTTTACTTGAGAAATGTTAAAAAAAATAAGTTTATGCGCCACAGCATATATAATAAATATATTTAAATTAAAAGTGAACAGTTTTGTTCACATTTGACTGTACCTCAATTTATCCATCTCACTTTCTGTCTACCCTTTCTGTAAACGCGCGTGATGATAGTCGCTTCGTTATCATTATGATAATATATTATCACACTGTGATATGATAATTATCGCGAAGGTTTTCTACGAAAATGCATTAGATAAGAGTTATTCAAGATTATTAGAATGTTTGTTTTATTTAATCGGTAAACAACACCATTTTGATCGATTCTTAATGCAACCACTCTCAAATGTAAAACCTATCGCCGTGAAACAAGGCTTACTTTTCCGCAATTCGGGATAGTCCATCACGCTAACCCAGTGCGGGTAAACTTTGAGTATCGCTAACTTCGATTATGAACTGCAATCATTTAAAATTTAACTTTAGAAAGAAATTCCGGTGGTTTAAATTCAGTATGAGAACTGCCTTCTACTACATTCCTTCAGGCAACCAGTAGCACAACCACCGACGTATTCAATAAATAAAAGGTCTATGTATACAGTTGTAGTTAAAGCACATTACGCGGTGGATTCCGTGGGTCAATATTTGTATAGGCCAGACCCACCGCGGACCACGTTCTTGGAAACTTGCTTGCTTTATCGAACCGGGATGAGATTATGGGAAACATATTTACCGGAAGATATCGACACAGCTTTTAGCTTACAGCCCTCTTACCACTAAGTCAAGAAATGAATAGCAAGGTTAAACTCGATAAATACACATCTATATAAATAAAAATTAATCCCTATTTCCCTTGGTACCGCCATAACTTAATAACGACCTAACAAATTTTATTAATATTTTATTTTTATGTTTTGTAAATACTTTGTAGAAGGTTCATAAGGAAAAACATAATGCTAAGCTAGTTAATCTAGTTATAAATAAATATGGGAAATGCCTATTCTGAAAAAATAAATTATCCATAGACAATTCTTGTACCTATGCTAAAACTTTACCTGAGTAAGGTAAGGGATCCAGTTCGCGGTCGAGACAAATTACAAGGCGTTACTGTTGATTTTGCCACAGACAAAATAAACATGTATAATCATACAGTTTGCGGTTACTTTTTATCATTATGAAATATGAATCACGATGTCTGAGGAAATTACTGACCGTTTTTTGTGGCTTTTTGTTCAAACCGCGACGGTGTTATATTACAAGACTCGTGGAAATTTTGATGGGTTATTTAATATTTATACAGAAACTGTTTTTTTTATGATTTGATGTTATCACATTACGGGTATTCTTAATTTCGGAAAAAAGCCTTTTCGGAATTTTCCACGGGTATGGGTGTAAAATCCATAGTACAAGCATTGCTTAATTTGGGATGATACAATGAGTACGTGTTTTCTGGCGATATTTATATTGATTAATATATAATTATCATAAAAAATAATTCAAACATATTAGACAAAGAAATCTTAAATGATAATAGTTGGATTAAAAAAAAATATTAAAAAATATATTAATGTGCCTCTACATCGTTATTTTTCATTCATTATAGAATACCAATCAACCCTTCACATTTTTCGAAACCAGACAAGATCAAGAGGAGAGTCTTAAGAACCTTAATTTAATTTCTCACGTTTTAATTCAAAACAAAAGCGAGTTTTTCTCGAGAGTGATTGATTACTGGCAACTGGCGTGTTTACCCTACAAACCAATTACCGGATTTATCAACGACAAAAACTGTCTATGGTTAAAAAGTTGTTGTGTTAAGTGTAGGTGTTAGTTAATGTGTTGGGTTCTGTACACGATAATATAGATATTTGATGAGTTATGGATAGTCAAGGGAGAAGATTGTATTATATTGTTTTTTATCTCTTTATATACTGTAGTGGTAGATTTTATAAGATTAAAAGCCATAATATTTTGTCACTCAGGGTTAGTTTAGATTTTTATTACTCCCTGAATTATCAACAATGTGTCATGTACCTACACTTCTGAAAAAAAAATATGCACAGAGCTAAGGGAACTTGACTAGTTTTCGATATATGTGTGAAGTCTGCCAACCCGCACTGGGCCATCGTGGTGGACTATGGCCCGAATCCCCCTCGCATTGAGGGGAGGCCTGTGCCCAACAGTGGGACGTTAAAAGGGCTGTAGTAGTACATACATGAAGATTGAATGTCAGTGTGGGAAAAGCCACGGGATGAAATCGTTCGTGGCAACGTGGATATTTCAACATGATACATTTCGAATCTTTAAAAGTATAAAGACCTAACGCAAAATAATGTTGTTGTAAAATGGTCGTTAGAATGACCGTTTAAGATTTAAAGTTGAAATCCTAAAATTTCAAAATGGGTCTCTATACTTTTAAATATGCGATTTGCGTAAGTTTGTGAAGGCCTTTGTAAAGTGACAATAGTGTCCACATATAATCATTTTGACGACATTAACAGCAACTCTACCATTTTCATCACGTTACTATTACAGTTTATCCGTGGTAATTCACAATTATAACTAAACAAACATCTTAAAAAAAACGACGTATTTTTAACCATTGACCAGAAATACTCGTCTATTTACCTACTTATCCAAAGCTTGAGTGAATATTTAAAGGCGAGCCCAACCTTGGTATTATTTAAATAAGAAAATATTCGTTCAAGTCGAAACCGTGGCGCGACGCCATTATCATCAAGTGTCGGTGAGACAAATTATAATGTTGTGTCGTGAGGAACTCTAAATGTGGTTTAATATGATCAACACGACTGTACAAGTTATACACTTTGAAAAGCATTAAAAAACAACTAATTTTTGTCATCACCCATATTTAGATATTTATGAAGTGAATTGCAACACACTGGAGCTATATGTACCTATGTATTTGTAATAAGTTCTGGCGATTTAAAAAATGATCAGCCCACTGAGTTTCTTGCCGGATCTTCTCAGTTGAGGTCGCGTTTCGATCCGGTGGTAGCATAGTAGAATATAAGAAAAAAAATGTAAACTTGACAATTTGTAAGTGCACCCATAGGCCTATACAGAATAAATGATTTGACTTTGATTTATTTTAGTTGTTGCTATTAATTAATTGACACTGGCTGAAATAGCCCCTATTCGCAGTTGGCGCCATTCCTCATATCATTCCATCTAATTCCTAAGAAAGAACGAAATGAATACGTAAAAAATAAATACAGAATAAGGCATATGAAATAGGAGTAGGAAAAAGAGGCCGTTTCTACAGTGCTTATCATTAAAGTATGGATCTTCCATAATTTAATTATATCCCCTTTTTATCATACTAATATTATAAAGACAAAAGATTTGTATTTTTGTATGTAACGAAGCGGAATGTGGGACGACCCCCGACCAGATGGACGGACGACCTCACCAGGGTCGCCGGGAGTCGATGGGCGCATAAAGCCCAAGAACGTAATTTGTGGCGATCTATGGGGGAGGCCTATGTTCAGCAGTGGACGTCCCTGGCTGATAGATAGATAGATAGATAGATGTAACGAATAAACTTAAAAACTACTGGCGCGATTTTAAAAAATCTTTTGCCGATAGAAAGCTACATTGTCACTTAGTAACATAGGCTATATTAGAAACCCATGCGAATCTGGGACGGGCCGCTAGTAACGAACAAACTTAAAAACTACTGGCCCGATTTCAAAAATTATTTTGCCGTTAGAAAGCTACATTATCACTGGGTGACATAGGCTGTTTTTATTTATCCCAAAATGTTTAAAAAAATAATGTCCATCCGTGCAAACCCGGGATGGGCCGCTAGTTATCAATATAATCAGTAGTAGAATTTGTAAGTACTTTTAGACATACACAAATACAAAAGAAAAACAGATTTATTGAATAAGTAGATAGATAATTATTTGACGTACCTTTACAAGAGTTTGGCGTTTTATGTTATTTTAAACCTCACCATCCGCCATTTCTTGTATTTCAAACCACGCGCAACGGTAAGTGTAAGAAGCTCGTTAATCTCATAACGACGACGGGACTCTAATTGTGAACGCATATCAACTTCCAATTAGAAGTCTGATATAATGACACAGAGTCCGAACGAGGTGGGTTTGTCTGGCGGCCAGTCTCGCAGAAAGGGACAGAAGATGGCAAATAACGCGAGAGGGAGAAGGACAGAGGTGTGAATAAATGATAGCAATATGGACGGTGGTAAATGATGACAGAATAACAAATGCGTTAGTTGCGAAGTGAGAAGTTTTTGTTTGCATGTCTTTTTGTTTGTTAATATCTTGGGAATTGCTTGAGCGATTGGGATATAAAGACAATTTGATAGATACAAGCTATTCTAGTAGGCTACATACCTAGTAGTACTCGAGATATGTGCAAAAAATCGGACCAAATATGGACTCATTGATTCCGCGGCTGTTACGTCTGGTGGACAATCTGACGTATGCTCTACAGTAGGTACTAATACGGTTATTATTGATATTAAAAAAAATGTATATCGAGGGTTGAAAGGCAATTTGACTTAAGCGACACTTTTGGGCAAATACATATTTGGAATCAGCAATTTTTTTGCGTCGAATGAGTATACTCATGTAAAGTAAAAAAATGTCGCTTAGGTTAAACAGCCTTTCACCCCTCTTTATGTTCTAACGAACGATGACGAAAGCAAATCTAGTCTTGTAACTTTTTCCGCAGAAATTCAATCCTTGTTTAACCTTAAACATAGAGTACATTTTCCATTGGGACGTCAAGAGACACAAATTGTTTCCCAACACCAAAACCAACTCTATAACAATATACATAAATATTGTATTCCTCCGCTCGCGTCATCGATGACATTTCCTTGAAGAATGAGTTGTTTCAATGAGTTTTATACAGTTCGTATTCCGAAAAGGTCATTTGCGAAATTTGTCAGTGACGGGTATCGAGCCCGCTACCACGTGGTGCACTGAGTCGAGTGGCCTACGCTCAAACCAAGCCTTTGTCTAGTCCAAAACTACATCAGCGTGCGTCTCTGCTTGCCCGTCCGGAGAAAACAAGCGTAACGATCTTAGAAATACAGAGCATGTTCTAACGATGTATGCTAATTTATGGGGGTTCCGTACCCAATGGGCAACGGGAACCCTATTACTAAGACTTCGCTGTCCGTCCGTCCTTCTGTCACCAGGCTGTATCACATGAACCGTGATAGTTAGACAGTTGAAATTTTCGCACATTATGTATTTCTGTTGCCGCTATAACAACAAAAAACAGAATAAAATACATATTTAAGGGAGCTCCCATACAACATACGTGATTTTTTTGCTCGTTTTATAGATAATGGAACGGAACCTTTCGAGCATGAGTCCGACTCGCATTTGGCCAGTTTTGATACTTAAGTACCTACTTATACTGATTAAAACACCGCAGTTGACAGCCCTACTACCGGAAGTTGTTTATGGTAACTGAATATCTCTAGCAGCATTCTATGGCGACCATAAATCCGTTAATTGCTATATTTCGGTGATAATTTATATTTCTTCATATCCAAACTATAAATTAGTTTCAGAGAAAATAGTTTAATTGATAGTTTAAAAATATATATAATCAAGCGTGTGATTTACGTTGAAGATTGATGGTTCCGTGTACTCCAATTAACAGACAACATTTTGATGTCTAAAGTAATTAATATATTTATGGGACCATCCTATTTATGTTAAGATAAATTCCGATTTATCACTTGCTGAACCATGAAACAAAAAATAGTGAGGGAACCTGCACGTGGATAGAAAGGCGTGTGAAGTTGACAAATCCGTACCTACTGGTCCAGGGTGGGTTCGACTATGGTCCAAATCCTTCCGCGTATTGAGAGGAAATGTGCCCGATATAACGGCAATAGGCTTCCCTATTACATTGGGGCCAAAATACATTGGCGAAGTGTAGTGCACCTCCACCTATCTCTTCAGGGAATACAGGCGTGATGATTTACGTGTATTACATTTACATTGATTGTATATCGAGAGATGAAAGCCTATTTATCTTTATTTTAACTTATTTTAAAGACATTATTTTAACTTTACAGCAGAGCAACTCATTCGACGCAAAAAAAATGGCTGATTCCAATGTAGTAGTATAAGTCAATATCGACCATAAGTGTCGCTTGAGTCAAATAGCCTTCCACGCTTTGATATGTATTTAATAAAGAATAACGTATTTCGTAACACAAAAATTTACTACGGACCTCTAAATCAACCATCCAAAACAAATTTTAATTTCCCGGTACATTAACTTGATTAAAAACGCAATTTTATTTTTATTTAGCATATAATTAACACTATTATAATGTTGCGTCTAATATCGTCACTATTATCTCCCAATTAGGATATAACTAACTAATGGCCATATTATGATAGAGCCATGTTAAATCGCGCGCGACCAATTTTTTGCCAATACATAATAAACTCTATTAACTCTTAAAAGAAGCACATATTTCAACGAATGTCATCATGATGCGAGCGAGTTAAAACGAACTCTAAGGCGATATACATAAAGACTGAATATCGAAGCACATTTTTCAACGAATGGCGTCTATGATGCGAGGGATTTAAAGCTCGAATTAAAACGAACTCTGTACCAATATAGACTGAATTTCTGTGTCAAAATTCGCTCGCGCTGTCAATGTAATTTCGTTCAGGAATGAACTGTTCCATTGAGTCAATACGGATCATTTTGATATTGGCAAAAAATTCGACGCGCCTCTTTTGACGCGCGACTGAAGACGCCCCAGTGTGCTGAGGCTTTATTGTTACCTTCTACTATAACAGGGGCCTTAACACAACTTCTTATTCTTGTTTCAATAGTATCTACTGACTTAACTACCAAAAACTAAAAGTCATTTAAATAAAATAATTTAAAAAATCAAGCTTTTATTTGATTGCCCTTAGTAATCGTATTCTCCTCAGCACGCCTTTTCATTTGATACCTATACTGTAGTAGTGCAGAAAAAATAACTATTCCGCCATTTTGGATGATCCGCCATATTGGAATTAGAATGATGTCACATAGCTAAGCATGCATTGTCATCCAAAATAAGCGTGTGTATTTAATTTCGGCTCAAATCGGTTAAAGATAACTGATTGAAAATTCAGTTGCAAGATTCCACCCGGACATGCATACATTATAAATTGTAAGTTAATATTAAGCTTGTAATAACATTGCTGCAAGACAATGTGGTGGGTAAGAGGGCAAGTGGGGAATTCTCGCATCAATGACATTATCTCGATTCGATATAAATGTCGACACAATTGCCCCCTAGAGATTTATCAGTGAATTTAGTTTTTTTTGATAAATTTCTAGTGAACTCTACTGCCTTAATACACGCAGCGCAAGTCGAAAAAGCACAAACACAGTTGAGCATTCTTTATGGTGTGTCATTATGATCTTTTTTCTGGCGCGGTTCGGCAGGGTCGTGGCGAGCTGATCAGATTAGGACCGCCAACCGGTTTTTCGAAAACATCCCGAACGTGAAAAAAACAACACTAATAACAACAAATAACGAGGCGCGGTAGTGATGGGCGCGTGTCGATAATGGAAATATCGATGAACAAATCTTTTGGGAATGGTGATTATATAATTTTACTATAAATACTTCATCACTTGAAAAAAGGAAAATTAGATAAACAGTCAATACCCTGACATCCTCCATCTTTATCACCTTCATTTGATTTATAATATGTATTTCTAATCGCAGGTACAGCCATTTTTCATCTCAATCCTACTAATATTATAAATGTGAAAGTTTGTGAAGATGGATGGATGTTTGTACTCTTTTACGCAAAAACTACTGAACGGATTTTGATGAAACTTTACTGTATTATTTTTTATACATCAGAATAACTTATGGACAAGCTGAGGAAAATATGGAGGAATCGCAACATATATAGAGCCACAAAAATCCGGCTAGTTCGGGCACTTGTATTCCCCATATTCTTGTACGCAGCAGAAACGTGGACCCTGCGGGAAATAGAGAAGAAGAAGATAGACGCCTTAGAGATGTGGTGCTGGAGGAGAATGCTCGGAGTATCGTGGACTGAATTCCGTACCAACGAGTCTATACTTCGAGAACTCGGTTATCATCTTTGGTACAGTCCCGTATCCTCACCTTTTTTGGTCACATATGCCGCCGAGGGGAGGTGGCTATTGAGCGACTTGTGGTCCAGGGGAAGGTTGAGGGTACCAGGCCACGAGGAAGATCGCCTATGAGGTGGACTGACCAAATAAAAGCGGCAGTAAATGACACATCATCACTACACCAATGCACGAGGAAGGCGGTCATCAGAGAGGAGTGGCGGCGTGTTGTGAAGCTTGCCACCAACACCTGAAGTGATGACCACGACCGCTCTGACAAGAGTGATACCGACAAAGAAGAAAAGAAGAAGATAACTTATAGGCTTCAATTTAGAACGATATTGAATAATCGAATTCTGTGAAGACGAAGTCGCGGGTAGAAGCTATTCCATAAAATGTTCTTAAAAGAACAAGTAAGAATACTTATTCTTAAAAAAAAAATCTTATCTATACAAATAAATAAAATTGGAGTGTCTGTTTGTAATATCAAAATAACACTGTTTTACCAAATGCGTATGAAAGTATATACGATACCTATAACGAAAACGCAATTTTAAAATTTTTTGTCTGTCTGTCTGTCTGTTTGTTTGAGGTAAACTTCTAAACGGCTGAACCGATTTCAATCGGACTTTCACTGACAGATAGCTGACGTTCCAAGGCGTAACTTAGGCTACTTTAATTTTAGAAAAAGCATTAGGGTTCCGCGGGAAAAACATAATACCCATATTTCCGGGTAATCTCCCTAAAGTCCACGCGGGCGAAGTCGCGGGCACAGCTAGTTCTTAATAAAATAAGCAGGTATGTATAATTTAACAGGCAAACAAACTCGAAAGTGAAACTACAATATTGATTGTGATAAAAAAATACAACAATAATTCTCATAAACGTTATAAAATCTCATCGATAATGAAACTACAGACAACATTACATCACTATCGAGGTGGGACGGGTTGAAATTATACAAAAATATAGTAACGATAGTGACAGATGATTATAAGCTGGCGATAAAACATACATAATTCGGAGCTAATGGCCCCGGGGCCGAGGTCCGGACCACGTAATTCCCACCTTACGAACGTATAGAATCAATTTCACATCACTAGACTAACGATTTATGTGTTCGATCGATTAGCGTACAGATCGAATGATTTTGTTATACCCACGTATCGTAGTTGAAAATGTATAATCTATAGAAGAATTATGATTACCAAATTTATAATTAAGAGTTGAAAGGAGGAGTGTAGCCACCCTAAAAACTCCCGAACCGAAGGTAAAAAGAAGTGCTGAGAAAAACAAATAATTTTTGGTTCAGATGATTCTCAGTGGAAGTGTAGAAAGAGAGCGCCCGAGAAGGACGTTTCACGACCAGATTAACGGTCTCTTCCAGAGAGATCAAGTCCGTAGCACCCTCAACGGAAGTGCATGAAAAGATGTATGACTGGATGAAGCGAAAGAGGTATGTCAGGACCAAACGGAAGTCTCTGCCTACCCCTACGGGATACAGATGTGAGATGTTAGGTGTATGATTCAAAATAACTAGTGATCCAAGAGAGTGGTAGGTACATATGGAAAGGCATAATCTTTGTACATGTTCCCTTAACTATACACTTATTTTTTCTTAAATTCTTATAAATAGTATGTAGTTAAAGACTTCTACATAGTACTTTACTTGTTCTAGCTAAGTCATAGTGTAGCTGTTAGATGTTTAAAGCGAAATTTGTAAAAAGAAAAAACTTACCAAAAACAGGGCTCAGGTCCGACTTTACCGATAATTTACCGGGGTAATGATCACCGGTCTTCTCCTGAAACCAAACGAAAATGGACCTTAATTCATGTAAAGTTTAAGCACATTATTGATTTTGATATAGTGGCTCGCTGTACGCGTTGGTTCTAACTGTAAGTGCAGCTAGAATTGGAATGATCTATACATCTTATATACAAATAAATAAAATTGGAATTTCTGTTTGTAATATCAAAATAACACATTTTTACCAATTGCATATGAAAGTATACACGATACTATAACGAAAATGCAATTTTAAAAATTTTTTTCTGTCTGTCTGTCTGTCTGTTTGTTTGAGGTAAACTTCCAAACGGCTGACCAGATTTTGACGGGACTTTCACTGGAAGATAGCTAATATTCCAAGGAGTAACTTAGGCTAATTTATTTTTTGAAAAAGCATTAGGGTTCCGCGGAATGAACATAAACCCAAATGGTTGTTAAATTCCACGCGCACGAAGTCGCGGGTACAACTAGTAAATAAATAAATAACTTGAGCGATTTTTAAATTAGAATAAATCTTCAAGCGTTTTAAAATAATAACAACACGACATTAGTTGTTGAAAAGTGTACCAAGTAGTCTATGATATAAGATACAATTTAGCATAACGATACGATATGTTAAAACACATGTAGATGACTCTTGGCTTGTTTGGCATGGTCAAAATAATTCAATAAAAACAAATAAATAATATTGAAGTATCTGTTTAACATAACACATTTTTACTGAATGCATATGAAAGTATACAAATATTTTTTGGTTGTCTGACTTATCTCCAAAACGGCTAGATCGATTTTCACTAGCAAATATCTGGTGTTAAAAGGAGTATCTTAGTTTACTTTTACTTTATTTTGAAAGAATGAATTTATGTGTGGTGTCACCATTGCTGACCGGTTGAGGAATAGCAAGATACGAGATGAATGTAAGCTGAAAGATGACGTGGTGACTAAGATTGAGAAAAGTATGTTGAGGTGGTTTGGCCATGTAGAGAGGATGAATGAAGGTAGACTGACTAAAGAAATATACCAGGCAAACGTGAGTGGAATGTCGGAAGAGGGCGCCTGAGAAGGACCTTTCACGACCAGATTAACGGTCTCTTCCAGAAAGGTCAAGTCCGTAGCACCCTTAACCGACGGAAGTGCATGAAAAGATGTGTGACTGTGGATGAAGCGAAAGAAGTATGTCAGGATCGTAGCGTGTGGCAAACGGTAGTCTCTGCCTACCCCCATGGGATACAGGCGTGAGTATATGGATGGATGGATGGAATTTAAGCTCCTAAATTCCACGCGAACGGAGTCGCGGGCACAACTGGTCCTGTATTAAACTAAAACTAAACTAATAAACATTTTAACGAGACACACTTAAGTTATTTCAAGTACTTCTCCAAAAATATACACAGAATCAAAACTATAACGAAAATCACTTAAGGAGGATGAACATAAAAATATAACGATACTCAATAACCTGATGTTATCTCACGTGATGCTATAATGGAGGCATTTCCGCTTGTATTAATCTAAATGACTCGATATCCCCAATCTGAGCCATTTGGGGGCCAACAGACCATTCCAAATCACGACACCTTAGTTACCGATAGAGCCGTATTCTGGACCCAATACTCGCATGGTCGAGATATGTGGAAAAAACCGACCAAGTGCGAGCTGGACTCGCGCAACGAAGCTATCGTACCTAACCTGTGAAAGCACCGAGCATTACTCTAACGAAAAGATAAACTGGACAGAGAGACAAACTTAACTTTGCAGTTAGTATACTAGTGTCCTCATACAAAGTACCTACAAAATAAGTTTGTAATCCCAAAAAAAAACATATTCTAACAATAAATTTACAGTCTTCGGATTTTTTTCCTTTACTTGCTTCATTTTAGAGCACCAAGGGACCGCAGACTTAAGTCTTTGTTATAAATTCGAACTTGATACCTATACGCGTTTCTGAGAAAAGGGGTCTTGACAGACAGACAGACGGACAACAAACTAATCCTATAAGGGTTCCGTTTTTCCTTTTTAGCATGTTAACCGATTTTTACGCTAATCAGTCTTAGTAGTCTAGAAAAGATACGAAATGATAGGTACTTTTGGATACCAGTAAAAAAAAAAAATATCTTCGAATTATACAACAATTATTCACTTGTATAAATGAGAAATACAAAACTAATTGGAAAATAAATTACTGTAATAATTAGGTGATGAGTTGATGACACCACATCGAGATTACATTTTAATTGGCATTTAATAACATTGACAGTTTGGTGTTTTTGACTTGACAGTTATTTTCTCTTCGACAAGATTGAAATCGTTTTCGAGTAGATATGTAGGTATGTATGTTTATGTTTAGTAAAGTGTTTTTTTAAACCGATATCAAAAAGGCGGAGGTTCTCAATTCAATTGGTATTTTTTTTATTAATTAAAAACGATAATATTTAAAAACTAATCATCTTTTTAAAGACAATAACAGACGTTTATATTTATAATCTGTATTAATTATTGGCAAATGACAGCTTCTGTTTTCGCGCGTTCGAAATTTCGAATATAGAACGCTTCCCAGAATAGTGCACCACAATAGTCGTTAGGTACGTTGGCGGGAGGGTCGTAATTGGATAAGTCCGAATCAGTTTACCCCACTCGTACGTGTTTACCCCAAATCAAGGGTAACTGATTTCCCCAATCCACGAGTATTTTTTACGTAAGATTAACCGTGTTAGTTTAGTTAACGTTTATTAAGTTGAGCAACGGCTGTAAGAGAGTTGCTACAGTACTTTATAAACTCGATTTAAGTATGAACAACTTTATAAACTTATTGCTTAGAAGTTGTTGGCAATTTGACCTATGTCCATTGAGGGAGCATTAACTGAGGGAGAAATAAATATCACGTTAAATATACTAAAATATTGACAAAAGCAGTGGTAGCCTCGTGGGTAAGAACACCCACCTTGAACGTAAGGGGTGCAAGTTCAAATCCCAGGCCCGCACTTTTAAGATAATTTTCATGTGCAAATGTAATTTCCAACGATGATTACCGCTTGCTGAAAGGGGAAGGAAAACATCGTGAGGAAACCTGCACGCCTATATGAAGGCGTGTGAAGTTCACCAACCGACACTAGGCCACCGTGGTGGACTATGGGCCAAATCTCGAAATGCCATCTCCTTTATAATATCTCCATCCTTTTGTGTGACAACTGTCGGTGACTTGTACCTAAGTTACCGACAGTTGCGTTACCGACACACACGTATAACTGTATAAACAAATCAATAATTAAACATTAATTAATTAATAATTCAATAACGAAAAAGTTTGAAAAGAAATTAACAATGGATTCGGTAACTTAATTAAATATTACGGGTCTGTTTTGAAATGTCACAGCGTAATTAAAGAGCTGATGTTATTACTTATGGATTTTAAAAAGTGTCAATTATAGCAATTCTAGGTCAGTGATAATATGGTGTCAACTGTGAGGTCGAAATGAGGTCTTGAAATAAAAAGGGTACCCCGACGTCTGTTGTAAGTAATAGCCGGGTTCGAACAACCGATGTGTCTTCATTAGGGTTGTTAAACATGAACTAACCACAAAATATTTTTTTTGTTAAAATATTTACATATCATCACGCCTATATACTCACGCCTGTATCTCACAGGGGTAGACAGTCTACATATAAACATATTACTCTATTGCTTCATATTTATATGCCACTTAATTTTAAATTATTTCGTATTAAAAAGTAATACTTAATCGAAATTAAAGCTAAGCTGTGTTAATAAAAAAATCATATTATCTGTAAACCAGTCACTAAAAAATCAGATTTAGAACCAAATTTAGTTGTAAATATTATATATATATATATAAAAATATCATGATGTTAATGGCAATAAAAAAATACTATATTAGATACTATACTTATACAATTTTACGGCGTCCACACATTGCATAAACTAAATAAAAAAGCAAGTCCTACACTAATAAATTTGAACGTGTCTCACAATTCATGAAATATTTATGAGATTGTCATTACATGTGTTCGACAACCCTAGTATTTAAACGGTCAATGGGACGGACTGCCGCGAGCATCCAATTAGTCTGCTGACCCTCCAAAGAAATTCCCTTATGATATCAATTACTACTTGTTCAGTAAGAAGCGGTGACGAACAAGTTTGCGGCTTGGAAGCTCGTATTTTTTCACACATATAAATAAATAAATACCGCCAGACAACACATACTTATCGTATAATCTCAAACTAAGCAAAACTTGGACAATAGACTGGGGGCGATCCCAGTTACACCCAGACAAGGGCGAATTGCGAAAAGGGCTTCTCCTACAAAAAATAATCATTTAGTATGCTTTGACAACCCCAGCACTTGTAGCATGAGCGCCAAGATTAGACTATATCACGAAGTATCTTTATGTTGTCTCTTTCACTCGTATGAAATTAGACAGAGAGCGACCGAGCCAATCCGTGACAGAGGTCTTGTCTTGACATCCGTGCTGACACCACAGGTATATTCAGTTAGTTGTATTTAGTTGAACGGGAGCTTCAAAGTAACAGCTCATTTTAAAACTGTGTTTTAAGCAAATCTTAACGAGAAAAAACGATGATAAAATATATCTGATTTCATATATTCGTTTAGAATAAGCGAGAGAACCCATATTTTAAGGGTTATTTGTGTAAAAGTGAAAACCCTGAATTTATTAACAATTTATTTGCAATGATACCAAGTGTTGATTGAATTCGTATCACAGACCAGTTTCAGAGATATGTCACCGATTCACGCTCTGTATACACTGGGGCGATCGAATTAACGTGACTTGTTTGAAAATGTACCTTATATCAATATACGTATAGATTAATATAATAATTTCGATAGTAAAAGCTAGGCGACAACACGATTCGCTTCCGCCATCGATTACATTGAAAATACTGCTTTATGTGTGAGATAATACAGTTCGTTTCGCTATCTGCAAGAATATGGTAGCGCGCCTTTTGACGCACTTGTGTGTGCAGGGATTTAGCGGACGTCAAAACATGTTTAATTTTATTGATATGTACTTAATTACGAAACAAGATTGAACGATACTTTAATTTTTTGACGTCAGCTCACATTCTGATGCATAATCTGAATCAAATTTGCTGCTGACATTATTTAAGTAATGTAAATCTTTTTAAAAACATTGTTAACGATTTGAAAGAATATGAGAAGGCAGAAAAGATATTTATACCAAGACAATATGCGTAACGAAAATTTTGGTATTATTCAGCCGAGTGGTCGAACGCACGCCTTGCAATCGAAGTGTGCAGGTTTAAACACCGGCTCGCACCTCTGGTATTTGTGTGCGAATCTCATTTTCATCCGAGATTATCACTTGCTATGTAACGGTGGAAGAAAACATCGTGAGGAAACCCGCACGTCTGAGGGAACTTGTCTGGTTCTCGATAGATGTGTGAAGTCTGCCAACCCGCACTGGGCCAGCGTAGTGGACTATGGCCTGAAATCCTCCTCACATTGACGGGTGGCCCGTGCCCAGCAGTGGGACGTTAAAAGGGCTGTAGTTAGTTAGTGTAGTTGTAAAAAAAGTAGAAACTCTGACAAGTTAACTTCACATATTCGACATATACATATACAAAGTGTTACCTAATAGAACCCCATCATGGTACTATGAAAAATATAAGAAAAAAATATCTATTTCAGTCCGTTTGACATTCGTCTCTATGTAGAGTGGGGTTCTAGATCAGCGATACAAGCAATTAAAGACCTTTAAGGGCTATAATTGATGGTACATACATGGGTTCAATGAATAAATAGAGCAAAAGAACAGCAGTTAATAACCACCCTTTACACAAACCCTGCACTCACTGATGCGAGTGAAATAACTCGTCTTTTTATTGAATATACATATACACATCGACGTTAGAAAGGCAATCCTTGGGAGCGACAAATATCGTAAAATGAGTCATATATACCAAACGACGCTGAAAAATCTCGCCGTTCGAATCTATACAAATAAATAAAATTAAAGTGTCTGTTTGTAATCTATACATACATACATACAAATAAATAGCAAATATAATAAATAGTAATAATAATAAATAACAGTGGTAGCCGAGTGGTCGAACGCACGCTTTGCAATCAAAGTGCGCAGGTTCTATCCCCGGCTCGCACCTCTGGGTTTCATGTGCGAATCTCATTTTCATCTGAGATTATCACTTGCTAAGAAACGGTGACGGAAAACATCGTGAGGAAACCTGTGTGCTCGGTATAATGGCAATAGGCTCGCCCCCTATTACATTGGGACCAAAATACATCGGCGAAGTGTGGGCGCACTGCAGTGCACCTCTGCCTACCCCTTCGGGGAATACAGGCGTGATTATGTATTATACAAATAAATAAAATTGAAGTGTCTGTTTGTAATATCAAAATAGCACCTTTTTACGAATTGCATATGAAAGTATACACGATACCTATAAGGAAAATGCAATTTTAAATTATTTTATCTGTCTGTCTGTTTGTTTGAGGTAAACTTCCAATCGGCTGAACAGATTCCGACGGGACTTTCACTGGAAGATAGCTAATATTCCAAGGCGTAACTTAGGCTACTTTAATTGACGACGACGGCTTGGTCCAGTGGTTTAAGAGTAGGCCGCTTGACTCACTAAACCGAGTGGTTGCGGGTTCGATTCCCGCCAGCGTCAAATTTCGGAAATGGCCTTTTCGAAATTTGCCCTGGTCTGGGTGTAACTGGAATCGCCCCCAGTCCATTGTATGGTACCCATAGTACAAGCTATGCTTAGTTTGGGATCATACGATGAGTATGTGTTGTCTGGCGATATTATTATATTATTATTATTATTAATTTTAGAAAAAAGCATTAGTGTTCCGCGGGATATACATAATATCCATATTTCCGTGTAATCTCCCTGAAGTCCACACGATTTTTGTAGGTTAGTAGGGATTGCCTTAGAAGCGACGATATAGATTGAATTTCATATGTAAAAGCCACGAGACTAAGTCTCAAAAATCGATCGCGTCACCGATATTTCGTTGAAAAAGTAGTTTCGTGTATGAGATGATACAGATCGTTTTGGTATTAGAAAAATATTGGTCGTGCGCGTTTAGACGCTCCTGTCTGTGCAGGGTTTCATATGCTTGACATTTAGCCGATGTCAACTAGCATTTAAATATTAGTTTAATTAATAACGTCAACTTTTTTTATAGTTTACAAATTTATGCTCAAAAGATGTTTATGGACCAAGATATTTCATATTTTACTAGTATTGTTTATTTTTTTACCGCCAGATGGCGGGTTGAATACGTCGCGCGCGCAATTAGCGTCGCTTCTCCAGTAATCGTTGATATTATTAATTATAGTAATGAGTTTAATGATGATGATCGAACTATCAAATGGGTTACGAAGAAATTGCAACTCAAACCGTACATGGGACCGCGCCTTAAGTTGCAAGTTTTTTTAATACCAGACACATGTCGTGTTTGCAACATAGATAATATGTTATTAAGGGTTCTTAAGATTCACTTTTAATTACTGGCTATCAAGTGACATTTCTGTAAATAGCAAAAAATTAATGGTACCCCACAGATGTACCTAAATAGAACCACGTAACATTATTTTGAAAACTGTTAATTAATTTATTAAAAAAAACACTTTTGTTACTGCTTATACAGTTACTTCGAACAAAAGCACTTTTATTGTAAGCAAAGTTTGTTTTACAAAACAGTTCTAAAGATATAGACCACCCACCATCCACCCCTCAAATAGAAAATTTCCAAAATTATAAACCAAAGAAGTTGATCAAGACATTCATTATCCATTATTTATAATGTTTATTTATTGAATTTTGAACTTGCTATTAATTACCTGATACTGGCTGAAATACCAGATAGTCTCAGGTGGAGCCATTCCTTGTCTTATTCCATTAAATTTCATCAGTTCGTATAAAAAAGAAAAGAAGTTGGTCCATAATAGAGGAAATCAACAAGACCAAACTTCCTGTCATTCGAGAGGCATTATGACATAAGTCATGGACACTAACAATAAGCCATAATCCGCAGCATAATAAAAAAAAAACAAATTTCAGATTCACATTCAAAATTTACTTTAGATATTGACAAAAAAATATTAAACGCCTATTTGCTTTAAATACAAACTTGACTAACAACAGCTTCTGTAACTGATGGATCTATCGTGTTAGATACCGGAACCAGATATGCTTATCGATTTTCATACGAATCCGAAATCGATTACAATCCAAATATCATAATCGTTCATGTCACTTCACTATCTGATGCAAATAAAAACAGTTTGCTTGTAATTTTCACTATCAACAAATCACATCGCACAAACTAGCTACTTGCCACGTATTCATATATCTATAACTTACCTACTATTTTTTTTTGTACCACAATAGAATAAGTATAAACATTTTAAATCAGAATATCAAACCGCAAAAAGATTGCAAAAAAAAAAAATTCCAGCAAATCGTACCTAAGTAACAACACTGAGCGAAAATAACCACAGAGTGGATCCCCGGTAATGCAAGAAGACATCGCGGCAGGCCCAGAAGGAGATGGCGGGATAAACTGGACTCCCATCAAAAAGAGTGGCCTATCTTAGCTCAAAATAGAGAACAATGGAGAAAGGGGAATGAGGTCTTTGCCCAGCAGTGGGACGTTATAGACACATAATTAACATAAAAGCAACAGGAGTCTGAAACTTTACGATTTTATATTAAGAACATTCTCTTACCACCACTTTTTTTTTTTGAAAGGACTACGCTGTTATAGCCTATACAGCTTCACCGGAGGAGTGGCGAGTGCAGAGTGCGACTCCAACCAAGGCCTTAAGGGCGAAAAAGGGGTGGCAACTAGCTCAAGGGCGCCACAGAGGGCAAGACCTCGGCTTGGGCAGTTACCGTGAGGGGAGAGGAAGTGGCTACACTCTTAGGTGCAACGATGCACCTACGAGCGGAAGAGGGGGTTCCTCGACCTGTCTGTTTGACCACCACTTATCTTGCAGCAATGTTTTTAATATTACTTTTAGTTTTTTAAAGTTAACTCAGTACAACATCTGTTAAAAATAGACAGTTACTATCGGACTAAAAATACTTTAAGAGTTAAGGCCCCTGGTTTGTTCACAAATATTTCGACTTTTAATAGAAATAATCTTTAAAAAAATCAAATATCTAAATCCATGGCAGTGATCGATGCTGTCAAATAGTCACTTATCTAGTTTAGTTGTACGCCCTGAACACACTGGGGCGAGCGAATTTACTCGTCCTTTCAAAATAAACTCTGTATCAATACTTATAAAGATTTCAATGTCTGTAACAAAAGAGACGGGAAATGTTCTTATTCCATGAGTTATGAGCTCTTACACACGAGCGGCATGTTACCAACGGCATAGGCAACTAAAGACGTCGACACGCGTCGACGGCAACTGTCGACACGTCGACGGCAGCCGTCGAACTATAGCCATTTTATCACTCGACTGCAAGTAGTTTAAGAGTGCGCATGCGTTGCAAATTGTAAAATGAGTTCCAGTGACGAAATTGATATTGAATTGCTAATTGTGGTAGTAAAGAAAAATGCGTGTATTTGGAATTATAATGAGTACAGTAATAAAATAATAAAAAAAACAGAGCATGGATGTCGGTATGGGAAGAAGTTATAAATGATTTTAATAATAAATATATTTCTTGAATCCACAAAGAACGTGTTTTTATTTTTCGTTTCTTTCGGCCCCGTTGTAGTAAAAATAATAACAGTGTTTCTTCTTCGGAATCCATTTTGCAACTGACTCTTATACTATGAGAGCCGCCGACAGTTGACGCTGATCTCTATAGTTGAGATGTCGACGGTTGCCGCCGACGCGTGTCGACGGCAGCAGTTGCCTATGCCGTTGGTAACATGCCGCTCGTGTGTAAGAGCATTAATACAGTTTTGGTATTGGTAGAAAATAGGTCGCACGCATGATGGCGCGCCTACATGCGCAAGTTTCAGCCTGAATATAAATCCATTTCACACTGATATGACGTTATCGCAACGTGTAGGCGTCGCAATCTAGTGCATCGCGAAAAACACAATACGGATTACGCAAACCCACTTCCTTTGGATAAAACAAGTGGTGGCAGACATAACACAATTAGTCAGGAACTCACCGTAACATTGATAAATCCTACTAATCCTACTTCCTGTGAAAGTTTGTGAGGATGGATGTTTGTTACTCTTTCACGCAAAAACCACTAAACGGATTTTGATGTAACTTTACAACATTATTGTTTATACATCAGAATAACATATAGGCTATAATTTATAACGATATGCAATAATCAAAGTCCGAGAAGTCGCGGGTAGAAGTTAGTATTATTATAAAATAAGGCCATGTTGGCTCAGGGTGAAGGTCGTGGGTTCGAATCCCGGTAGCAACCATGCACTCATGAGTGTAACAACGCCTCCAAAACGGACTCGCTCGCGGCAGATATACCTACCTGTAGATGTAGCTTGTGCGCCAAGACTAGACTTTTGTCTCTTTCTCTCGCATGAAATAAGACAGAGCGAGCGAACGAATCCTTGAAAGAGGTCTAGTCTTGAAATGCGTGCTAAAACCACTGGATTTAGGCCCGAACACTTCTGTACTTGCTTTGGAGGGTACGTTAGGTCACTAGTACAGTTAATAGACCATGCTCTCAGGCGGTCTGAAATTACGTCACTAGAGTTGATCACCAGCTCAGACGGGCATAATGGGCTACCGGAAATTTGTTCTCTAAGGTATAGTACAAGTTTTGCTTAGCTTGGGATTATACGATGAGTATGTGTTGTCTGGCAGTATTTCTATTTATTAATAATATTAATACGACTTAAAAAACTCGTTAAAATCCTAAATTATTTGACGTAAATGCATCTGGGAGAGGCGATAGCCGCAAGAGAACGCTCATAAAAATGATACCCAATACATATTTATCCGATCACGAAATCGATTTTATTCTCGGACGTATAACAAACATTAAAATAAACGATATACAGATAAACAGAGCGTGAATAACACGAAAGCTATTACTTGTTATGAAATTAAAAATCCTCGACAAAGTGGTGTTTATCTTGAATGTTAAATGGGTACCGAAATGTTGCATCGGTGGGATTCTCGGTACAAGATTACGTGTACGAATGGAGACGATAATCACGGGCAGCGATGCGACCAAGGACCTTTTTATTTCGCGCTAAATCTATGGATACGACAGATAAGTCAGAGAACACTTTTTTGGATGCAAAAATTTCGAACGAAATTCTGACTACCGCTGTTTGAGACTGTTTGTTTCTTTCTTTACGAAATAAGGAATGGCTCTACCTGCGATTAGTGCGTATTTAAGCCAGTGTAAAGTAATTCATAGCAAGAACAATTTCAGAAAATTTAATTTTCTCGCACCTGCGGTCTCAGTACGCCTGCCAAGATGTTTTCTCACAAGTCCCTAAAACATCTTGTCAACTTGCGTTCCCGTATCTTATTTGCTAATATGGCTTCCAAGATGTTTAAAATTAGACAGCCTGCTAAAATTTTCTCACAGTTTACGATCTTTCGTTCATTCGTTCATTGAAATGACAAATAGAGCGAGACGGAGCTTTACAAAGAAAAAAGATGCTGCATACACATCATAGAATATATTAGATTATTTATGCACAGATTAAAAATATCTTTGGGCATAGCTTCTTTTTTATTATGCCGGAAGCTTTACGTATTATAATTTGGTCGGTGGTATTATGCTTAAAATTTATTTCTTGGGCACTATACTATTTTTATTTTCCAATTTAAAGAACTTTACATTGTAAAACAGCAAAAAGCACGCAAAGTATGATGCCAAACAAAATCTAACCTCAAACCTACAGATTTTTTGTAAAATATGGATTTTAAATCACGTGGAATAGGATTATGGGGATTTTCGGAAGAAAATAAAACAGATAGAAATGTCTCTACACTTTTTTGTTGTTGTTTGTCGAACACGAAAATAAATTTACGTGTTCGTTTTCGGAAGAATTTTGCATGTAGTCCGCTTGATATTAGCGAAGGATGGAGTAAAATAAGTATTATTTGTTATAATAGTGTATAAAATGCTATATTTATGTACTTCTTACAGCCTAATTATTTTCTCATCACCGGCCTTTGACCGTGAGAAATTTCTTTACGTTGACCTAACAAATTCGTGTCTCTATGGTACATTTTGGTAACCCATGCTAGCACTTAAGATATAACATCTTATCCATACGTCAAACACGTTGTATTTAACTGTCAAACCCATTTTATATTTACGCCATGCTAGCAAATAAGACGTAACGAATTTGCCACAAAAATGACGTCACGATCCGTGAGAAAATGTCTTATCTTGGCAGGCGTACTGAGACCGCTGTAGGATGTAAGTCATTTATTAATATAGGTACGTATTTGGTGCAGTGGTAGCCTCGTGGGCAAGAACGCCCGCCTTGAACTTAAGGGGTGCAAGTTCAAATCCCAGGCCCGCACCTCTGAGATAATTTTCATGTGCGAATGTCATTTTCAACAATGATTACCACTTGCTGAACGGTGAAGGAAAACATCGTGAGGAAACCTGCACGTCTGTAGAAAGGCGTGTGAAGTTCACCAACCCGCACTGGGCCAGCGTGGTGGACTATGGCCCAAATCTCCCTCGTATTGAGGGGGAATGTGCCCGGTATAATGGCAATAGGCTCGCCCCCTATTACATTGGGACCAAAAATACATCGGCGAAGTGTGGGTGCACTACAGTGCACCTCTGCCTACCCCTTCGGGGAATACAGGCGTGATGATGTATTTATTTTGATGATGTATACGTATTTAGAATACTCTAAATCAAAATTAGTAGCTTAGAAATAGAGTATAGTTTAAATGTGTATCGCAAGCGTTCCTCGGTAAAGAAACCTTGGGCGATTCGTACACGTGATGTCAATGGCTTGTGAATTGAAACGCCCCAGTGCCCGGAATGTCGATCACTCTGGCCTTTAGTGAATGAATTCGACTTGTCAACCTGTCATCACACAAAGTTGACATAAGTAATCCCACGGAATCAGCCGCCATCTTTATCACTGTCATCTTCCTTTTTTATTTATAATGTGTATTTATTGAAATTGACCTCGCTATTAATTACTTGACACTGGCTGATATACTCGCTAATCGCAGGTGGAGCCTTTCCTTATCTTATTCCATAAAGTTTCATCATTTTACTCCGTGAAAAACCGGCCAAGTGCAAGCCGGACTCGCGCACGGAGGGTTCCGTACCATTATCTATAAAAATACATCATCATCAATAATAATAATACATCATCACGCCTATATTCCCCGAAGGGGTAGGCAGAGGTGCACTGTAGTGCGCCCACACTTCGCCGATGTATTTTTGGTCCCAATGTAATAGGGGGCGAGCCTATTGCCATTATACCGGGCACATTCTCCCTCAATACGAGAGAGATTTTTGGGCTATAGTCCACCACGCTGGCCCAGTGCGGGTTGGTGAATTTCACACGCCTTTCTATAGACGTGCAGGTTTCCTCACGATGTTTTCCTTCACCGTTTCATAGCAAGTGGTAATCTCGGATGAAAATGAGATTCGCACATAAACCCAGAGGTGCGAGCCGGGGTTTGAACCTGCACAATTTGATTTGCAAGGCGTGCGTTCGACCACTCGGCTACCACTGCTTATTTTTAATAAATAAATAAATAACGTTACGTTAAAATTAAAGCCGATAGATAGATAAATATATAATAATATAATAACTACAGCCCTTTTTAATGTCCCACTGCTGGGCACGGGCCTCCCCTCAATGCGAGGGGGATTCAGGCCATAGTCCACCACGCTGGCCCGGTGCGGGTTGGCAGACTTCACACATCTATCGAGAACTAGTCAAGTTCCCTCAGACGTGCAGGTTTCCTCACGATGTTTTCCTTCACCGTTTCATAGCAAGTGGTAATCTCGGATGTAAATGAGATTCGCACATGAAACCCAGAGGTGCGAGCCGGGGTTTGAACCTGCACACTTTGATTTGCAAGGCGTGCGTTCGACCACTCGGCTACCACTTACATAAAGATAGATAAATGACATTGACCAATTCGAGGTTTCCTTTTTTAGGATTACATAAAACATAACGTAACCGGATATTTGTAATATTATGTTTCAAGGACAGAACTAGTCATTTAGACCAGTTGTTTTAGCCAGGTCAGTAACATATTTGAGTGGTCTCCTTCAACATTTGCAACTCTTAACCATACTTTATTGATTTATATAAAGTATGGTTATGTTAGTTATAAGGTACGATGGGGTTGACATATCCCAATTGAATAAAAACACCAAATAATTATAGAGTAAAAAAAAAAAAAGTGAGATTTTCCAAAATGGTAGGTATTCAAATTCAATTTTTTTAAAGAATTTTATTGGCATTTTACATAAATATTAACTTCTGAAACGCCCTGAATACAATGACTTAAACAGTATTTCTCTCACTAAGTGCTTGTAACATGCGTAAGAGTCAATTTTCAAGATCCAATTGTAACTAACGGTATCTTGAAAGCGTGCAACAATTAATATTCAGATTATCTTCCCCGATACCTCTTGTGATAACCAAATAATTGACTTTTCAATTCCGCGCCGTTTAATATCGCTGCAGTGTTCAGCGGTACCCGCGGTGTAATAAATGGTGATACTAACAAGTTCGTTTCTGAGAACGGACGGGTCTTCGCCTTTATATATTTCCTCGCCTTTTTTTTCCTCTTTACGTATCCTCAACTTTCGGTCACGAATATCTGTCTGGAAGATAAATAGTCTAAGTAGGATTCACGATGATGTCATTCTCGCATATGTGTTCAATGACACTACAAATTTCTGTACTACATTTCAACTATAATTATTAAGCCAAATCCATAATATCTTCAAAGATATCTTTCGCTTCAATGTAATTATCGAGCAGCTTTAAAACGCAATATAAAATAGGTATTATCACATCGTTTGTTTGTTCACACGCAATTAGAACCCCTCCCGTATCATTAGCACCAGCGTTCGAAGCGCTGCTGCGTCAACTACACCTGCCTCACTCGCACCTACCGTATAGATATCTGCGTCTTGCTCCCACAGTTTGATTGAGGATCACGATTGTCTAGCTGCCGTTTGATTCCGGATTTCTATCAAACGATTGGTGTTGAAAGTTTACTTTGTCTGTTTGTCCATTGGGGCTCCGCTACATGCAATATATCGTTTAGATATAGATGAGACTCTAATGAGCTTCGTGTTATATTTACTGTAAGCGTAGTATCATGTTTAGTTATTATATATATATATTATCTTTTTATTAGAGCAATAAGTTTTATATTTCAATTCAATATATACACAAAAAATTAAACAATTTTAAAAGAAATCTGTGCCCAACAAAATGCCTTGAGGACGCTTTTGATTAGGTATAGTCTTATTTGAGTGGGATTACGCCATGTAGTCTGTTACAGAACTTACATACTTTATGCCAATTTAATGTGACAGAAGTTTTATTAAAAGCCTGATCCAATCCAACTGATATCCTCAACGTATTGGTATCTGATAAGTCGACTATTAGCAGCTCAACCCGAGCTTCCAGTGGCGTCATTTTAAAGGCAAGACCATTACGCTAACACGAGTGACCGGTTTGCGAGCCGCCGTCCCATTTCAATACCTCCACGTTGCGAACCGGATATCCCAGAATACTTCAAATTACCACAATATGGTGCATCCAACATTGTGAAGACGATCCATGGAATACCAATGGCTCTGAGACAAATTAAATATCTCCTGTAGTAGATTTATATTTTAATAGCAGTGGTAGCCGAGTGGTCGAACGCACGCTTTGCAATCAAAGTGCGCAGGTTCTATCCCCGGCTCGCACCTCTGGGTTCCATGTGCGAATCTCATTTTCATCTGAGATTATCACTTGCTAAGAAACGGTGACGGAAAACATCGTGAGGAAACCTGTGTGCCCGGT
This sequence comes from Ptilodon capucinus, assembly GCA_914767695.1. Lineage (NCBI taxonomy): Eukaryota > Metazoa > Arthropoda > Insecta > Lepidoptera > Notodontidae > Ptilodon > Ptilodon capucinus. Next base: position 5,602,423 of record OU611831.1, read on the forward strand.
ATAATGGCAATAGGCTCGCCCCCTATTACATTGGGACCAAAATACATCGGCGAAGTGTGGGCGCACTGCAGTGCACCTCTGCCTACCCCTTCGGGGAATACAGGCGTGATGATGTATGATGATGTATTATTAGATTTATGACAAATTGTAAAGGACATCGTTTTTAACCGACTTCAAAAAGGAGGTACTCAATTCGATGGTTTTTTTTTAATGTATGTACACCGATTACGCTGCGATTTAGGATCCGATTTACGTGATTCTTCCTTTGTTTGATGCGAAATAGATGCCATTTGGTCCCATAAAAATTTAACATATAACGATTGTTGAAACTAAAAAATATTTTTAGATTTTTAGTGCACCCAGATTTTTGAAGTCGGTTTTTGTTTTTTGTTAAAAAAATATTTTATTTTGAATGAAATCATACAACCTATAATATCGAGGGGTGAAAGGCTATTCGACATAAGCTACACTTTTAAGCGATATTGACGTAAACTACACATGTTAGGAATCAGCATTTTTTCTGCGTCGAATGAGTATGCTCTCCTGTAAAGTTAAAAAATTGTCGCTTAGGTCAAATATTCTTTCACCCCTCGATATAATATTTGAGGGAGACAAATAAATGCTTATTAATATATACGCTAAACATCACATACTCATTGTATGATCCCAAACTAAGTAAAGCATGGTTTCATTATCATACTTGACGATCGCAATTACACTCAGACCAGGTCTAATTGCGAAAAGGCAGTTGTCGAAATTTTCTGCTGACGAGAATAGAACCCCCGACATCCTGGTGCAGTGAGCCGAGCGATCTACGCTCGTACCACTAGAACAAATCGTGAAACGTGAAACGATAAATGCAGATCATAAATTAAATGTATTAGAAGTAATATGACAGGTTGGAGGGAACATTCGTGGTGCATGCCAAAGCGATCCCGCGGCGCCCCGATACAAGCGGAGGATGGTACACCGTCGGTTTTGGTGGGTATACGGCCTTCTGCCGGGACTCCCACATAACCCTGCTACTTCCCCCGAGGTGGCGAAGATTTCGCGACGTTAAAAAAAAGGTTGGAGGGAACATGTAAGCAGAGATAGCAGCAAATATTTTGATATGGAAAAATAACTCCTCTAGTGAGAGTAAATCTGGCTTATAAAGAAATAGCAGTAAGAGTGCCGGTGCCAACAAATTATAACTAAAAGGATTTACTCAAAGTAAAATATGTATCCTCGTAATTCTATTGAAAACTTGAAAAAGACCTCATTAGAATATATCTGGACACGTTTCAATAAAGCAAAAGATGATAATTTACAGTTATTATCCTTGGTGACCCCGCAAAACACCCACTGTACCCGGCTGCCTTCTCGCGCTGTCAAAAAAACAACGTAAAAGAACACCAAAATCTTGTACGGTGAGAAAAAACCTAAGCCAATAACACAACCGAAAACCAACTCGTAATCACCCAAATATAAAGCTCAAGTTACAGTGGCAATCAATGGCATGGTCCAGCACGCACACTCCCAAAAAGGAGCTTTATTTCAGAAGCGAGAAAGCCCAAAGTGAATTATGGAAATGACTTAACACATCGTCCACGCAAGAACCAACTTTAACAGGTTATAAATGAGGTCCGGTTTCGGATGGCGAAGGAGTTGTTTTTTTAAAAAGAAACGATCTCGTTTGGCGGGCGTACCTGCGCCTGCGCAGACGAGGCCTGTATTTATGGCGCCTGGCTCGTGCACCGTTCGGGAACCGAAACCACGTGGTACACTGCTTCGGTATTAAAAACCTTGTTAGGATAACTGTATGTTTCCCCTCATTATGGTCGGACGAAGGCATGGGCAGCATAAACGCAATAAAAAAAATAAAACCAAAGACGTAATTCCATTTTTTTCTCTTTGCAAAGGTACCTGTACTTATTTTAAACACGAAAGTAATTCGATCGTTACGTTAGTCTATATTTTTAGGGACAGCAAAATACCTGAAATGGAAAAGATTATTGATGTGGACTCTATTTCTTTGTTGCAAAACATATCTTGCAAATGAGAAACACGATCCTCAATAAACCCTTATGGATCTTAGCAGTCCTCTAAAGGGAATGATCGCCTTAATTACTAAAGCAAGAAACAAAACAACATACACACGCCTTTCTATAGACGTTCACGTTTCCTCTCCATATTTTTCTTCACCTTTCAGGAAGTAGTAATCATTGTTGAAAATGACATTCGTACATGAAAATTATCTCAGAGGTGCGGGCCTGGGATTCGAACTGGCACCCCTTACGTTCTTGCCCACGAGGCTACCACTGCTTATATTATTATTTTTTACACATTAAGTTAATAACTGCCGTCAATTAACATTTAAACTAACTGCCAAAGCAAATATGAATTCCATATAACAAAACTGCGCACAAAAAGTTCCGAAAGCCGCACAAAAGCGATTTGTAGCAAAAAAATCAGAGGAAACATGGTCAATTGACCGATGATTTATTGACTCACGCCCAATCTCAGTAAGGTTCTAAGTAAATTATTGCCTTAATTGGCCGTTAATTTATCGGCGTCCAAAAACTCCAGCGAATAGATCGATAAACTGACAAACTATGACACTCATAAATATGGGATTATTTTTTTATAATTTTTCGTATGATTATGTTTTGAGTTAGGATAAAACATGTAAAGCACGAAGTAATTTAGAAGATTTTTGGCCGTCTAAATCACTTAATTAATACCTCAATTTAAAACCATATAATAAGGTGGACAAAATATAATAGACTACCTCCTACCCGCGACTTCGTACGCGTAGAATTTATTAATTCAATATCGATATAAATGATAGCCTTTATGTTATTCTGATGTATAAACAATAATAATGTACAGTTTCATCACAATCCGTTCAGTAGTTTTTGCATGAAAGAGTAACAAACATCCATCTATCCATTACTTTTATAGTTATAAAGATAATATTCTAGAGAAGTCGCCTTAGGTCACAGATGAAACGAAAATTTGTATCAAAGTATACCTTGAGAAATGTCAGACTAAGGAATTGAAGGTATCAACAAATACATGTTTTAATAGCACCAAAGTATTTCAGACATTCTGTCCCAAACAAGAATCTTAGCGTGTCACGAGCGTTCAATTTCTTCGGTGTGTACGAATAAATACCGAAAACCTGTTTTGTCTGTACGAGCAAATCTTTACCACCTTGCACACGATCCTATGACTCAACGCGACTATTGTTTGTTTATGAAACGACAATGAATTGGAAAAAAAAGATCTTTGTATCTCAAAAGGCAGGTTCCCGTGATTTGTGTTCGAATTTGTGAAATTTAACCACAATGACGCCGGATGGGCACGCATCGATGTTTACCTTTATTTGCTTCCAAATAACCCACAAAAAATGAGCCGAGACGATGGGCAGATAAGGTGCGTAAAATTTAAAGGACAATCCCATCCGTCGAATCTGTGGAGAGATCTGATAATCATCTTTTGTCACATCAAGTATGTATTATGTCGAGCTGAGGAATTACGGTGTTGATGTAGAATTGTATACGTCCCCCCCAAAGGGGAAGTGCAAAAATCCAAAATTGTTCTGTCTGTAAGTAAGTTTTTAGTCCACTTGTTTTAGTTAAGTGTCTTAACTCTTTGAACGTATTAATGATTCCGAATTTAAATAAATATTCTGCAAACTTTGTTACTCCTAGACTTTACAACACAACTCTTATTTAAAAAAAAGAGAACTAATTTTCTATATATAAATGCAGCACATAAAGGTTATAAAGAAATAACAAACCACATCTATCCATTTCTATAATCAACAAAAAGCTTGCAAGTGGCTAAATATTTTGGTTTTCAAAAGATACCCGAGGGCAGGCGTCTTGGCTGCTCAGAGATAAGACATACGGCACACAGATTGTCTGTGGAACAACACTGTCACACTATCTAATCCGAGACTTAAAGCCCGAGTCATGTGATACAGAGATTTCGAAAAAAAATGATAAATAATCTTGGACGTGGAAAAGACCTTTGAGGTGCAGCAGCTTAAAATGTTCAAAAGCGGATATAAGATACATTAAAGAACCCCATAAGACCAAACTGTTTTTTGTTGTAAATGATTGTTCACAGAAATATGTATTTATATAATTGATTGCTTTCACCTTGTATTCCATGCGATAGTAGTAGAAAACATAATAAAATTAGTAAATTATTGAGTTCAAACTTGACGTGGCCTCAGATAAAGGCACGTCGCCTAATTGACCATGAGGGAGATAAGATATTGAAGACAAAAAAACTATGTGAGACTGACTTTTTGGTTCAAAATTGAGGGAAAGGCGGCAACAGACAAAAAAAAAGATTGAACAATTCCCTGCACCCCAAAACTAAGTTTAAAGTGGCAGTTTACTAGCAAGCATTTGTGAAATTTAAAGTCTTCAAAAAGGCACTATGAATTTTGGAGTCTTCTTTAACCACTATACACTAGCACTTATCGAAGTCAGAGAGAACATTGAGATTACATAATCTTAAGTGTGTCTTTCGTTGACATACATTCACTATCACACCTATATTTCCCGAAGGGGTACGCAGCGGTGCACTCTTCGCCTGTGTATTTAAGTCCCAATGTAACATGGGGCGACCCTATTACCATTATACTGGACACACTCAATACGAAGTAGATTTGGGCTACACTTCATGGCGCTGGCCCAGCGCGAGTTGGTGAACTTTACACGGCCTTCTATAGACCTCCAGGTATCTTCACGATGTTTCCGTTCACCGTTCAGCAAGTGGCAATAATTATTGAATTTTTTTTTTTTTTACATTTGTGTTGACTAATCAATATAATAATGCGGTGTCGTGAGCTATACCTACGTGTTCAGATACAAACAGCCTTTTCGATAGATTTAATCTAACAAGGCGTCCGATTAAAACGTTTCTTAAAACAGACGTGCAGCGTTCAATCATTGAATATCGACCTTGAAAGTGCTCGTTGGAATAACCGCGTTCAATACACACCGCAAATTTCTATTGACCCGACACCCAGCGATAGCAGAACGAGTTCATTGCCAATGTCACGATACGAACACTACAATAATAGTACCATTATGTTTTGTGCATATATTTTTTTTGTTACACTATTCATTAGCACATACTCATCTAGCAAATAGGTACTTAATACCACTTATCAAGATTAAGAAGTAGTTAAAACAGTGTCAATGCCCCGAAATGGTTAACAATGGTGTTTTTTGTGAGTTTTTTTTTTATACGGAGAGTTAAATATGAAATGCATTTGCGTTAGCGCTTAATACACCTCCATTATAATGGCAAGGTGTTAAATACCTTGCTAGGGTCATGGAATTCGCTAAATAGGTACGATTAATTATAAGGTTGGGACTAAGCCCGCCACACATTCCCACCACTGTTACTCCTGTAAGCCAGGATCGACAGCAAGGTTCATTGAAGACATCGATGTTGACCCTCGGCGCGTCCCAGGCAAAAAGCTAAATTGTCTTAGAACCCGCACGAATTTAATCGAAAATAGTGTAGGTGGAATTGGAAGAAAAATGTATCCACTTCTCTCCATTGCAAAGCGGGAGACAAAAATAACTGTAATGGCTGAATTGCCACAGACATGATGGAGGTTACACTGGTTGGACCTGACAATGTAAGCTTGATACCAGCAATAGGTATGCCGTATGGCATAAAAGTTTGAACGCACGGAAATTTTCCCTGGTCTCAACAAGGTGTGTGTAGTAAACCAATCCCGATGTTACATGCAAACTGTTTATTATTAATTAGAAGGTTACTTAAACATAGGTTAAGTTTATGAACTCCTTGCTATAGTTTAGACCTGCAAGATAAACCAACACTTGTTACTGTGATACTACTACTTCTACTACAGCCCTTTTAACGTCCCACTGCTGGGCAGGGGCCTCCCCTCAATGGGGATTCAGGCCATAGTCCACCACGCTGACCCAGTGCAGGTTGGCAGACTTCACACGTTCTAGTCAAGTTCCCTCAGACGTGCAGGTTCCGTCACGATGTTTTCCTTCACCGTTTCATAGCAAGTGACAATCTCGGATTGAAAATGATATTCGCACATAAATCCCAGAGGTGCGAGCTGGGGTTTGAGCCTGCACACTTTGATTACAAGGCGTGCGTACGACCCACTCGGCTACCACTGCTATACAGTGATACATGATTTGATATTCACACAACAATACTGCACAACTAATTACAGGTAAACACAACATGCACGATGGACTTTTAGTACTTAAGTTAAAAGATATTAAACAAATAGTTTTACGTTAATATTGGCAATATTATTAGCTAGCAAACCTACAAGGTCCGGTAATAGCTTTGATGAATAAGGCTACACTGTCTGAGTGAATGTCACACAAGTCAGTTAAACTGTTAATAAGCTTAATTAGACGTGGTAGCGAAGTTGGTAGACGAAAACTAGCACCAAATTTAGTGACGGGATTACGAGGATAAGTAATGTTGCATCATCAATATAGATAAACCAAACATAAAATTCTCTGGACTTGTTGATTTGGTTTCGTAACTTGGGAGGAAAAATAAACATTTTATTAAAGTTTACGGCTAAAGTGGACGATGGCTTGGTATAGAGGTTCGATCGTAGGCTCGGCTTACTACACCGGGTGGTGGTGGGTGTGGGTTCATTCCCGTCAGCGATTTGTCCAGGCCAGGGTGTGACTAAGATCGCCCCCAGTCCATTATACGGTACCAAGGTTCGAGATTTGGTTAGTTTGAGATCATACGATAAGTATGTGTTATAATTTAATTTAGTATACATTTTTAACTCCAAAAAACTTGAACAATCCCAGCCCCTTCCCCATCAATAAACAATCGAGATTCCCTTTTATTTCGAGCAAACAAAAAACCAAGTCGCTTCAAAGAAATTCGCGCCCCACTTCAGCTAAACAATTAAGACAAAAAAAATCCATACAAAACGTCCCTTGTCCAATTATTCTGTTGAAAACTTGCAAGTTAAAAGGAAACCTATAAATTCCTTCCGAAACAGCCACAACGGGTCGAGGCAAAACAAACAAACTGAATTTATGTAGGTACGTACGTACGTATATAGAAAAAGAGGACCGTGCCTGATGTTCGTTAGGGTGCATGACTGGCAATTGGATAACATCACGACTTGGGATCGCGAAGGGTGCGAGCAGACTCGAGCGATGGATATGGCATATGCAATGTCACTAAAAGAGCAAGTTGTTAATTCAAGCATGTCTCATCATTAAGTAGAGACAGTTGATAAAGAAGAGAGCAATAGGTAACCTATGAATAAAGCAGAGAAACAAACACAAAGCAGCCTTAATAAGTAACGTATAAAGAATGTAATCGCTTAAATTGTTTCACTGTAACATTATTAGGTCCAAAATCAGGTGGTAATAGATTGCTAGCCCATCGTAGCGATCATCCTATTAACCCATTGACTCGGCGACTTGCGTGGGTAGTATAAATCATGTCTAATCTAGTCTATGGTAGTCATAGTCACACTATGACGGAATATGTTTACATTCCTATTTTTGATTCACGATTTGTTAACGATGAATTGGAGATATTTGACTTAGCGATGCTACATGTTTCGTTGCCACCTGATAAAGCCTGTTATTCTTGACGTAAAACCCTGATTTATATTTCAGTAAAGCCCAATTTACTCATTGTATGGTCCCAAAACTAAGCAAGGTTCCATACAATGGACTGGAAGCACATTTTGAAAAGGCCGTATCCGAACGACATTCTCTCGTACGACTAGACCAAGCCGACGACAATAGCTTCTCCATTTTTATAAGATCTATGTTCGTCTCCCAGCGACTGACGATTATACTCAAGTACATACACGGGATGTGCCAAGTCATGTTGAACCTGTGACTTTAATGTGTCAGAGATTTGATCCATTACCAATATGCGTTGGAATGGAGACTGGGACGGATGAAGTCTGGGAAAGCTTACGAAAACCAGACTTTTATGACCACTCGTAGGAATGCACTCATAGAAAAAGCCCATTGATCAATGAAATGTCATTGACGGCGCGAGCGAATTTTCACGCGAGATTGCTTGGTTCCTACAACGAAAAATCTATCTTTAAGTATATTGACAGAGTTCGGGTTAAAAAAAAACTAAATTGACGCACGCGGCTTGACGCCTCAGTGTGCCACGAGCAAGCGATTTGCTCCTTATAGTCTAACTGCTAATTGCTAAGCTAACGATTGCTTAGCCGTCTTGACAAGGAGGGCAGGAAATCCAAAAGATATCCACAAGTTTTTCAGTACCGGATATATGAAGCGTAAACCCCAAGCAATATCAAGTGGTGTCCTCGGATCTATTACAACAGGTAGCTGGTGCCAAGCTCGTCAAACAGTGGAAATTCCTCCACAATGTACAGTCAACAGCTTTGTTTGCCGACGCTACCGGTGTTGGCCACACGCGTGTTTGCGCCGTCACTCGCCGCGTGTTCCGAACAAATATTCTTTTCTCTGGATTTTTGGGGTACGGTTCGCAAGGGCAGTTTGGACTATCTATAGTTTGTTTATCTATTAACAGCGGAAACCTGTTAAACCCTTACCACTACCTCTCAAAGTATTGTTGGTACAATAGCAATTGTCACTTTTTGACAGATTTAGTGTCGAAAACTGAGAGTGACATTACAAACTTTGCTGCAAGACAGGTGGTAAGGGGCTGTATTCCAGATTCCAAATTTTCTTCTGTACCTTTGCTTCAAAATATTCAGGCGAAATTAACTTATACCAAGAATGGGACTGGTAAAGCAATCGTCTCAATATTATTTTGATCACATTTTAGTTACCTATCTATAGAAACTTTTTACTACTGGTTCGCTAACTATAACTATATTTTTAACTATGTCAAAAATGGTCCCAGTCATTAATCTCTTAAAAGGAAGTGTTTACTTAGAAAAATGTCTCACTACTGTGGATGTGTGGAGACAGATTTAGTCTATAGTCCACCATGCTAACCCAGTACAGGTTGAAGATTTGGATTTTTTTGGAAAACTGATTAGGTTCAATAAGCGTATAGCAATAGATAATCTGTGTTGATAAAACAACTGTATATCAAAATTCACAGCGTGTTCACAGCAGTTGTAATGACAACTGATTATTGTTTATCTGGTTGACAATCATGTGATATGCTATATACAGTTCAAAGTAGTACACTCCATCTTTTCTTATCAAGAAAACAGTCATTTGACATCTCAATTTGGGGTATCGCGTTCTTAAATGGACATGTCGATGAATACTGCTGTAACCTTTTAAGATGTTTAGGGAGATCTATGCAGTATGAAACAGTTGCCAATTGCAGTGTATTAATATTTGCATCTCGTTATGGCATCATCTAAGGTTATTGAAAACGGGCGCCAAGACGTTAACTGCCTTAATGAAAGGTGGTAACGCCCGTGGTACCCATGAAAAGTTTTCCAGAAGATCTTGTGACCAAGTCAAATGGAGAATGAAACTAAGAGTCTGAAAATATTTCTAAAGAACTAAACCTTTGAGGTAGTAAAGATAGCTTGAGGTTTAAACAATCGCGATGGCGAGAGCTTTCTTTTGGCGTATACATGTATAGGACAGTCACAGCAAGCAGAGCAGTTTTAAAACCCTTCAAAACTGGTTGTAGTAACATCGTGAGGAAACCTGCACGTCTATAGAAAGTCGTGTGAAGTTCACCATCCCGCACTGGGCCAGCATGGTGGACTATAACCCGAAAATCTCCCTCGTATTGAGGGAAAATGTGCCCGGTATAATGGCAATAGGCTCGCCCCCTATTACATTGAGACCATAATACATCGGCGAAGTGTGGGCGCACTACACCTCTGCCAACCCCTTCGGGAAATACAGGCGTGATGATGTATAGTTGTAATATGTGTCAACTAAGTAAGCGTACATCAAGCCTAGAGGCTAGAGGTCACTCCTGAGAGGTCCCAGGTTTCAAGCCAACTCACAGCACAAGCATAGCATAGTAGTTAAGGCTTACGCGACCACTAGCAACCATAGTCATTAGAATAGTAATTCAAAATAACTTTGGCGAATATAGTGTACTCAGTGTCAATTTATTCATCCTTTATTCCATTTTTATTCCAAATTCAAAAAATAATTTAGAAATATATCCCGTCAATGATTTAAGCTGCTGTCGGTACGTGCGCGTACGTCGCCCGCGGCCATTTTTGTATCACGCATAGCGTTTTATTTTCCCAGTTAGCGATGGACTTGTTAGCCCGGCCGCTGGTTTGGGGCGAGTTCTACTTATTAGATAGAACCCCCTTCAGTTTCGTAAACACATCGCGGATTTGTTGTGTCTTGCAGTTGTCCAAATTGCTTGGCAATGACGAGTATAGTGCTCGCATTGACGTACTGAAAGCATCTAAGGCAAAACATAATATGAACCTTATGTCATGAGATACAGCCTGATGACAGACAGACGGACGGACGGACGGACGGACGGACGGACGGACGGACGGACAGCCAAGTCTCAGTAATAGGTCCCCGTTTTACCCTTTGGGTACGGAACCCTAAAAATGATGAACGTAATAAAGATGGTGGATGATCCTAAGAATACCCAAGAATACTCCGTAAAGGCATATTTTTTAATAATAATTGCCAATGAATATGACAGACCACAGACGAAAAAAATACGATAGTCAAACCATCTCGCCAACCAGAAATTATCTACTACGAACCACAAACACGCTCCATTCTCACACAAACGAGAACCTGTCACGAGTTCAAACAATAATCCTAACACAACATGAGGTCGAGTTATCGTGGTAGCCTAATGCCGTGGGTGGTCCCGTGGCGCGAATCTATTATATGGTGGCGATAACTATGGGGTTACCAACAGGGAGCCAGTCGAAAAATCTTTAAATTGGACGTGAAATACGACCGTATATTAAACTGTTGTAAATTACGTAAGTATTTATTTGGAATAGTCTTCTAAGAAAGGTATGGCAACCCTGCATATAGGGGCTGTTTGGAGGTGTTGCCTTTTTCTGCTGCCTCTATTTTATGGAATAAGTCAAGGAGGCAGCACGGACTAAAAATCCTTCTTAGCCTTCATCACAGTAGACAGAAGGGTGACTAAAATATTAAAAATAAAGACAATTAAATACCCCACTGAGTTTCTGTGTAGGTCTGCCCAGTCTAGGTCGCGCTCCGATCCACTAGCATAATATAAAGGAAAAAAAGAAAAAAAAGTATTCCGACTATTTTTAAGCGGCCACAGTTTTAAATACTTAGGAAGAATTATCACAGCAAACTCCAGGTCTACGCCGGACATTAAATCTAGATTCGCTCTTAATTCACGTACAAAATATAAAAAAAGGTAAAGAAAAAGTTTATTAAAACCTTATGTCTGGAGTTTGGCACTATATGGGTGCGAGACATGGACACTCACTCAAAAAGATAGAGAAACGTTGGAGGCGTTTGAAATGTGGTGTTGGAGGAGAATGGAAAATATCAGCTGGACAGAAATGATAACAAACGAGGATGTATTGCAAAGAGTGCAAGAACGAAGAAGATTATTAGAGACAATAAGGAACAGAAGAAGAAAGATGATAGGTCATCTCATGCGATATGACACCTTTATTAAGAACATCATAGTAGGCAAGATCGACGGAAAGCGGGGGAGAGGTAGACCGCGAATATGTTACATGAGTCAAATAAAAGATAAGGTTGGTGTCATGTCGTATGTGGGGGTGAAGAAGGCTGCACTGGATCGACCCAGATGCCGGGGACTTCATCAGATGCACCGACGAGGGCCGAGCCCTTAAATTAAAAGAAGTTGGCATATACGAAAAATATGATTTGACTTTGTACAAAAGATGATAAAAATGGCTATTCCTCTTTTGAACTACGTTAAGTAAGATGACTTTACTTATATTTTCAAGTATATATTTTTGTAATAGAATGTTATAACACGTCAAACTTTGGTAATAAAAAAGCCTCCTACCACAAATAATAAATTTTATCAATAACAATAATATCATAAACGACCCTCAAAAAATCATGTTCAAATCATCCTCGAACCCCGACCCTCGACCACACGCCCCAGCTATTAGCGCAGCATTATCCGGGACTGACAACACTAATCGCTCATTAGTGGGTTCCGGACACGCTTCGAATGGGGTCCTGGTTCTCACTTTAAATTTTTCCCACCACTACTTGTCATAAACGATTAAGTCATAATGATCATCATGTATTATGAGACTACAAAATACTAGTGTTTTAGTCATCCTTAAAATGTACACTATCTTTGATTAGATAAGGTTGATGTTCAGTTGTGCATATTTCGAAGTCTAGTAAATGTAGCTTAGTAGGATTTTCATCGAACGAAACAAAAGCAAGACTTTTTTTTTTATTTAAAATTTGATCAATAAAATGCGTTTAATTCGTCACAAAACACTGGCAATGACATAAAATTTATCCGAAACAATTAAAAATCGAAGTTGCGTTCCATTTTCGAATTCCTCACGACGATTGGCCGAACAGTGATTCTCGGGGTTGTAATGGGCAATATTATATGGAACGAGCTTTTTTACAACTAAACCGACGGTGGTAACCTCAGAACTGGTTTCGATTCCTTTTAAGTCCGTTTCATTTTTATTGTGCTTAGTGCGGGTTTTATTTCATATTACTATATTACACTTTTTTTTTCAAAAAGTATTTTATTTTAAGCACGTATTTTATTACATTTTTTATTAATTTCAAGTTTCCAATAAGAACGTGTACTTCTAGCAGTAACGAGTATACTGAACACAGGCAAATGAGCCGAAACTAAAGTTTAAATAAATTTAAATTACACGTAACTCGTAGTTCGTTCTCGTACAAGGCCATAGAAACAATATGTCATAAAAGAATTTTCACAGCGAAAGACTGGTCGTAATGAGTTCCCCAATACACAGCCTCTCGACCTAATGGACCTGACCGAGGTCGAGTAGAAAGAAAAAATATATATTTAAAAGCTATGCCAGTCCGCCGTAAAATTAAAAAGACAAATTATTGGACGTCTTCGTGGAAGCCAGCCTTTGTTATCTCACAAGTGTTTTTCAAGAGTTGTGTTTATTTTCCACCCCGCTCGCTCTCTAGTAAACCATATCAATTCATCTCTGTCAGTCTTGTTAGTGCGAAGGGCGTTTTAACAGGGCGTAACAGACGCTTCCACCGTTACGTAATTCTGACACTTTCAGCTTTCATAACAAGGTCCTTTATTGTATAAATACAATTCGGTGCCCGGTTTGTCGAAACGAATCCTTTAAGGGCGTAACTGTTACCCAGAGTATAGCGTGATATCGATTTATGGTGCACGGAATAAGTGCTCATTTGGCATAATTGGTGACTGTTCGATACCTCGTTCGTTTCGACACGGTCGAATCTTTTTCTGAACCTTTGACGTTTATCGTTTATACGAGTTTGGCTCAAATTCCATAACCGCTAAGGCTCCTTTCCAAATGAAGGTTTCGAGTTAAATTTTAGGAGCATTAACATAATGATCATCGTTCGTGTTTGATGGAGCAGGTGTTGTGTATATCGGTTTATTCTCAGTTTTTATTATGAAAATCTCGTTTATATTATAAAAACCAATCGTATCTTGTAAGTTTATGAGGCTACGCACGGGGATTCGTATAAAGTTTGTTAATTAATACAAAATTCCGAGGCGAATTCGTGTTGAACTGAATGTTTAAAATCGAATGCATCGTATACCTTATTTGTTATTTGAAACGTTTATAGTTGCGCTGTAAGTAGGTATAACTTTGATGAATTACAATAAAAATCAACCGACACCTGGGTCTTGAACTACCATTAGTTTTACACGAATAAAAAGCATCACTCAATCAAAGATATCAGCGTCGAATGAATGTTTGCGCGTGAAAGTGTGCGTTGATCTCGCGTGGACGCGTACAAATCGCTGCAATCAATCTTCGTTGCCCGAATCTCAGTGTTAAGTATTCCTTATGATACCCATCCACTGGTGAATCTTTCACTCTGGATTTGTATACTAATCGAACTGCCTTCTTCCATTTTGAAGTCAGTTAAAAATCACATCAATTATCCGTGAATCTCATTTTAAATGTCCACAAATTATCGAAAATACAATGAAATGGAAAGTGGGTTCCCGCTGGGGTTTCTGATATATAGTATATTGGAGTCCATTGGTATTTCGGTCGGCACAATCCAAAACTGTTCAATTTAAAATTGTTGATGGGATTTCCATTTTACCAACCCAATATAAATACTTAACTTGGGTTTTCGTGGAGGTTACTTTTAACCACCTTCCTATAGAACACATTTTAGGACAGTAGATATGGAAGTCGACACTGGTTCAGCTGTTGGTATGATGTGTAAACAGGGAAATTTACAAGCAATATTTCAAAAATCATGTACCTACTAGAAAACAGTGGATTATTATTAAAATTCTATAACGGGTCAAAGATTAAGCCATTAGGTATTATTAAGCCTCTGGTTTGTTATAAGGGACTATGTAAACATTTAGAATTGTTTATTATTGAAGGAGACATTAAGAATTATATACACCTATACCAATACTATCATGAGGTAAAGTCAGTTTGTAAGGGTATAATCTTCAGAAATACATATCAGATTTTTAAAATCCTTTTTCATAAGAAAAGCAACATTATGAGTGACAAAAAATATGAATTTAAGTGGTGGTTGTGTGGCTCACTCAACTTACTAATAAAAAATATAATCTAATGCATATCTTGAACAAGAAGGGCAACCTATTTGATCAAAACTATTTACGCTAATAGATTCGCTTGGTAAACCAGCGTATAATATAATTTGTAATACAATTTAGGATAAAATCTGCAAGAGATGAGATAACTGCAACTTAGGCCTGAACTCACAGACGCGTCAAGACGTGGGCGACCAATTGTGTGTCAATACCAAAAAGCCGGCCAAGTGCGAGCTGGACTCGCGCACCGAAGCTTCCGTACCTAAACTGTGAAAGCACCGAGCAATACTCTTACGAAAAGATAAAATGGATGGTGAGGCAATCTTAACTTTGCCGTTGGTGTACTCGTGTCCGCATACAAAGTATATTTTGCTTGCGTTAACTTAGAACGTTAAAGTTATCGTTAACGTTTGCTCGTTTGCCTCCCTATCTCATAAAAAAAAAAAGAAGTTTGATTTTTTAGGGCACCAAGGGACCGCAGACATTAGTCTCTTTTATAAATTTCAACTTGATACGCGTTTCTGAGAAAAAGGGTCTTGACAAACAGACAGACAGACAACAAAGTGATCCTATAAGGGTTACGTTTTTTTCTTTTTAGGTACGGCACCCTAAACTTGATTAAGACACTGAAAAAGGTAGTTTTGTTTTTCACGCATGACGCGTTGACGCGTGGTCTCTTGACTTTTACCACAGAAATTCGATCTGTATTTACACAGATATGGAGTACATTTTCAAAACACGTGAAGTTAATTCACTCGCCCCAGTAAGTACAGGACGTTAGGTTGTTCGCAAAGTGTATTTTATGCAATTTGCATAATAAATTAATACAATTTCAATATACGATCGAGCGGGACAGCTGGTTATGGCGTGTTATTGGCTTTGGTTATTAAATGCTAAGTGCGTCTGTGTGTCTGGTCGTCAGCGCTGTAAAAATAAAAAAAAACCGGCCAAGTGCGAGTCGGACTCGCGCACGAAGGGTTCCGTACCATCTATACTCTATACATACATACATACAAATAAATAAAATTGGAGTGTCTGTTTGTAATATCAAAATAACACTTTTTTACCAAATGCGTATGAAAGTATATACGATACCTATAACGAAAACGCAATTTTAAAATTTTTTGTCTGTCTGTTTGTTTGTTTGAGGTAAACTTCTAAACGGCTGAACCGATTTCAATGGGACTTTCACTGACAGATAGCTGACGTTCCAAGGCGTAACTTAGGCTACTTTAATTTTAGAAAAAGCATTAGGGTTCCGCGGGAAAAACATAATACCCATATTTCCGGGTAATCTCCCTAAAGTCCACGCGGGCGAAGTCGCGGGCACAGCTAGTTATCTATAAAAACGGCAAAATAATCACGTTTGTTGTATGTGAGCCCCCTTCAATATTTATTTTATTCTGTTTTTTAGTATTTGTTGTAATAGCGGCTACAGAAATACATCATCTGTGAAAATTTCAACTCTTTAACTATCACGGTTCATGAGATACAGCCTGGTGACAGACGGCCTGACGGACGGACTGACGGACGGACGGACGGACAGCGAAGTCTCAGTAATAGGGTTCCCGTTTTACCCTTTGGGTACGGAACCCTAAAAAAATGCATTCGATAAGACAAGCTGTACTGATAATTTCGAACAGTAAAACATTTATAAGTAGGTACTCCAGTTTATTGGTACTCGTAAAATATTCCTGTTTTGTTATGATGTATAACTGTCAAAGAGATATATCAGTTGTAGCATGTGCGCCAAGACTAAACTTATGTCACAGAATATGTTGAGGCCGTCTCTTTCTCTCGTATGTTACAAGAGAGAGAGCGAGCGAGCGACTTCGTGACAAAGGTGTAGTCTTGACAAGTTAACCCCGCTGGTTAAGTTAATTCAAAATTACAGGTTGGTTTTAAAGTAATATTTGAAAGAAACCTGTACCATTTTTCGTGGGTTATATGCGCAAACTGAAACTCGAATTAGGTAAGCAAAATTATCAATTAAAAAAATCGAAACACAACTATTGAAGAAAATATTCTTTTTTTTTTATAAATTCAAGTTATGTGTAGGTTTGCAACATAACGTAAAATGTTTTTTTTTTAAATGACGTGATAAGTAAAATGAATCATTAAAACTTGAATAAAGATAAAAATAAACCTAAACAGCGATAATTTTCTATTCGGACTTTAACCCCATGAACAATACCATTGTAACCTATCGATATCTATACCTATTTACTTACATAACATTACTAATAAGAGAATATGGCTATTATAAAAATAGTAAATGGGGTCTTTAGGTTACATTAAAACAGCCTTTGTTGACTTTTTAAATCACTATAAAATATCTGTCTCCATACTTTGTTATCTGTTCTCATACGTATTTAATTCAATGTGATTTTTAAATTTTAAAAAATATATCATTAAATTTTCCGGAATATCCACATTTAGGTACTTGAGAATATATATATGTACTCCCAATTGCCCTAACAATGTTTAATTTCGAATTTTAAAAATTGTTTTTTTTTTAATAAATAATTTTTGGGCACTAGAAACATCTTTCAGACACAAAACTTGATAACTCTGGACTCTGGACAAATATTATCAGTAACAGGTATCAATTAAGATAACAAATTCATAACAATCTTGAGAACTGTGGACCGTAATGGCTATATATAGCAACATAGTTGTTAGCAGAAGTAGCGATAAAATCGTATCTTACGACAATATTATGGAAATTGATCTCATATTTTATTGAATTTTCTAAGTTGCAACACTTACAGAAGTAGCGACACATACAAAGTTGAAATCCTTAAAAAATGGCAACCACTGTGAATGCTAAAAGGAAAAATAATACCATTTCTAAACCGAGACGTAATACTAATAACAACAGAAATAAATATCCAAACCCGTTGACCTCTCGTGCGTGAAGGGAATGCTCCTGGAACGACCTGTGCTGTAAATGGAGCGGGGAGGGGGGTAGGTCACATTCCCTGGACGCTCGAGCCCACAGTATGATATTCGAGAAACAAACAAAAGAAGAGTGATAACATTTGTTCGAGACCACGAGCATGAGTCAACGGGTCGGGTCACTGTTTGCTCTGGAAATGATTTCATGTTCGAAATTTAAAAATCTACGCTATTCCTTTTTCAAATTTGGTTGCGTTTCGTTCACTGTGGCGTTTGTATTCTTTATTTGTTTGTTGAAATGGAACGCACTTCTGTTCGAATTTTAAAAAATCCTTTGCAAACTACCCTATGCCCCATTGCCTATGCTTCAGAAAGAAACATAAAAAAGTTACAATCACAAAGGAGTAATATAAATAAAGTTTATCATTTTCTTAACATGCGCCGGTCGTTTACTAAATTTCGTCACACGCACGCCCCAGCCATTTTGTGGTACCGCCATTTCAAGAAAAATAAAAGTCGACAATGATAACGTCGGCACATAAAAATGCCAGTGGAAGTCTGTCGACACCCGAAACGTGTAAGCTTGAAGATTACTCACGGGAGCTAATATTTGAAGAATTCAACTTGCGCCCACTAAGCCGAGATGCTTGTAAACGTATTTAGATAAAGTTTTGTTTTGTCAACTTTAAGCGCCTTGTTCTTTTTTAGAAGTTTGTAATTACAACAGTTGTTTTAACTTGAGTTTCGATGTTCCTTTTTCAAATTAGATTTTTTTATATTTGAAAATAGAATTTGAGCCGGGTGTTGTTGCCACATTAGGAAATCGATTTAAATCAATCAAATAACGACATTCCGTTCTGAATCCTATCGATAAATTAATCTATCAAATCGTTATGAGATCCGGGTGATGCAGCACTTCTAAATATAATCTATCCTTGAATTTTAAAATAGTGAAAGTTAGACAACCATCTATCTTGCATCAATATGATAAGTATGATTTATAGCGCAGTTAATACGATGCGATGATACAGTTTTACAACTAGTACGGAGGGTAGATGTTTCAATAATTTGTCACCAGGCCAACTGCACAGTAACTCAAAACTACCTACATAGTACTAATACTTACTTATGTTTGAAATGTTATTTTGATACAATGTACTTAAAACCTTGTAAATTAGGCTAAGTTTTTGTGAAGAATAAAGAATAAAAAGAATAGTTAGATAAACAATTGATTATTAGCCATTGAGCATATTTTCTTGTTGCAATGACACTATTGGTATGAGTATAATCAAAACTTGACAGAAACTGGCGGGCTTAGGCAAACATTTTGTCGAGTCATCTCATCATGTTACTATTTATCACTGTCATTTTCCATTTTTATTTATAATGTGTATTTATTGTATTTGTCCTTGCTATTAATTACTTGACATTGGCGAAATACTCGCGCTAGTCGCAGGTGATGCCATTCCTTATCTTATTCCATTAAATATCATCATTTCGCTCATTTCGTTAAAAAAAAAAAACCATTTTGTCGCGCGTTATTAGCTCGCGAGTAGTCTAGGACCGTTATTTTTCAAATGAATACTTATTAGCTTTTACATCCCTGAATATGTATCGAGCATTGTATTCGAATATTCGATCCAAGAATCGACTGTTAAACAAATTTAGATACTGGACAACACTAATCAAACGGATTTAGTTTTTCATTGTAAAATAAACAGTAATTGGTTTAGGCATTTAAAAATCCCTACGGGTGCGTCGACGACGGCGACTGCGCGTGAGCGTGGCAATTAAACATCCAGAAATAACTATAGTACGCATAATTGACGAGCTACGGCGATTTATGTGAGCGTAAACTGGTGTTGCCAGCTGTGCGGTTCTCGATACGATGTCCCGATTTTTGGGGTACAATTTTTTTTTAGGACGAGTGACCGTTCTCAGCTTGCTGTAAAACAAACATCACAAGAAGCATCTCCACGTATGTATTCCCCGACAGGAGGAGCACTGCAGAGTGTACCTATACTTCGCCGATGATACAACCTTCATCGATGATACGGTATCTAGATTGGTACCAAAAATACATGAGCTAAGTCTTTCTCTTAAATTTTGTTTATTTCATTTCTCTTTGCCGCATGTGACAGAGTCTAGTGTTTGCATCCCAAGTACAAATTCTACCATTTCAGTATATTTTTCTTAGTAATAAACGCCTAGAATATTCTATGGAGTAAGTCGGCATACAGCTCAGCCCACCGTAGCGTTTCAAATCACCCATATGCTGATTGCAGACACGTGGAATCATTTAATGGGGCATGATGTTTTATTAGTTCCTTTCGTAGCGGGGGTCACGGTGTAGCCAGCTTTAAAAGTGAATTGAAGCGTGTATAGTCTAGTAGCCCTCGTAGGCAGGTTGTGGGTTCGATCCCCACCCTAGCTATGGACGTAAGCCCACTCCTATCACAAGCATTTAGTTCAGTTGCAAAGCCAACGGGAGTCACTACTACTACTATGGCCCTTTTAACGTCCCACTGCTGCGCCTCCTTTCAATGCGAGGGGGATTCAGGCCATAGTCCACCACGCTGGCCCGGTGCGGGTTTGAAGACTTCACACATGTTATGAGAACTAGTCAAGTTCGCTCAGACGTGCAGGTTTCATAGCAAGTGATAATATCGGATGAAAATGCACTCGGCTACCGCTCCAACGGAGTCACTGGCGAAATAATAATGCAACATTGTCAGTAATCTTAAATCTAAATTGTAAAATGCAAAAATAAGCTCGCAATCACAACAAATAGTTACATTTCCTTTGAAATAAAACACATCGTATCAGCATCTAAAACCGCGTATCGTAAAATTTTATATCGATTGTAAAACTAGATTAATCACGCAGTTTATTTACGTTAATCCAGCGTTTTTTTTTTTTTCAAGAATATATCCGAGGACTTGATTAGCCGACGAGGAATCGATTTAACGTCTTAATCGATGGCTGGTGTTGGCGGTAATTTGTTGTTTTTGGCGGGTTTTATTATCTGTGCGGCGGCGGAGTGTGTAAAAAAAACGAGATTTGTTTTTCACAGGAAATTGGCGCCAATTATTCAATTTTATTTTTGGACGATTACAAATTCGATATAACTTTCACTAATTAAGAATGCACGTAATCCGTAGGTACACGGATAAGTTTTCGTAATAAAGTAATCGTAATAATTAGTTATCTCTGTTTATAATCTCCATGGACACCTCGCTTCCAGTTTCTTTACCACCTTTCACAGGCTTCATGTTTTTGGAATAATTATATTAGTTACGCTAAGTACCTTCAGTGGGGTAAGCACGCATGTTAAGGCAAGACCTTTGTCACGAATTCGCTCGCAGTTTCTGGCTAATTTCATACGAGTGAAAGAGACAAAATAAGGATATAACTGTGACATAAGACTAGTCATGGCGCTCATGCTAAAAGAACAGATAGATAATGTATTCACAAATACCTTAATGATCTCACAAAAAGTAAAAAATAGGACCAAAAAAATAACCGGCCAAGTGCGAGTCGCACACGAAGGGTTCGGCAAAAACGGCAAAATAATCACGTTTGTTGTATGGGAGTCCCCTTCAATATTTATTTTATTCTGTTTTTTAGTATTTGTTGTTATAGCGGCAACAGAAATACATCATCTGTGAAAATTTCAACTCTCTAACTATCACGGTTCATGAGATACAGGCTGGTGACAGACGGACGGACGGATGGACGGACAGAGAAGTCTTAGGGTTCCCGTTTTACCCTTTGGGTACGGAACCCTAAAAATGACCCATAGACAATCTTTCGTACGTGGATGTAAAAGTCAGGCACATCCATCTTAAAATTGAACGTCGCGTACTATTAAATTAGTATGAAAAGGTATGTCTGTGCTTATATGGTCTTAGCGGTAAGCGTTATTTTTTCTCGCTCAGCAGTAAGAAATTTTGTACTTACTATTGTACTAACACCAACTTTGTCGAATGAGCCTAATTTTTTCTCTTTTAAACCGTAATGGAACGACTAAAGCGAGTTTCAGACTACGCTATAATATAATATCATATAGTATAAAGGTCATAGCACAACAATATCGCGCACCATACATTGTTATGGCCACGTTCACCGTACTGTACTATATATTATTGGCTTTGTATGGTTTGCGATATTGTTGTGCTATATATTATAGCGTAGTCTGAGACCCGCTTTATTTGCATTGCATTACCGTCTTACATGACATCTGATTTGTTATTTAGGTATTTTTTTCTTTTTATTATAGCCTTCATTTAAAGCAATAGTGTTATAAAAGTAGTGTTATACATCTACGTATAGCAACTAGACCATAAATAACAAATAATTTAAAAGATATTTTTTTAAAAAAACCTAACCTTTTGTCTTTGAAAACATCAAAAACTGTAAATATCAATTCCAGTTAATTTGTGGTGACGGCCGCTCTTTAATCTTTTTAATGTATTTTTTATTATACAATATGAAATATAACGAATGATCCAGAATTAATAATAGATAGTGTGCGTATGTCGATTGAGTGGGAGCAAAGGCGCATCTCAGTCTGCCGGAGCTTAGCCGATCTGACAGGGAACAAAAGACCAATAAAACCTCTTTGATCCCATTTTACGACCTACATCAGCAAAAAAATATTATTATTAAAGCACATTTTTCTCAACAATACTGGCCAAACTGAAAATCATAGAGTTTCCTTGTCTATAATCATTATAATAGTTATTTTTAACTGTTCTTTGTTCGACGTGGATCATAAAATTCGGTACATTGTTTGACTAAAGCGTAAAAGTAGATTTTATTGTTCTCTAAAAGATGTTTTATATTGTCTAATGAAGCTCATACATTGTTCTTTTAAAATAGCAACCGGAATATAAACTTTGAAATATGCCGTATGTGATTCGGACATCAGAAGCTAGAACCACCCCCTCTTATAAAATGAGATTCTAAAATGGGTACACTAACCCTTTAAATATTTATTTTTCTGGGTCTTATTACAATTTCTAGACGTATATATATGAAATCAGAAGTATTTTATTATCATATTTAATTATATTTTTGACGAGTTAGATTTTCCTTAAAATCCAGCTCAACACAGCTTTAAAATCAGCTGTTGCTTCTGATCTTCATTTCATCTAACGATTAACACAACGGAGGGTACAAACAACCTAACCGATCGGGGAAATAAACTCTTTTTTATTATTTTGGGAAATACCTAGTTGAGTTGACCACGATGCGAAATTCGTTCGCATCGTCAATAACATTTCGTTGAAGAATAAACCTTTTCTATTAGTCAATACAGTTTGTTTTGGTATCAGCAAACAGCACGCGCCTTGACGCATCAGTCTGCTCGGGGATTTAACAGGGAAATGTTTATCAATATGAGACATATATGATATCAGTATCATACAACCCAAAAACACCATAAAGTAATGCAATCTGTTATTAATATAGTCACCATAATGTTTTGTACTTGGGAACTATATAGATACTATCTCAACGCATTATGTTAAAAAAACCGTCAAAAGGTTGATTTCAATATATCCCTGCGTTATTTATATCCTTACGTCCTGCATACACTGAGGCGAACGTATAAAATTGTCTTTTTAGGGTTCCGTACCCAAAGGGTAAAACGGGAACCTTATTACTGAGACTTTGCTGTCCGTCCGTCCGTCGGTCTGTCACCAGGCTGTATCTCATGAACCGTGATAGTTAGAGAGTTGAAATTTTCACAGATGATGTATTTCTGTTGCCGCTATAACAACAAATACTAAAAATCAGAATAAAATAAACATTTAAGGGGGTTCCCATACAAAAAACGTGTTTTTTTGCCGTTTTTATAGATAATGGTACGAAACCCTTCGTGCGCGAGTCCGACTCGCACTTGGCCGGTTTTTTGAAAATATACTCTGTATCAATGCTCACAGAGATTGAATATCTGTGGTAAAAGTCACGCGATCACTCGAGCTATCAATGACATATCGTTGAAAAATGACCAACATAGTTCATTTTGGTTGTGAAAATATAAAATATGCTCGCGCGTTTTCACGCTTCTATGGGCGAAGGCATTTATTTATCTACTATCAATATTAATACATCAGCCCCATTATCCACCATAATCCAGCAAAGCTGACAACCCGTGTACTGATAACGGACAGCCATTACAGCTGTGGACGCCACAGATAAGCGAAGCACCATATAGAGTTCCGAGCGATCGGCCAGTAGACACAGGCGACGCTACTGTGCCATTTACACTGTGGTCTTTACTCAGGGTTGTACGCAGCTGATACGTTATCATTGATATTGGGCAGTACATTATTGATTCGTTGATAACGTTGGTTACTTTCTAAGCGCAGATTTTTATTTGAATACTTTTTTTGATCGATTTATGGTGTCCAATAAAATCTGACTGAATTGGTGTTCATCTTTGCACAACGCTAATACAAAACATAAACCATCTCGCTAACCAAGCAAAGCTTTGCCGATATAATTACCATATTGAAACTTACGAGCAGAAATATGAAAGACGGAAAACAAGATGGCTTTACAAGTGCAGTAACTCGTAGAACGAATACATTCGCGGAGCTGATGGTAATTTACTAATATATCTGAAGACGTGAATCTAGTCATATCTAGATGTGTTAATGCTAAATAGAAGAACAAGATGGACCTCTATCGAATTTCGTAGGCGAGAAAGCGTGTTTGGATTTTTTACGAGACAGAATTTATTAAGAAAAATAAATTAAGAAGAACCGAAGCTTGTCAAATTAACATAGACATCCTTTTGAGGATTAAAAGTGCCACAACAAAGCCAGGATAGGGACATGTGGAGACGGGAGGGGAAGGCCTTAGTCCAGCAGTAGGACATTCAATAGGCTATTTAGAAAAAAAAAATTGAGCACTATTGAGACATACCAAAAGGTACAGAACTTCAGAAAATATTTGAAATACGAATTATTTTATAATACTCCTAATTGGATTAAAGATTTGAGCACTATTGAGACATACCAAAAGGTACAGACCTTAAAAAATATTTGAACATACGAATTATTATACAAAGTTCCTAATTGGATTAAAGATAGGACACAACTAGATACAGATTACAATATTGTACACATCCATCTACGGAAATGGTAAGGAGGTGAAGATAATTTCTACCTGTAGGGCAAAAAAGACGATATACCGCATCCAGCCATCATGACTCCTCTAACTATGCAGGCCAATGCAACAGCCCACGTTGAGGACTGCATATCTACAGTTCGTAATTAGGAAGTAGGCAAGTTTTTCGCCCACACACATCTCGATATGGATAGTGAAATTAATAACTGATGAAGGTGAACGCATATGATCGCAAAACATTATGGAATTATATTTATAGCTAAACTTGGTAAGGCGACGAAGATGGGCGATATAATGAGGGAATTTTCGTCGACTAGACTTCCGAATATCTGTAAGTAATACGGTATGCGTGGTATAAATAGAATTGGAGATGTTGTCAAGCGGTCCATAGATCCGGTTGTATCGTCTCCATTGCTGTTAAGAATGCTAATGGTAACGAAAGTTCTGAGCAGGTACTTTGAGAAAATGGAAATTAGTTCTCCCATTTCACTTTGCGCCTCCTGAGATGTGAAATGTAGAACTATGGAGCAAATCTTTCTAGTATTGAGGGGAATGCGCCAGGTAAAATAGCAAGAGGCCCCTATTACATTGGGACCAATGTACATAGCCGAAGTGTGAGTGCACCCCATAAGGGATGATGATGATGTGATGGTACGCTTAAATGCTTTGAATGAGATAGAAAAACGTTTAGTCGATGAAACGATTTCAGTAAATTCTAGAAATGAATGTAGACAGATATCCTAACTAGAGTCAAGTATATTAGTCATACAATATGTACATTGTATTACACGTGTTGATGAAAAGTATACACTAACAGATAAACACATGCGTAAACGCATTACAGTGCACACAATTGAGTCAGTCTGTTACGTTGAGACGGTAAACTTCTATTGTATTTATGCTGTCGAATGATTCAGAGGTTTTTTCGCTCAACCGATAACTATCATCAAATCGGTTATTGAAAAACGGTCTTATCTCAAATTTGCTGCACAAAAATGTATGTTCTCAAATTCCAATTTGTAATAATCTTCCATTATGCGATTGACTGTGATTTCTAAATCAAACTACTTCGTCTTTGCATTTAGGTTGGTACTTGACTGTGGACAGCACCTTATACTAAGATTAGAAATTGAATTGCAGATGAGTTTCAATCATAATATTGTGACATTGGCATCATAAACGTTATATTTGTCGCCCATACGCCGATCGCATCACAACAGGTGATCGAGTAGGTTTGTACTGTATTGATAATTGAATTAACTTGTTCCCCTTCGAGGCTTTTGTTCATGATTATTCATGATTAAGCATTTACAGCCATCGTTTACAGCTGTCATATTGGAGTTAAAAGTGGCAGGCTGTTCTACAAACGGTTATAAAGATGCATAACATAAACTTGAGTACTGCAAAGACAGTTAAAACAGTATTTAATTCATCATTATTATGTCATAGATACAACTTTTTGGAACGTAGTTCCTTATCGCGCGTTGCGAAAGGGGGCTAGACGGAAAAATTAAGACGATAAATTGTAACGACACTTTTACATATGTGTGTGTGATTTTTATTGTACGACACTACACATACTCGATTTCACTCGATACATACACATACTCGATTTCAATGAGTGTGTGTGTATGTATACGTAATATTTTTTTGCTTTTTTTTATTTCAAAAGGAACTTCGTTCCATCTGGGTGTCCCTTGACACCTCTCAAGTTTTTTTTGGATATATTTAGCTATTTCTTTGGCCTAGTGCATAAAGGATGTTATTGGTGAGTTGTTGTGATTGTTTTTGGTACGAAGCCCCTCCCCCCATACATTCCTTCTTCTGTAAGCGTATCTGATAAAGACGACGAGGATTGATCAACGAGTCTCAGAAGCAAATCAAAATTGCATTTGAACAAATTTCCGATGACAGTATCATAAATATAAGAATACTCGTGCGCAGCTTGTTCCTAACAACAAATTCAGGACTCTCATCACAGTAATTGAGAGCAGAATAACTGTTTCTAGTCATTACTTTCAGCTGTCCGCAAACAGTTAAACTAAAATTAGAAGTTGGACAATTAGTGGACAATTAGACAATTAGTATACCAAGTTTAACTTGGTCTCGGTTGCCTTTTAATTTGCAATCAGGACTCGTATGAATTACCTTCTCGCCTTCCAAAGATAATTACGGACTATTAAATTAAGTGTTTCTTTATTAGGTTGTGCAGCTTTTAATATATTACGTCCCGAACACACTGGGTCGAGCGAATTCAATTGACTCGAAAGTGTACTCTTTATACATATCAAGATTGAACATCTGTGGCAAAATCCACGCAGCGTCATCGATAATATTTCATTGAAAAATGTGCTTCTGCTTTTAGTTTATACCGTTCGTTTTGGGATTGGCAAAAGGGACGCGTCTATTTGCGCAGGACATTACTCTTGTCATGTAGATACTCAGTTATGTTACGTCCTCTTATCTTTCTGTAGGTCAGTTATTTGTCACATTATTTAAGTAGTTCGGGATATTAATAGTATTATTGTTCTAGTAACTAATACGATCTAAGTATACCGATTTCGTTTGATTTGCAGCTTATTTCAATACGCGTAAGACTCATTAATGAACACTAATCATCTAAATACAGCCACAAGGCTGAATTAATATAAGGATTTGTCGAGTAAGATGTCGTTAAAAGTGTAGAGTGGTTTATAGTGTTATAAATTTTAATTTGCCGTCACATGTGCCGTATGGAGATGATTAAATTATTTATAATGGAAGTGTTTATTAAGACTTGGGAGTCGACGCCATGCGGATGTATAGTGTATTAGATAGATACGACTTTACTTATGTGATATCAGTAGAATTGAAATCACAGATTTTGCAAACTTGGCATAGTCTGTTTTGGTAAAACTCCAATTTGGTAAGAGGATGAGACAGTGACCTCTATTTACCACCCGAGGTGCTCACGAGGTACACCTCATTTGAAGTGAGGCATCGCTCGAGCGAATATTCATTTCGATTGCTTACTTTGGTACTCACTTGTGACACCACTAATAGGTTTTCTCAGCAACCTTTACATGATGATTCAATGTTGAAATTGGAGTAAATCGTTCATTTTGCTGACATGAACACCCTCAAATGAAATCACCTAATTAGTCAACCGAAATTTAGTCATGAGAACAGTTGGGTACGAATCTGAAAATGTCATCGACCTTTTAAATTCCTCACAATCCAACAAAACTATTGGATACTTCCATACACAGGAATATTAAAATACAACAGTTTAGCGACAACACAAAACCATTACATGTTTAGAATTCACAGAAACAGTATAAGGAGCAAAGATGGCGGACGGAAGCGGACGAACCGGGACAAGAACGCGTTGTTGGCTAAATATAGACCTTCGAATCGGTAACTGTGCACGCTGATGCAGTCAGGGTGTCGGATAAGCAACAAGGGTTGGTGAAATAGGGGAAACAGTAGTCACTAAAGGCGATAATTGGATAAAATTTGCAACAGCTGATTGATCTGCTATTAATAAATAAAAGGTAATACAATAATAGCAGTGGTAGCCGAGTCGTCGAACGCACGCTTTGCAATCAAAGTGCGCAGGTTCAAACCCCGGCTCGCACCTCTGGGTTCCATGTGCGAATCTCATTTTCATCCGAGATTTTCAATTGCTAAGAAACGGTGAAGGAAAACATCGTGAGGAAACCTGCACGTCTGAGGGAGCTTGACTAGTTCTCGATAGATGTGTGAAGTCTGCCAACCCGCACTGGGCCAGCGTGGTGGACTATGGCCTGAATCCCCCTATCATTAGAGGGGAGGCCTGTGCCCAGCAGTGGGACGTTAAAAAGGGCTGTAGTAGTAATACAATGACTGATTGCTTTGATTCTTAAGTACATCTCATTGGCTTTGGGTAGGTATGACAGTCAGTAGAGGTCGGAGAGAACAGGTAATAGAATCAGTAGTTGAAATCTGATATCAATAACGTCAGATGATATTTTGAACAGCAATTCAATTGTTGGATAAGACAAAAAACTAAATACACGATGATAATAAACAAGAAAGTTTCTGAAAATTGATGTAAATCTTTTGATTAAATTAAATAAGAGGTTGTAAATTTGAGTCCAGCATTTGAAACAACCTTTTCCTCTATAGCATTAAGATCTCCATAAAAAAAAAATATATTCAAGTTTATAGAAAGTGTTGCCTTAAATTTCGTTGCAAATAATGTTTTAAAAACTTCCTATTTTTTGTAATCACATTGTTATAACTTGTAACAGCAAAGGTTTTTAACTTTCCAAGCATAAAAAATAAGATTTTTAAACCATTTTCTCGCTCAAAGAGTGGCTCTAGCCATTCAGCGAGGGAATGCAGCCAGCGTCTTGGGTACGCTTCCGCATGGGCCAAATTATTTACATATATTATAAATATAATATTTTCTTATTAGTTTTAACTTATTTTATTTTATTTTAGACTGAATGTGAGAATTCTAGATATCTTTAAGTTAACATAATAAGCCTCACTACTTATAAACGCATTGACGGTTCTCTACAAGGCCAGATATGTGGTCCGATCGATTTGAAACACTCAAGCAGATACCACAACGGAAATCGGTGAGCCATTGACTTTTTCTAGCCAGCGAGAGGAATCTTGATGACCCATCTCATCAAGTAGTTTATACTTGATACGCTTAAAACGCACGTTTTAACGGTCATTTAGCTGTATTGGATGTCGTTTAAGGGTTTATTTGAAATGAATTAGTTTTCAGATAGGATGTATATTGTCTATGGCATAAATAGTCCTTAATTTTTTATTTGTTTAGAGTGTTACCTAGTCATTACTAAAACATATAGAGTTAGTCAAATCGTTTATTTTGTACAAAGCCATACATTTTGGTTATTACGTTTTTGTATTATCGAAAAGAGATGGTCTGAATTATCTAAAATTTATTCAAATAGTTTCATTTTCTAATAACGCCCCGTTTCGCTAACGGAATGTAATATTTTGTTAATTTAAACTGCTCCAATGAAAATTGTGTCATAAATTCCGCCACCGTTGCTTGTTGGGACTCGAATTATAAGTCGCAACTATCATACTTAGGTGTTTAAGAAACTTGGCATTAATAACAGATGTGTTTTCAAAACTTGAAATTTAATTGCCGCATCCGAATCGTGAAACATTTAATAATTGAACGCAACAAGAAAAAGTGTATTAAATAAAAGAAAAAAATACATCTCGAAAGGCAAGCAGGCGTAAAAAATCCCGCTTCAAATCCAATTCACGACCGTGCAGGGACTGTAATCTAAAAGAAATCGAAACGTATAACGAAAATTGTCTGTACAATGTGTATTGTAATAGCATCACGTACGATAATCGATGCTATTATGACATACACGAGAATTGCACCTTAGTATAATCCAATATTTATACCGGCGTGATTGTGAGGCGTTGGGAATCATATACCAATCATTTCTGCGTCTCACTCTCACTTTAGGACTGTTAAACCTGTTCGACAGAGATAGAGTGTCAAGTATTTCGGCCTGTTCGTAGGTGTCCGGTGATGTTTGCACACCCTCGCCTCAACAGGTAAATTCGACAAAGCGAGACCGCGTTTGTATTCATAAAGAAATACCCGAACGCAGGTAGACGATACAGATGGACCCCGCCTAGCGAATAATAGAATTTTCGGAAATAATACAATGAATAAAGTAATTTATGTCGGTACGGAATACAATATTTTATGATTTTCGGAAACGTTGGTTACCTGTGTGTTGTTTTTTTTTTGGTTTTATTCACCAATGTTTGGTATGTCGTTTCGTTTCGGTCCTCTCGCTGTGTTTTTGTTTGTTTTACGGCCAATTTGCGTTACAAAGACGTTTCTATCTGTGGCATCTCGACGTTATCTGTGCTCTTGGTAGCGGTACACATATTTAATTGAGCGGTTGACTCATTACGGCCGCCGATGTTAATCTACGCATCGAATTGTACAATAATGAGTTCATTTGCCGGCCGTCAACTTATGAATATTTAAGATTCTCACAATTTGGTCGTTGTAAAATGTTGTTTTACGATTGTATTTAATAGCGTGAAACGGGCTTTATCGTGAGTGATACAGGATGGAGACCCGGACACTCTGCGGCGTCAAGACGCGTTCGACACTTTGTACTAAAAATGTCATCAATGAAGCGAATTTAGGCGCATGTTCCCTTGGCGTCAACCGCAATAGTTGACGCATTTTGACGCGAAAGTATGCCCAGGGGCCCGATTTTCGTGCGATCGACATTTATCTCGATTCGAGATATCTCGAAATCGTACGTATTTTTTTCATTTGTTTCGACATATCTCGAATCGACATGTGAATGTCGATCGCACGAAAATCGGGCCCCAGGACTTCAACCCCACAGTCAAACCTGAAACCTTGGGTATTTCGATAATTATGTTACTTAAAATTAGTAAATGATAATACTAATAAGAAAATATCTTTATAAAATATATAAAAAATTTGGCCCATGCGGAAGCGTACCCAAGACGCTGGCTGCATTCCCTCGCTGAATGGCTAGAGCTACTCGTTGAGCGAGAAAATGGCATGCTCTTGGGTCGCCGGTTGTGTCGACCAATTTTTTGCCTAATATGTTCATTAAATTTTGGGTGCTTGGACCCCATGGACCTAGGGTTTCGACTCCAAAAGGACTGAAAATATATTCGGATCCGATAACCCCGTACTTCCGCCGTTTCAGAGTCTCAGCCGCCTCCGCCGCCGAGCCCGCTTTCTGAGTGGTTCCCGAGAGATGGGAAGGAGCCAAAGTATCGACGCAGGTTGCATCCCATACCATGGCTCGTCCCATGCTCCAAGGAACCAGGGACATTCCGTCGGGTCTCTTGCCATCGTCACGATGATAAATCGTAATTTATGATCGTAATCGTAAATTATTATTAATTAATTTCATGATACCTTATATGTTTCTAAGACAAATAAAGCACCCTGAAACTCGTCATGTGAAAGTTTGAAATAAGTAAAGATGTCGATACCAGTGGAGCCTTATTTATTCCTATTGTAACATAGAATACGTCTTTATAGTATTGTTTAAAAGCGCTTCAATGAAAATATACGGGAGGTGTGAAATCGTGTAAATGCACAAACATTGCAGAATCAAACCTACATAATACAAACTTAAATTTTCCTGTTCCGATAACTGTTAATAAACGGTAACTTACTAGGAATATGATTGATATTCGAATGGCAATTAATTGTGGAATTGTATTTTTAAAGTTGTGTACACTGTAGTTCACTTTAATGTTCGGATGCATTGTCGTGCAAATAAAAGGACCCATAGTAAATGGAGATCTACCTGAAGGTGGCACCTGCTGTGTGGGTGTACCACTGTACACTGGGTGGACATAATTCTGGCGCCGCGTGGAGTCATGACGCCATTTGAACAATTAATTTGGCCCGACACATTTTGGTTAATTTGGACCACCAGACGTGATACTAAATGGTTTACTATTTTCAATACAAGTAAATATAACAAAAACCGACTTCAAAAACCTAGGTGCACGTTTGGAGTAGGTGCCAATCTACGTTAGACTAGGCAAATACAAACATAAATTGGGAAACATACATGAAACCACTGACGGGTCGATTTAAGAACCTACACCTTCCAAGTCGGTTAAAAATAACAGGGTTCTTACGATATCTATACCTATGAATGTTTATGTCATTTTAAACAAAAAAAAAACATTTCAATAAAATTTCAACTGTCTAACCATATAGTTAGACAGTTTTAATTTTGCATAGATGATGTATTTCTGTTGCCGACATAACAGCACATACTAAAAAACAGAAAAAAATATATAAGGTGGCTCCCATGCAACAAACGTGATTTTTTTTGCCGATTGTACGGAACCCTTCGTGCGCGAGTCCGACTCGCACTTGGCCGTTTTTTTTCGTAAATTCCATGCGATCGCAATAGAAATAAAGAAACGTGTCATTTACAGTTATTTGCTAGTTAACTTGGTCACGGCACTTAAGTACGATTTTATGCTTTCAATACTAGTAAGATGCAGTGGTAGCCGAGTGGTCGAACGCACGCTTTGCAATCAAAGCGCGCAGGTTCGAACCCCGGCTCGCACCTCTGGGTTTCATGTCCGAATCTCATTTTCATCCGAGATTATCACTTGCTAAGAAACGGTGAAGGAAAACATCGTGAGGAAACCTGCAGGTCTATAGAAAGGCGTGTGAAGTTCACCAACCCGCACTGGGCCAGCGTAGTGGTCTATATGGCCTGAATCCCCCTCGCATTGAGGGGAGGCCCATGCCCAGCAGTGTGACGTTAAAAAAAAAAGGGCTGTGGTAGTAATACTAGTAAATGGCGATTAAAGGACTCAACAAACTCAGTATTCGCTGATGTCATTACACGTTATCTTTAAAACGTCCGACATTGCTTTTTAGGTGCCAGTATAGCCGACCAAAGATATTATGAATGCCAACACGTACTACCTATTCTGCAATGGCTTTGAACTCGACACCACAGAAGTAGGTACCTATTAAGTAGTTTTCGAATAGATCTCGAACCCACTCGTCTCTTTAAAATTATTCTATGTACAAGCATTTAGTCAATTTAAAGTTGACTTAAGGTGCAGTAGGGACGACACCAGAATTATGCTACTGCATTCCTCATATTATCTACTACTGACTACTACAGCCCTTTTAACGTCCCACTGCTGAGCACGGGCCTCCCCTCAATGCGAGGGGGATTCAAGCCACAGTCCACCACGCTGGCCCAGTGCGGGTTGGCAGACTTCACACATCTATCGAGAACTTGACAAGTTCCCTCAGACGTGCAGGTTTCCTCACGATGTTTTCCTTCACCGTTATTTTATCTATTCTATTAAAATTTCATCAGACTTTCATTAATTTCGTAAAAAAGAAGAAGATAGTAGAATTTCAGCCAATGGACGGCCACTAGTAATTATATAATTATACCGAGTAGGTATCCAAATAACAAATTCAATCTATATCTATACATCTATACATACAAATAAATAAAATTGGAGTGTCTGTTTGTAATATCAAAATAACACTTTTTTACCAAATGCGTATGAAAGTATATACGATACCTATAACGAAAACGCAATTTTAATTTTTTTTGTCTGTCTGTCTGTCTGTTTGTTTGAGGTAAACTTCTAAACGGCTGAACCGATTTCAATGGGACTTTCACTGACAGATAGCTGACGTTCCAAGGCGTAACTTAGGCTACTTTAATTTTAGAAAAAGCATTAGGGTTCCGCGGGAAAAACATAATACCCATATTTCCGGGTAATCTCCCTAAAGTCCACGCGGGCGAAGTCGCGGGCACAGCTAGTTTAAAATATAAAACAAAACAATATCGTTCTTTATCTAAGATCAATATCATTAGATAAGGAACAAGATTTGATTACATACAAAATTCTCAGTAACACCGCTTACGTCAAACCGCGCATGCGCATATATTTAAATAAACCAATTATGTGACTTTAATACATATATCTACAGTATGTATCA
The DNA here is from genome assembly GCA_914767695.1 of Ptilodon capucinus. Classification (NCBI taxonomy): domain Eukaryota; kingdom Metazoa; phylum Arthropoda; class Insecta; order Lepidoptera; family Notodontidae; genus Ptilodon; species Ptilodon capucinus. The sequence continues at coordinate 5,636,708 of OU611831.1, forward strand.
GCAGTCCGAAATAATACTTTGCCGTTTGCATGAGTATCGGCTACCCAGAAAGGATTTTATTTATGGGTGTCTAACTAGTAAATAATTTAAAAGCTTAGTTTTATACAACTTCTTAAACTTGGTTCCTGAAATTGTTTAAAACTAAGCTCTTAAATTGTTTACTAGTTAGACACCATGTAATAAATTAGCAAACTTCAAGCTATATCTTAGAACTGACTTGATATGGATTGGATCCCATTTAACTACGTCCAATTGGAGGTGGGAACTATCAAATGTTATGAATAGCTCTATTTTTTATGTAATAAGGTTGACAGTCGCGTGTCAATGTTTTTGCCATAGCAAAACGAGCTGTATTGCAACATGGGAAAAGTTCATTCTACAACGAAATGGCATTGACAGCGCGAGCGAATTCTAACGCGTGGTTGCGTGGCTTTTACCACAGAAAGTTAATCTTTATGACTATTGACACAGAGTTCGTTTTGGTATATGCCTAACGAGTTGTTATGAATACCAGATTCAAGACTCACCTCGCTCTCAGTCCAATCGATGAGGCTGGACTTCTCTTCTAGAAGGTTCTCGGAGCTTCGTTTCTCGTCCTCTCCGTCACCTTCGTCCTTGAACACTTTGACCTCATCCGTGGAGCCCAGGTCGTCTCCGCCCGAGCTCGTTGCTGAGCTCGAGTGGGCATGCGGCATCTTCAAGATCCCACTGCCCTATCTGCCATTATCTCATTCTCTAACAACTAAACACTACGCCCACTGACGGATTGCATCTGGAAAGATGGAAAAAGACATTAAATCACGTGTGGTAAGACATACTTTTGAATATCTGTAGTTGTGGCAGTGGCCATGTTAGGCCATTTATGCCTTACTGTCTGATGTAATGATTCGTAAGAGATTTGTAGCTCAAATTTTGACAGATATTAATTCATAAATTTGGAGTAGTTGCCAAAAGCTGCTCAACTCAATATTTTTACTAATACTAATTAAATTGATATAAGTTTTTTTTATCTGTAAAAGTGTCAAGTAACTAGCAAGTTACTTAATGTAAGGGATTATTATAACCTGTCATTGAACTATGACCCGCCTTATTGCTAAGGTGTTTGAGTTCAAAATACCTAGCAATACGAAGCTAACAATTGTCGGTGTACGTCGGCCATCTTTTAGGTCAAGCTCCCTGTCAAGTGGTCGTCAACAGCCACTCTTGGCGGGAAGCCAAGTGACGCTAAGAAAACTCTTCGAAAAATATTGAGTAAGGAACAAATTCGTATGTACTTGCTGAATATTATAAAATATGAAAGTTTGTAAGGATGGATGGAAGTTGGTTTATAACATCGTATCATCCCAAACCAAGCTAAGCTTGTACTCTGGGTACCGTACGAGGGTGGACCCAGTTACACCCAGACCAGGCCCTGTAGCATAACCGCCTAGACATAAGTTTTATCGCTTTCAACTGTCAGATTCCTCGACAAAATTACGTCACACCGAGCCCTGCCCAGTACAAAAAGCTCGAAGTGACGTCATTTTCTCGACAAATCTCACAGTTTAAAGAGATGAAACTTATGTCCACACGGTCATGCTAAGGGTGCTGGTCGAAACCGAAAAGGTCATAATTTTCCGCAGACGGGAATCGAACCCGCAGCCGCTTAGACCACTAGACCATCCTTTCCCAAAGTGGCGATAACGCCCCCTTGTGGGCGCTGCAGGCCTGAAGGGAGGCGGTAGGAGACCCAGAAAAAAAATGGGGGCGTTGTGTAGAGGCTGAGGCAGAAAAAATGGGGGCGCTAAAAATAATAGTGGGCAATACAAAATAAGTTTGGGAACCACTGCACTAGACCAAGCCGCCGTCTAACTTTATTACAATATTATGATGACCAAACCAACTACAGGTAAGTAGAATTTATTTATATTCTCCATACGACCTATTATGGAACATAGAACAAAATTCCAAGAACCATAAACATTACTGCCTTTTAGCATTAATATGTCACGCCCGTAAGTAATACGTAGATCATTCAAACGATTTTGGTTTCCATCTTAATCTTAAGCACCTAATCAGAACCAGGATATGCGCGGGCGCAGTTGCCATGTTGAATGCGTTCGTCATAGCCGGTATGCGCGAGGTGTCAAGCAAGCATGCATTTTGAATAATGTCACATGTAGTGTGTCCATTTCATTAAACTTTCTTTGGGACTGTCTTGATTTGATGTATACGAAATTCACATTTCGGTATTTAGGTAATTAACTGTGAGTGAATTCCAAGGGGGCAATTCCCGCATTATCAAGATTATCTCCGATTCGACATATTATGTCGAATTAGAGATAATGTCGGTCATGCGAGAATTGCCCCAGAGCCGTGTTTTCTACTACGCTCAATTCTAGAGTCTGTGGATCAACGCCTATATTTATAGAAATCTTTCAGATGGCGAAGACGGCTTGGTCTGGTGGTCTGTCCGTAGGCCGCTTGGCTCACTGCGCCCCAGCTGGTAGCGAATTCAATTACCGTCAGAGGCAAATTTCGGAAATGATCTAATAGGAATTTGGCCTGATCTGGGTGTAACTGGGACCCTGTCTATTGCATGGTACCCATTGTACAAGCTTTGCTTTGTTTGGAGGCACACAACGAGTATGTGTTGTAGGTATGGCAATTTATTTATCGTAATTGCATTGAAACAGGATTTGAAAACGCCAATTTTTATAGAAATCATATTTCAGATAGAACACATATATATGGCGTTGCAAATGAATTGTAACTATCTATAGAATCGGCCGTGAGATTTTACAAACAGTAATCTACTATTACATGTATCATGGTACGTACATATCGTACTTTTAAATTGATTTAACCATCTCGTCTTACACCCGCTTCCGGTTTACTATAAGATAAATTATGTACCGATAGCTCTGTCCCGTTCAATTGTAAGTTAGACACGAATGAACAGCGAGTAGTAAGCAATATGCCAATACATCAACATACACCCATACAAAAGTAAGAAAATGTTCATTTATAAAGCACATCACTAACATCATAAGAAACTTAAAGAATAAACAAAAAAACCCTGACCCCCTACCACCTCCTGTCGTGCAGCAATTTTTTTAATATTACTTACAGTTTTTGACAGTTAACTCAGTACAAAACCTGTCAAAAAATTGACAGTCACTGTTAAAACAACAATATTTTAAAAGGTACGGTACGGTCCATATAACCAGTAACCAGTAGTAGTTTTCAAAATATAAAAAAATCTGCGTTCGATATTTAAATATTTTAGTCCTAGATCTTGTCCCGTTTTTCCAAGAATCTATAGTAACCCTATCCGACACACCTCAAACAGCTCAGCATAACAATACAAGGTGTAGTCTTACAAAGTAAATAGACACGAAACTGAAAAATTAATAATAATGCATTATTGTTACGTTCACAATGTTGATAGTTGAATGACCCGTGGTGTTGGTTTAATTACGAAGTCTGTGGTTATGTGATCTGTGGTTGTTTAAATGTGCGCTCGCAACACTTGCTACAGAACATTCTTTACCTCATCGACAGTATTGTTTTAATTTGATACAACGAGTAGCCTTTAATATAAGGGGTGCAAGTTCAAATCCCAGACCCGCACCTCTGAGATAATTTTTATGTGCGAATGTCATTTTCAACAATGATTACCACTTACTGAACGGTGAAGGAAAACTTCGTGAGGAAACCTGCACGTCTAGTCGTGTGAAGTTCACCAACCCGCACTGGGCCAGCGTGGTGGACTATGGCCCAAATCTCCCTCGTATTGAGGGATTATGTGCCCGGCATAATGACAAAAGGCTCGCCCCCTATTACATTGGGACCAAAATACATCGGCGTGTACAATACAAGTGTGGGCGCACTGCAGTGCAACTCTGCCTACCCCTTCGGGCAATACAGGCGTGATGTTGCATTTTTTTTTATGATGAGAATAAAGACTCAAATAAAGAATCTTTTTGCCACACCAAAATAAACTGTATTGACTCATTAAAGAAGATCATTCTTCAACGAAATTACATTGCCGGCGCGCGAATTTCGACATGTCTTTCACCACAGAAATACAATCTTTACTTATATGACCACAAAGTACATTTTGGAGCTGGTTCATCTTTTGACGCCCCAACGTGTTGTGGGCTTCAAGGCCCCGTTCTTCGTAATTCAAGAAGTCAAACTTTATCATTTGTACATCGGTGAACAAAACAATTAATTAATAGCGTTTCCATACTAACCGCGAAACCGATAAATTAGGTATATTGTTATCATTATTAATGTTGTTTACACGTATTACCGAAAGCGGTCTTTGATGTGATGCCATATTTGATGGTAATCATCGTTTACATGTAAAACGCATCTAATTATGAACATAATCATCAAATTTTTAATTAAATCAAGATTACTAATAAATATTGCTTGCATAAATCCTTCACCGAACTAATCAATACCGACAGACATAGTCTTCTTAGAACACTCATCATCACGCCTGTATTCCCCGAAGGGGTAGGCAGAGGTGCACCGTCGTGCGCCCACACTTCGCCGATGTATTTTTGGTCCCAATGTAATAGGGGGCGAGCCTATTGCCATTATACCGGGCACAAGATTTTTGGGCTATAGTTCACCACGCTGGCCCAGTGCGGGTTGGTGAACTTCACACGCCTTTCTATAGACGTGCAGGTTTCCTCAAGATGTTTTCCTTCACCGTTTCATAGCATGTGGTAATCTCGGATGAAAATGAGATTCGCACATAAACCCAGAGGTGCGAGCCGGGGTTTGAACCTGCTCACTTTGATTTGCAAGGCGTGCGTTCGGCCACTCGGCGACCACTGTACATAAAGATTGAATTTCATGCGTCGGTATTCGCTCGCGCTACCAATGACATTTCGTTGTAGAATGAGCTTTATCTATGAGTAAATACAGTTCGTTTTGACACCCCTATATGCCCAGGCCTTTACTCACTACTACATATTGCGAAATCTCCTCATATCATGACAATCGATTGAAAACTTTCACCTTAAGAATCAGTTAGCGATTGCACACAGAGATTTCTCGATTAGAACACTATTGTTCCTTTAAAAATAAACTACCCAACGGTCGCTGTTTGCAACCAAAGAATTATTTACACGTGTAATTACCGGTTCTTACTTGACGTTTCATCATTATCCAATTTGCTTTATGAATGTACTTGTATGGGATTATAAAAAAAACTACCGTCAAGCTGTCATAAACTTTATGAACGAGACTTTAAGGTTCAAAATTGGATGTAGAGCCAACGGGTATTATACCAGTGTCTCTTATCTGTGATTAATCAAATCACGGCGAGGTATGTTTGTGGTTTATTCGACACAGGAAACTGTTAATTTCCTTTGGTGTGATAAGACTTATCATTTGGACTATGAGTAGTAACATGTTTCATTTTTGTAGCAACTAACTTAAATGCTGGCATGATAAAAACGTATATATTAAAAAGAAAACATAATTCCAAATTTGAAACTAAATAAAAAACAAACCAAAGTTCCAAATACAAAAAAAGATGGAAGACACATCTTTTAAAAAGTGAAGTGAATACAAAAAGTGATGTCGATCATAGACAAAACACGAAGAGTAGGCAATATATAAGATATTACTCGTGTTGAACATGTCAGTATATAAAAACAAGTTGAAATACTGTGACAGGAACGACACTCCGATATTGGTCAGCCTAAAAATAACACGTTTGAAATATACTGAACATTTTATTTTTACTGTACGTACGGTTGGTTGAATTTTAAAACTGTAAAGCTCTGGGCACACAGAGGCGTCAAGAGGCGACCGTCAAGATTTTACCAAAACCAAAACGGACCAAGAGATAATCTCGCATGTAAATGAGATTCGCACATAAATCCCAGAGGTGCGAGCCGGGGTTTGAGCCTGCACACTTAGATTGCAAGGCGTGCGTTCGACCACTCGGCTACCACTGTACATAAAGATTGAATTTCATGCGTCGGTATTCGCTCGCGCTACCAATGACATTTCGTTGTAGAATGAGCTTTATCTATGAGTAAATACAGTTCGTTTTGACACCCCTATATGCCCAGGCCTTTACTCACTACTACATATTGCGAAATCTCCTCATATCATGACAATCGATTGAAAACTTTCACCTTAAGAATCAGTTAGCGATTGCACACAGAGATTTCTCGATACTTTATGAAAAATGCATTTTGCACCGAGCGATTCTAATCGATTCTAAACTCGATGGTTTCGCATCGATAATCGGCATCGAACTCGCATTCATTAGCGGCGGTACACTTGGAGTTACACAATGCAAACATTATAGCTTATGTAGATGTGGTCATGATTGTTGACGATTTGTTATATGAGCGAATACAGACTGAGGTATGCGGTAAGCATATTGTTTCCTATGAGAAATCTTCGAGCCTTTCTCTGTGCATAAATCTTTAAAGGAACCCAAAGAGATGACACAAAAGGTAACAAACGAGGCCATACTGCGACAAGCCAACCAGTAACGGAAACTTTTGTCCATCATGAAAAAAAAGGAAAATTTCAGGGACGAAAGATATCAACTCCTGCAATTAATGATGATGGGCAAGGTCATCGGCAAGAGGCGAGTTGCAGTTAGCAGGAAGAAATCGTGGCTCCGCAACATACGGGAGTGGACCGGAATCTCCAACGCAGCCCAATTATTTCGCCTTGCACAGGACAGGACCGAATTTCAGAAGTTGATAGCCAACCTTCATTAGTTGGAGAGGCACTCGAAGAAGAAGAAGAAAGAGATGTTATCGAGGGGTGAAAGGTTTTTTGACTTTACACGAGAGCATTACTCATTCGACGAAGAAAAATTGGCTGATTCGAAATATCTATATATGAGTCGCTCAAAAGCGTCGCTTAAGTCGAAAAGCCTTTCACCCCTGGTTATAATTTTTTTTGGGCCATTAGCGAATGTCGTAACATATGAGAGCACACAGCAGTGCGTTGAGACAAGCTGAAAGAAGAGGCAGATAGGTTTGTTATAGGTATCTTTGTATCAATAAAATTGAAATAAATGAAAAGAAATTGATAATAAAAACAAGTTATACATAAAACTTCACGAGTATCGTCGACCCCCGCTCGTCAATTTATTTGCCATACCAAAACAAACTGTATTGTCACATTGAAAAAGTTCATTCTTCAAAAAAATTACATTGACACCGCGAACGAATTTTAACGCATAGGGCGTGCCTTGTACAACCGAAATTCAATCTTTATGTATATTGTACACAGAGTCCGTTTTGCTATTGACAAAAAATTACAGCCAAAACAATCTCGGTCGAGTAAATTGCTTAAAACCCGTAGTTTATAGCGTCGGAGCAGAACCAAAATAAAATTAAGCGTCGATGTTATTAAAGAAAATATAATTCGCGCCGTGCCGTCGTAAAATCGCGAACAAAATGTGGTTTCGACAAAACGCAACGTGTCAGTAAATAGGATATAACTTGGGTACTAAACGGACGGTTACAGACATACCCCAAGTACGTTGGGGCGTCAAGACGCTACTAATTTTGCCAATACAAAACTAACTCTGTCTTAATTTATGTAAAGATTAAATTCCTATGATAAAAACCTACTTCCAACGTCCCACTGCTGGGCACGGGCCTTCTTATTAATTTAAATAAAGATTAAATTCCTATGGTAAAAACCTACTACTATAGCCCTTTCAACGTCCCACTTCTGGGCATGGGCCTTCCTTTAATGCGAGGGGACTCCGGTCATAGTCCACCACGCTGGCCCGGTGCGGGTTGGCAGACTTCACACATCTATCAGAAACTAGTCACGTTCCCTCAGACAGGTTACGACGATGTTTTCCTTCACCGTTTCATAGCAAGTGATAATCTCAGATGAAAATGAGATTCGCACATAAAACCCAGAGGTGCGAGCTGGGGTTTGAACCTGCACACTTTGATTGCAAGGCGTGCGTTCGACCACTCGGCAATCAAAACTCGCGCTGTCATTGAAGTCACTGAAGAAGGAGCTTTTACTGATTCAATACGGTTCGTTTTGGTATAGGCATAAAAAAATCAGCGTGCGTTAAAACGCCCCTGTGTGCGCAGGGCTTTTAAACTGGGAATGGCAATATCTCGGCCCCAGTAATGGGATACCGTTTAGGTATCGTCTTTATGGTGTATTTTACGATTGCGCTATGTGAAACCATGGTGGAGGCGCGGCCGCGTGTCTGATTCCATCCTACATACATACATGTAAAGCACTGCCCATAGAGACGCGTCAAAACGAGCACGTCAAATTGTATGCCAATATTAAAAATGGTAGATAGATAACGGAACATAAAACATAAACGTCGTAGAGGCGAGTGAGCGAGATTTCATGTGCGAATGTCATTTTCAATAATGATTACCACTTGCTGAACGGTGAAGGAAAACATCGTGAGGAAACCTGCACGTCTATAGAAAGGCGTGTGAAGTTCACCAACCCGCGGGCCAGCGTGGTGGATAATGGTCCAAAATCTCCTTCGTATTGAGGGAGAATTTGCCCTGTATAATGGCAATAGGCCCGCCCCCTATTACATTGGGATCAAAATACATCGGCGAAGTGTAGGCGTACTGCAGTGCACCTCTGCTTACCTCTCAGGGAATACAGGCGTGATGATGTATTATTATCAAAAATTATTTTTAACAAAAAACAAAAACCGACTTCAAAAACCTAGGTGCACTAAAAAGCTACAAATAACCTTACAATTCATTACATTTGGAGTAGGTGCCAATCAACGTCGGACAAGGCAAATACACACATGAATTGGCACCGACTCCAAATGTAATGAATTGTAAGGTTATTTGTAGCTTTTTAGTGCACCTAGGTTTTTGAAGTCGGTTTTTGTTTTTTGTTAAAAATAATTTTTTTTCACAATTTTTAGTGTCAATAATCGTTGAAAATTTGCAAATATTATCACCTTATAACAGTCTTAAAAAAGTAAAAATTTACAGCAAAGAAAAAAATCACCCCCCCTCACCCCCCCTTTCCACCCCTTTGGGGGTGGGTTTCGATCTTTGTTACCAATCCGTATTAAACAAAAAAAGATTTTTCGAAATCGGTTCACTAACGCCGGAGATATGCTGTATTCCGGATTGGACCCCCATTTCATCCCCTACATATTTTTTCTTTCAAAATTCCTGAAAGACGTGTTTTTTTATTTTGTATGTTAAATATATATACAAAGTTTCAAGTCGTTCAAAAAATATTTTTGAAATTATGTGACCTTCAACCCCCCATTTCACCCCCAAGGGGTTAGATTTCTGATAATATTTTGGAAATGGGACCAACCTTGAAGAATTCCCTAGCAAACATAAAAAAAAATTTCGAAATCGGTCTACAGACGCCGGAGATATGCGGTAACATACATAAAAAAAAAAAAAAATAAAAAAAAAACATACGGGTCGAATTGAGAACCTCCTCCTTTTTGAAGTCGGTTAAAAATGGTCGCCTACTTATAAAACAAGACGACTTGTGAAACTGTCAAATTTTAAGGAATGATCTTTGATATATATAATAATTTTGTATTTCTATAACACTACCTCATTCACTAGTCGTTTGAAGAAATAAATAGTTTAAATAACTTATTTTGCGTATTCAACGTTTTAACAACTATTCAGACCGTTCCTAGAGCGTTTAATATATATCCAAGGCACTGGTAAATGTAGTTAATATGCAAATGATAACACTGTTCTTCTGTGCTCAGTCACTGAGACTGAAATAATATTACTTTTGACATTAATGTGTGAATTATTATGATTAAAACTATGCCTGGTTAAAAAAAAATAAGAAAAAAATCTATTATAACCTTTTTGTGCTTCAAAAAGTTAGGTACTTGCGAATACTCAGATGAACGAAGCTGCGAAGCTTTTAAATAGATAGTGAAAAATAAACGCAGCGTACGCGGACTTCAGTCAAAAGTGTAGCTTTTGTAGCTTTTTGATGTTACCAACTTATATTGCCCGCCACATTAGGTGCTCTGTGGTTATCGTCTCCCAGCCAACAAAGACGAAATCTTGAAAAGTGTACGTCATACAGTGATGTTTTAAGATTTTAAAAATATAGATATTAAATATAGCGCCACGTCTACAGTAATATCCGATTCTTTTGAGCAATAGTATTAAAAAAAAATGTCTATGGTTTAAGTTGATAAGCCTACTAATAATAAAACAAACAAACCTAACGACTGGACAAGATAAGACGTACCTAACTATCTACCTAACAAGGTTTATTCTAACTGCGTTATAATAATCTGTATTACATTATGTTTATATGAAAACTTAATCCACTGGAGTTAAAGTATGACGTCAAACGGCAAAAGCCGATCATATCCTCCGCCTACATTCAAATCCCTTCAACAATATCGACATAATTTATGACAATCGAGACAATAAGCTCAAAACGCGTTCCATTTTTAAATTTGAAAATAGAACTTATTTTAAAAAGTTTTTTTTTATTAATGGCGGGATTTCAAAATACGATGTCATTATTGAACAAAACATAAATTATCACGAATTTCATTTTCGCATTCAACAGATAGCTAAGATGACATACAATGTTATTATTAGTCCGTTTGTCACGGCGTACGTCAGAAAGCGAGTTAATGAGTCAGTTGACAGTTCGGAGATGCGATCTTGCGATTTGTCGGGCAATTTGTTAGACAGACCGCGTTTATTTCATGTAGGTAATTGCTTGAGAGCGTGTAAGATGCATTATTTGCTGTGTTTTGTCGGCACGTGACGTGAAAATAAGAATTCATAGACATTTATTTTGTTTTTTTTTTTGGAAGTCTGAAAAATCTTGCTGATGTCATACAATATGCTAAATTGTGTAATTTTCATACTAAATGATAAGATATTTTACCATAAAATGAAATAAAGCAATAATAATATTTTTTAAAGTGACAATTTTTTTTTTCATGAAAGCACATTTTGACAATTATCAGAAATTAAAAATACACGCCAACCAAACACGTTTCCATATTTAAAAAATCCACAGACAAGGAACACGTGTAGTCGTTTTTTTTTTAAAGAAAGCATTGACACAGGCGTGCGTTTAGCGTCGCATTACGAATTCGTCACATTCCTTACTGCTTACGTTAATGGCCGCTACGGTGTGACATTTTAAACTGTATGTTGATAGTAATAAGGGCGATAGTGTAGGTCTATTTAAATTGGGCTATCGCAGCCCTAATTTCATAAGAACACAGTAGCATGTGGTAGGGTCAGATTACATGTTCGGGTCACGTACTATTGTTTGAAAAGATTGTGGGCAGTCAAGTGATGAGTCGTTGGTACTTTGAAGAGAGATTTGTCAACACTTTCAATTGCTTTGTGACAATGAGAAGATTTTTCTTAATAAAGCATCCAGTGCATCCATTCCATGTAGAAGTAATTTAAAATCTTTTAATATTAGCGCTTATTTTTTAAAAACGGCAAATGAATTTTTGAAATCGGTTCAGTAGTTTTTAAGTTAATTCGATACATGACATACAAAAATACAAATCTTTCCTCTTTATAGTATTAGTATAGATAACACATTCTTTAATTATATTTTCATAGCACGTAGGTATGTATGTAGTATGCATTTAAAACATATCTATCGACTATTGAACCAATCAGTGCATTTCAAATCCGTAATTTCTTCATTCAAAATACCTTTCCACATGATGTACAATCGCGTAAAAAAGTGCAACGGATCAAAATAAGTTCACAAACTCGCCGTGGCGGCGCTGCGATCGCGAGAAGGTTTCTATTTACATAACTAAGTGTACGCTTACAATGGCGATTATTTAATTAGGCATACGAGAATCGGGCGTCACGCACGGCGGTCGCGCGTGTTGGCCGTGACTTTACCAGCGGATATTACATGCATTTTTTAATGAAAAACGTAAATTTATTGTTCTTAGACTATCAAGATACTTGATATGGGAATGGTATGCCCGTTTTTATTATCTCTACTAGGCGCCTTAACGAGATGCCTGAATATTAATATTAATATTAATACACTTCCAATTGGCAAATGAAAAACGTCTTAAGAGACGCTTTGAGATACAGTAAGCTTTTAGTAATGGGTTTGATCTCCGTAAATTTCGGAATTTGCTCTGTTCTGGGTGTAACTGGCATCGCCCCCAGTCCATTTTCTGGTACCCATACTACAAGCTTTGCTTAGTTTGAGATCATACGGTGAGTATGTGTTGTCTGGCAATATAATTTATTAAACGAGTATGCGGTGTTCGAAATATGTACATATAGTAAGTACTAACTGTTTATGTAAGCACTGACAATAATTTAATTAGTCATACAAGTGATGGTCACGCCTGTACTCGCCGTAGTACTAGCCGGTACAATCAGATGCAAAACGGTTTGAATTATTTATTTTTATGTAATCGGGTGTTTAAACAGTGCACGTGGTGTGACAGAGGGAGATAGATAATAGGATTGATACGAATACAACAATCGTGTCACGTCACATCTAAAAACATATTTTCTCGCGGAATATAAAAAATACGTAAGTAATACGTAAGTTCCATCATGAATGTACCTATTTTATTAATCCGATAATTAGAAGATTAACGTTATGCTGATTAAGACTTAGCTACGTGTACCAATGAATTACACGTAATCACATGTTAATTTTGAGTCAATTTAGATTAGGTAGGGTAGGTACGCCGGATTTTTTATTTTAATAACCTACAAATTGGTAATACAAAATGCAGTGCAATATCTGCGATGTCACAGTGCAGTCTGAGAAATACAGATTGTACAGTTAAAGCATGCATTAGTGAATAGCATTAGCAAACGAAATCGAAAATGTGTATCATGAAATCACATCACCGCATTTTGTCGATTACGTAATATGTAATCTAACCTAACCTATAAATTTATTAACATTTTTGAGCTATTAACAATGGTATTGTATACTTTTAATCTGAGAAAATTTCATTTTTATTGGTTTGCAAGTGGATTTGATTTTTTATGATTCGGAAATAATTTTTTGGGTAATCGATAATAATCTGACGATTTTGTACTCGATCGTACCTACATGCACAAAAATTATCATCTAAATGCCGCCAAAATATCTTCCAAATTTGAAAAATAACAAAAGAATAAAATGGGTTCTTTTCTTAACTGGTCGGATGCAAGGAAAGTGTAGTAAGTCTAAAATATGTAAATTATAAAACTGGAAGATATTAGATTGGAGCGCATGGAGTTCGGGAACGGCTAGTATTTTATACCTAGTACAACAAAAACTATATTAGAACAAAGGGTAATAAATAATAAAACATAAATTTTAATGATGTCCCCGGGAACAATGGGTGGCATTTTCACTTTTTTTGTCCCTCGGCCTTGTGGTCCGTTAAGTCATCGTCGAGCAGGTAAACTTGTCTTGAATGGACCCTTGTTTGGGCCAGGGACTCGTTTTAAACTAGGTATACTAGAGTAGGTGCCACCTAATTGCTCTTTTATTTCATAAAAACAACGATGTCACCATAAGTAGGTATTTTGCCAGTGTCGAGTATTTAAATAAGTTGCAATAATTCCTTGAGTAGGTACCAATTTTTTTGCGATAGAGATGTTTTTGAGTGAATAATGTTTTGTTTTTTTTTGACTTGGTAAACGGAAATTTAATCAATCACATTACGTTAATGTCCTAGTGGGCTGGGCCTTTTGAACCGAGAGGTTTCATGTTCGATTCTCGGTTCTCACCGTCACTGCGAAACTATTGGCGTAAACCCATTTCTAGCACGGGTATATAATTAAATCTGAGTTGGTAACGGGGCTACTTGTTATGGTATTAGTTGGAGGTATTGCCTCCCGTAACTCATAAACCAAAATAAAATAAAAAATAAATGAGTTTCGTTGCTACCAAGATTTCATTCAATATTTGCTATACTGCGAACGATTCACACCATATTTGTTAGGTGCCTATCAGAACCAGTAGCGATTGTTAATTATACTACTTCTCAGGTGCACTCTGCCATAGGGCTGCCCCACTTGCCAATGCCAATTAAAAGTACACAATAATATCGATACGTAAGACCTTTTTGTCTCAACCTCGATTGGCAACCCTATACATACCAAGTCAACTCCAAACTAGATATATAATCCTACCGATTTATAACGGCCAGCGTTATGATCAAAAGTAGTCAGTCAGAGAACTTTTCAATTCGGTCGCTACAACATTACTAAGCAGGGTTTCGCTCGCGGCTATGCTTCACATTGCTGTTGTGTTAATAAAGAGTATTGTTAAATTGTTATTCTTTGAATGGTGCGATAATTAATAGGTGCCGATTATAGGTTCATAAAAGAATACCTACTTGAGTTGACAACGGAACTAAATAACAAAATTAAAACCGATTGGAAAGCATTATTACTACAGAGGTCTAACCGACACCTCTGACCTCATATTATAGTATTATTTTAATATAAATTGTAATTTTTAGGGTTCCGTACCCTAAGGGTAAAACAGCAACCCTATTACTAAGTCTACGCTGTCCGTCCGTTCGTCTGTCACCAGGCTGTATCTCATGAACCGTGATAGTTAGACAGTTGAAATTTTCACAGATTATGTATTTCTGTTGCCATAGCGGCAACAAACAACAAATACAAAAAAAAACGAATAAAATCAATATTTAAGGTGGCTCCCATACAATAAACGAGTTTTTTTTGCTCGTTTTTGTAGATAATGGTACGGAACCCTTCTTGCGTGAGTCCGACTCGCACTTGACCGGCTTTTTGGACAGAAGTTTTGCATTACGAGAACTTTCAAATAATGTATTAAAACTTTCAATATTAAAACAATATTAAAACAACTACTTAAGAAGTAGTGGTAAGAAGACAGATAATTAATTTATATTTCTTCTCCGATCATATTTAATTATCTGTCTTATATGATCGAAGTAATAAAAACGAACTGTACAGTCAAAATATTTCTCAATGCATACTTAATACACGTACCATAAGGTTCAAATTATGGTAATCTTTATCTTAAAAACAGGTTCGAAGCTTGTTGGTTGAGATAAGATACTTATTTTTGGTAGGCGTTGGAATTTGGAACGTGCGATGGGCCCTAAAAATTTACTGTGAAAAATATGCGAAATTATGACTTGTACGCTTTTTGTAAGTGGATAACGAATTCGAATTAATTTCATGGAACTCATGACGTAGCTCGACTCTATAGATTTTTTTTCCTAACAAAACAAACTTTATTAACTAATAGAAAAAGTCCATTCTTCAACCGAATTGCTATTGACAGCGCGCGGGCGAATTTTGACGCGTGGCGCCATTTTACCACAGAAATTCAATCTTATACACATTGACATAGAGTTTGTTTTAATATGTGTGCGGGAGGCTTAACTCACTGGTATTCCTCTGAGTCTCTTCTTCTTTTACGAACCTTCTTTTCTATTCTTCTTCTTTTTTATTATACCGGACACAGTCCCCTCAATACGAGAGTGATTTGGGCCATAGTCCACCACGCTGGCCTAGTGCGGGTTGGCCAACTTCACACACCTTTCTATAGACTTGAAGTTTTCTTTACAATGTTTGTCTTCACCGTTCAGAAAGTGGTAATAATGATTGAAAATGACATTCGCACATGAAATGCAAAAATTACAAAGTTGCGAGCCTGGGATTTGAACCTGCACCGACATTTATAAAAAATCTGATATGGTTTATACCTACCGAAGCTAAGGCCTTTTTAAGTATTATTTAATATGAGATTAACAAAATGTCATACTTAGAAAATTAAAGAATTGATTACATAGAAAAGTAAATTTGGAACCATATGAGTCATCAAACATTTTTTACAAAAAGCGCTTTGGGTAATACAAAAAAAAAATGGCGCTGACATTTCTAAAGAAAATGTCATTCAATACAAATATGAGGCTTATTCCGAATGAAATAAGATTCAATTCCCGGATCTGCAAAGATTCGCGCGGGTTTTTTTGTCACAACTTTTATTTTTTCATATCTTTCCATCTTGTTCTAGGAAGCGCTCATTATGCCGAGACAACCGAATTTATTTGGACACGCTTATTAACTAGTGTGTATTTTATTTTTATTACTTATTTAACTTTTTAATTACATCTATTAAGGAACTAAATAGTTTATAATGAGTTGAATAGCCGCGCCGCAAGTTATCGCGTCTTATTTATCACAGAAACGCCTTTTAAGCAGTTTTTTTTTATATCTTTGCCCGTTATACTATTATTTTTAAGATAAAGCTGCTTCTAAAACCGTTACAATTTTTGCAACATCAGAATCAGAATTATTTTATTCATGTCAACCAATACAGGCACTTATGAATCGTAAATAAATAATAGTATCTCTACCTCACCCATTCGGAATGCATTTCCTATAGAGAAGAATGGGCAAGAAACTCCATCCATTATATCTACCTAAAACTAACTACAGCCTTTTTAACGTCCCACTGCTGGGCACGGGTCTCCCCTCAATGCGAGGGGGATTCAGGGCATAGTCCACCACGCTGGCCCAGTGCGGGTTGGCAGAATTCACACATCTATCGAGAACTAGTCAAGTTCCCTCAGGCGTACAGGTTTCCTCACGATGTTTTCCTTCACCGTTTCATAGCAAGTGATAATCTCGGACGAAAATGAGATTCGCACATAAACCCAGAGGTGCGAGCCGGGGTTTGAACTTGCACACTTTGATTGCAAGGCGTGCGTTCGACCACTCGGCTACCACTGCTATACCTACAGAAGAAAAATGCACTTAATTAAGTAGGTACCTAGTTATTGTCATTTCCAATGAAAAGAAAACATACACTTTTTGAAGCCGATTAAAGCGGCATGCTTTGCTAATACCAAAATGTATTCTGTGCCCATATAAATAAAGATTAAATTTCCGTGGTAACACACCCCACGTGTCAAAATTCGAGCGCTCTGTGACATTCCGTTGTAGAATGAACTTTTTAGATGTGTCAATACAGTTTGTTTTGGTATAGCAAGAAATTAAACGCTTAAATGTTCAGGGGCCTTACCACCTAGTCTTAAAGTATTGTTGCTTTCATAGAAACAGTCAAGTTTTGGCAGACGTTGTACTGACTTTGACTTTGTATCTGTCGAAAACTGATATTAGTATTGTGGCAGGGTTAACAAATCACTTAATAATACTCATATTTAAATCACCGCTCCGAAATGCTGCTTCAAGAGTCAGTAAGAAACTCAAAATGAAAAAGTTTGTTATCATATTACGTGGCACGTAAAAGCAAGATGGTAACCTTGCTTTTAATTCTCCGCCATCTTCATAAACTTCATTATCCATTTTTTTTTTTTTTATGTGATAGCGAGGCAAACGAGCAGACGTTTCACCTGATGGTAAGTGATCAACGCCGCCCATGGACACGTGCAACACCAGGGGCATCGCAAGTGCGTTGCCGGCCTTTAAGGAATGAGTATGCTCGTTTCTTGAAGGTACCTTTGTCGTATCGGTCCGGGAACACCGCTGCAGGAAGTTCATTCCACAGTTTGGTGGTGCGAGGAAGAAAATTCCTGGTAAATCGCACTGTACTGGAACGCCATTCATTCATTTACATTTATTTATTTGTAATATGTATTTAGGCAAACATCGCTACCGATTGGATACCTGAAGGACGATCGCCGACGAAGAGGTCGACTTAGAAAGAGGTGGCGAGATGATTTGAACACCTTTGCGGGGACATCCTTGCAGGAAATAGCCCAGGACCGAGATGAGGGAGAAGTAAAGGGGATACTTTTGCCCAGGCGTGGGACATAGAAATAAAAAAAATAAAATTGAATTAGTTCTCTTTCCTCATGTTATTACATTATATTTCGTCATTACATGCATTTCGTAAAATAAAATAAGACAGTTAAAAATTAAGTAGTTTCGTGATGTTGGCAGCACCGAATTCGAGTATAGCATCTAACAGGGCAAAAACACTAGTTACCGGCCAAACCACATTTCATAATAGGTGATTAACTTAATGTCGTTCAGTTTCTAATGAGAAATTTCAAAATAAACCCGATTTTAATTTCTACCTATACTAAATAACGTATCCTAAGTGTATATCAAATTTAAATTTGAGTTTTAGCAATTCAGTTTTCTAACTTCTATGCAAATTAAAGAAAATGAAACAATATTCATCTGTAACTTTATATCGGTACCTACAAATTTATGTCCTATTGTTGGCCAAAGGCCTCCCACCGTGTCGCCTATTAAAAAAAAATACAAACCCCTTATACTTTTACCTAATGCGTAATGAAAATGAGTTGAAACAAAACCTGTCTTCATATTTAATACTCAACACGTTTTGGGATGACGGATCCTAGAATTACGACCCATGCTATTGAAAATTTTGTTTTACGGCGGTTTATACTAGTTGCACAGTGTATTTGTAAACGCATTCAGTATTCCGCGTGTGCGCAGCGAACAACACGAGCGCATTAACATTCTCAACTCTCGCGCAGGTTCTCATAGCAAGCCGCACGCGTTTAATAGCTGTCTCTGTAAATGCGCCTTGGCTTTTGTTATTGAAAACAAATGTATGATTTGAATTTCGAAGTCTCATAAAAATCTTAAGTTATTTTAAGACTAGTTGTTAAGAAATGCTAAAATGCAATGTCACTCAAAACGAATTTAAAATATCTAAGGAGGTATTGGTATCATGCATAGGATAGGTAGGTAGATGTAAACATAAAGTACTGTGTCCATACATAAAAAGATTTTGATACAATAATGCTTGTGAGGCACAGTAAACGCGATTATAGGAATGAATAATTCATTCGAGATAACGACCAAAATAAGACGATTATTCGCTTCTGAGAATAATGTAGGTATTTGAATCTCGTTCCAGCACAGAAGTTTAACAACAGCGACCCTCATCGTAACGCAGTTATTTTTTTATTCTTTAGTATTAAGCCAGCTTATCTTCAAAGATTTATTTTAATATCTACATGAAAATAGCACCCCGAGTCTAAAGATTTCAAACTCACAAAAAATACCTGGGAGCAATAACGTGGGTACGTACACGTCACTTCTGAAAGCATTGTTGTTTATGGAAATACTAAGTATACTAACTATCGATTTTTGACAGATTTTGTAAGTCTAAGTTCACTGTCAAAAACTGAAGGTAATATTAAACCACAGAGTAACTAGAGTACCCATAATGACTTCTCTTCGTATGGCTCTGTGGTAATTATTCCGCCATTGTTGTTATCTCATGTACCTGTAGTATACGGCAACTATATGGTAAAATAACAATGGCGGAGTCATATAAACCAGAAAAAATTACCGCAGTGCGGGATCGACATGCCATCTCCGTTATAATATTCCCATGTATTATATATATGACACACATTGCTGCAAGGCGAGTAGTGTAAGGGGGCAGGTAGATAATAAAATTTGGTTTTCCTTCGTTGTGCGTGACCCTGGTTAGCGCGTTTTATATGTATGCTAAGTACATTTTATTACGATCCAGAAATCATCATATTGTAAGGTGAATAGGTAGGTAGGTAGGTAATTAACTAAAAGATGTACGTAGTCAGATCTTTAGTCGTTTTTTTTAAGTACCTAATTAATTATTTTTTTGTAGGTAGGTAAATTTATATTCTTCTGCTTATCTAACTAGGTACTTGAGATGTAAGGAATACGGTAGGTAGGTATATCTGAGGTTAAAAAACGTATATTTAAGGATCTTTTAAAATTTCGGTACACTTAGATATACGAAGATAATAAATATTTAATCAATAAAATAATGTTGGTTTCGTGCAAGTAAAAACAAATGAAGACCACAATGATAAAAACTACTAACAATCGATTATTTTTAAATGTCGAACGCGATTATTTTGATAGTGCGTATTTTATTTTGGGTTTTGGGTTAGAACGATATGTAATACCTACCTTCTCATTTAAGTAAGTAGGTATCTACGTATATTTTTATTATTTAAGAAGAAAATGTGGTATTAATACGCCGTACACATTGTATGTAATCAATAATTTAATAATTTTGTAAATACAGTTTTCGTATTTTTATTAAGGACATCCCAACTTTTTACGAAGCAGGTGCATCTGTGCACGTTTGTAAGGGCTATTTTGTTATTTATTGGGGGTCCGTTGATAATAAAAAATAAATGG
Organism: Ptilodon capucinus; assembly: GCA_914767695.1. NCBI lineage: Eukaryota > Metazoa > Arthropoda > Insecta > Lepidoptera > Notodontidae > Ptilodon > Ptilodon capucinus. The sequence continues at coordinate 5,656,852 of OU611831.1, forward strand.
CATCACAATTATCAACTTTTTTCGTCCTGAATTGTCATTCTAGTGACGCGGTATACATATTAATAATGCCGACGGATGTAAGAGTAATGAAATTAATAACTATTGACTGCAACATGCATTACCTACCTACCATTTTAAATATACTTGAATAAACACGAGCAAGTAGGTTATATATATTATATAAAGGGATGAAAGGCAATTTGACTTAAGCACCACTTTTGGGCGATATTGACTTATCTATACACATATTTGGAATCAGCGATTTTTTCTGTGTCGAACGAGTATGCTCCCTGTAAAGTTATAAAAAAGTCGCTTAAGTCAATTTGCCTTTTACCCGACGATACAATAAACAGGTATCTACGGTCTGTGTCCTAGCCCATTTTTTTATTACATAAGTACCTACTTAGATTAAATTAATTTGGCTTACGTAGATAGATGCCTTACTTATCGCGATTTACTTAGAAGTGCCTTCTAAGTAAATCGCGACATTTGCAAGCTAAAAACTGATATTAAATAGCAAGAACGATTGATAACGTACCTAACTTATTAGTTTCATCTCATATCAGTGACTTTCTCATAGCTTGACTTTACATTAAAATAATATTTGAGCGTAAAGACAAGCAAAAAAAAAAAACAAAACATAAGGAATTTATTTTATAATAATTTTAGATTGAATATGTCAGTAGATAGTGTATCTATGAAGTCATATTGTGATAAGTAAGTTACTTAGGTACGGTACCTACCTACTTCTATCAATCAAGATTATCAATTTCGGGCGTCACCGTTGAGATTATTTTTACAAGCTACCGGCCGGTTATGGGTGTTTTTACATACTAGCGACTTAATCTTATCATACTAGCGACTTTATTTTAAAAGTATAATTACGAGAAGAAAATAAATATGTGCAAACACTTGATATTAATAATTGGAACTGATATTTTACGTATTTTTAAATTATGAACGTCCGAACTACTTTTTAAGGACTTTTAGCCAAAGGGAACGCTGATCGACGCTGTACGGTTGGTATTTAACGAAACTTTTTTTCTAAACTGACCAAAGTGTTCGGAACTGCCACAAGTGGATGCAAAGTTCACCGTCCACTGCACGGCTTCACCGTAACTGATAACGCATTAATTACAATTATAAATTACTCGACACACTTCCCGACAACTGATAACACACCGTCGGCGCCAACTGCACATAAAACACCACAAGAAAACGACGGATGTGAATAGAAGACGCGTACGATTGGTAGGCGATTCGTAAACGAAAACAGACCGCGCGCGCGATTCGACCGCCACGGAATCTGTCATCAATTATAAAAATACACAGATGGCGAAATTGTCAGGCCACCGACCCCAGTGATGGGACATAATATAATCAGACATACCTAATAAACACGGCGTGCATCGCGCCGTCCACGCGCCCCCAAACTCCGAAACAAGTTGGAAAACGAACACCGTTTGACACAACACGCACGTTACATACTTGTTATCACACACTGTTGTCGCTTGTTGCACTCGCGATAATATGGTACACTGGTCATTATTTTGTTCGTCGCCGTCAGTTTTCGGTTCGGTCGGCGGGCGCGCGCGATACGGGCCGCAGCGGGCCGGGTCTCGAGTAAACTGCACACAACAATAGTGCGGCGCGCGCGGGAACGAGCCGACACGCACACAGACGCAACGTCTCACTCACACGCCGACGCGCCTCGTGCACGGACACGCGCTTATAAAAAACCAACGATCGGTATGCAGACGTTCGGTTTGAGCAGGTCCTCGGCTTGACGCTGTTTTCGTCTGCGGTCCGGTGTGTCCACATTCAAATTTTAATTACCACTAAATTGATAAATCATTTTAATATGTACCATATTAGGATATTTCGGCGAATGTGAATCGTTTTAGTGTAGTAATTAGACATTGTTACCATTAAACTATTAAACTAGTCATATTCTAATTATCAATCTTAAAAGTTGCTGTTTTCATTCCATAAACTATGAATTCCATTATATTAGTAGATTTGGGGCCCTGTTCAAATGCTAACAAACAGTGAATTAATTGGAGTCAAAATTATATCGGTGAGGAGTAGACGCACTACGACATAGGCCTCTGTCTGCCCTATCACGCAATATAAGTGGGATGATGATTATAAAACAAAAATGAGTGCCTTGGTTCAATTTTCTGAGCCTGTAACTAATCGTAGGTACTTAGACTATGTTGTAATGATTGATTATGATATTATTTATACCTTTTTGTGTCAGTGGTTATTATTGCTTATTTAAAATGTATACCTAAATGAAACTTAATTTTACTAGGTATTTAAAGAAGACGTCCTTTCGTCCAAGCGTGAAAACGTGTCTTCTTGGCAACTCTGTATGTTGAAAAGCAACAAAATTCAGAATTCCCTACATCTCAAATTTAGAAGATTTTTTTTTTATCAGTAATTTCTGCAATCACTTATGAATTTAATTAATTCACACTGAGATCTTTGCGGTGCGGTACAAAATCAAACACCATTTTTTTCCATCTTTTATTATAAAACAAAAATACCACAACACGGGGAGAAATTCCCACGTGGCAACATTAAAAACAAAAGAACGGCAGTCAGCGAACCTTGAGTGGGCAGGCGATACCATTCGAGCCTGCGCCCGAGTCAGCGCGCCATGTTGCCGGCGGCGCGAACGAGACGCCGCTATACCCGACACCTTGCATCTCCCTCGCACGCTTGTTAGCGTTATTGCGTGCCGTAACTATACTCGCTCGTCAGCGACTGTACCCCACACCCACACGCACGCATTGTTATCTTATACAAAATTTATAACAAGCAACTCGGATTTGGTTCCAGTCTTGGGCACTCCTAAATTCTGTACGGAAGGGTGAACTTTTTTCACCATCTCAGCGCCACAAAATCGCCAGAGGCCGAATAAAATTATAATGATCGGCTAGTGTTGATTGTCTGTGGGATTCGGGTTGTTATTTTGGCAACATTGATAGTTTTGGCGGGCTAGCGCGTGGCGTGAATGGCTCGGATGAATGGAGGTGTTTTGGTTTTGGCGGATAAAGTTTGTTTATAGGTAGACTTACTGAACTATAAACAAACTTAAATGTTTAGTTTAAGTCGGCTGTCTGTTAAGATAGGTAGGTAAATTCCTACTTTCTTACTCACAATTTCAGAGATATAGATTTATAATTTGGACGTCATCAAATTAGTTTGGTAATTAAATTGATAGGTAGGTAGTTACCTAATTGATAAATTAAATTGTAGGTACTGATGACTGCACAGCTCTTGTGTACCTTCCTGAGCAGATACCTACGTAATAAGAACTTAGTAGGTTAATAAAATAGGTACTGATGTTGATAGTACCTAATAGTAACTCTTAATTATAAATATTAACCTAATATAATCTATGAGTGAGATAATTGTTGACGTAGGTACGTTGTGTTATGATGTTAGGGCTAGGGTTGCCAACAATTTTTTTCGAAAATGTAGTATTTTCCAGCCAGAGTCGTAAAATATATGTATGGTACATTACTAAAAAATATAGTACATTCACAAACATCCTACAGAAACGTGTCAATCAGTCCAAAAAACAAGCTGTCGCGAAACGCTTGGCAGATGTGAAACATAAAACATAAATGGCAAAAATAAATATAGAAGTTCGTATTTTTTCGAGACATGTTGCTATTTTATAAAAAACAAATGAATGTTGAAAAAAAAAACATAGTACCTACTTACTACAAAAATATAGTACTTTTGCGTAGCTACTATATTTTTTTTCAACAGTATATAGTAAGCAGAGGTAAAATATAGTACAATACTATATTTTATAGTACGGTTGGCAACCCTAGTTAGGGCACATCCATAGCCCTAATAACAGAGTAACTAGATTGACACCACGCGGACACTAGTCTAGGTATGTAGGATAAGTAAGTAAGTATAAACATATACATATACAGTGCGTATCAGAAGTCCGAAATAATACATTGGGTAGCTGATATGTCAGAATCAGAATCAGATTTTTTTATTCATGTAAACCAATACAGGCACTTATGAATCGTCAGTAAAAAATAAATAGTATTAATAGTATCTCTACCACCCTTTCGGAATGCAATTCCTATGGAGAAGAATGGGCAAGAAACTACATGGTTGCTTTTTTCCAATAAGGATTTACATGTTATTTGCATTACATTGTGTTTTTCTTAATTAACAATTATATAATATTAAGTTAATGAGGCTATACATTCGTACATGTAGATACTTAATGAAGACAGTTTATCCCTATCATAGTTTCTGAGTTATGGACCTTTGAATATTTGTCACAGGTATCGTGTTCTGGCCTTTGGGTATATGATCCCTATTTAACAGTGCAAACTACATTACCCAGTGGGGCCTATTAATATTCAGAAAACAGAACATGCAAATTTTACATAGGACTCGAGATATTACGAGTTATAGAAATTGACGACGAAAAAAAAGTTGGAAAAACATGGTTGAATTTCGATCTAATTTTCATACCATTCTGTTGTATACCCGATACTGATGCAAATGTCAAAGTATTATTTCGGACTTCTGAAACTCCCTGTATATACTTGTGGTATTCTTTTATATCTATGAAGTCATGGCGATAAGTCATGATTCATTTATTTGGTAATCATAATCCTACTGATGTTATAAATGTGAAAGTGTGTGAGGATGGATGGATGTTTGGTTGGTACACTTTCACGCAAAAACTACTGAACGGATTTTGATGAAACAAATTGTTGTTTATGACGATATTGAATAATGGGAGTCTGCGCCACCGTGTCTGCGCGGACGGAGTCGCGGGTTGAAGCTACACGAAAAATTTGCTCAAAATTTGAAATACAATATACCAGTTTTGTTTTGCCGATCGAAAATATTTAAAGATGGTGATTTATATCCGGTACTTATTTAAGTACCCATTTCATAATTATTAAATACATCATCATCACGCCTGCATTCCCCTTAGGGGTTGGCAGAGGTGCACTGCGGTGCGCCCACACTTCGCCGATATATTTTAGTCCCAATGTAATAGGGGGCGAGCCTATTGCCATTAAACCGGGCACATTCCCCCTCCATACAAGGGAGATTTGGGCCATAGTCCACCACGCTGGCCCAGTGCGGGTTGGAGAACTTCACACGCATTTCTTTAGACGAGCAGGTTTCCTCACGATGTTTTCCTTCACCGTTCAGCAAGTGTCTGTGTGTCATCTGTCTGTTGTAAAAGTCACGACCCCACGCGTTAAAATACGCTCGCGTTGTCAATGTCATTCAGTTGAACAATGAACTTTTTCTGTAAGTTAATAAAGTTTGTTTTGGTATGGCAAATAATGTAACGCGCGAGAGTTGACGCACCGGTGTGAGGCTTTAAGGCATAAAATAACATCTTTTATCATCGATAGCTAGAATACCTACTACTCGGAATATCTTGAATATATCTCTTTCTCTCGTATGAAATAAGACAGAGAGCGAGAAAGCGAATCTGTGAGAGAAGTCTAATCTGGAAATGCCTGCTAACTTCACTGATGGCTGCAAGGTGACAACGTCTAATGTCTGGTCATATTCTTGTTATCATTGATAGAAAATGTTTCTACTATAGGTGTATTTCTACTATTTTAAAGTGACGCCACTCTCATTCTACAACGATAGATTTAGTCGATTTAAGGCTCCGTATAGGGTTGCCAACAACACTTTATAATAAAGTATCCTACTTTATTTTTTGGTAATTATACTTTATACTTTTGCATACAAATAAAGTATGTGAAAATACATTATTTCCAACCTTTACTGTTAATTTTAAATTTTGATTGTCAAACAAATTTTGATACATTTCAAGATATCAAAAAAAATGTCAGCATGTGCTAAAAGCACAAAAATACGTTTTTAAGGCAATAGAAACATAAAATTTGAAAAATACTTTTTTTTTTCCTATCGAAACCATTCTAAACGTTTCTTTTGTCAAAAAAAGTTGGCAACCCTAGCTCTGTATAACCACAGTTAGTTGTCATTTTCTAGCATTAACATATGTATTAGGACAGGAGAGTTCGTGTGAACGAAAAACTTAATAATTTTCACCGATTACTGCGATTGGTGTTTACCTACAATTTGAACTGCTTCGGAGCTATTTACTACGACCGGAAATCGCGTTGGAAATCCTATAACTCATTTAGCGTTAAGTTTGAGGACATTTAAGGGAACTTGTACAATAGAAAAGAATGTTACTCATACTCATAATAACTGTTACTGTATTTGTCTGGGAGTAACTAGGACTGCCCCAGCCCGTTGTTTTGTACCCATAGTACAAGCTTTGCTTTGTTTGGGATCATACGATGGATGGGTATGTGTTGTCTGGCGATAATTATTTATTTAAAACACATCGTTAAGTATCTTCGTACTCCCCGAGAACTTTTTAACAGGCAGTACAATCCACGAAAAGTAAATAATGGACAATTATCCTATTAAGATTACTAACGCCATCTTGTGTAATAAGTTATAAACTTTGTAAAATATTCGGCTTTACGCCATCTATTAGTGTCTTGAAGTACTACCTATTCACAAATAGATGACAGTATTTCAAATAAATTATGACTGCCATCTGTCGTGAAAGAATGAAACTAATACAGTAGCACACTGCATTTTACGAGTAGCACGTATCTTCTTCTGTGGTCGTAAGATGGCGTTAGTGTCGTAACCTAACCAAAGTTTTATTTATCACTCAACCTTTATTTCCCGAAAGGGTAATCAGAGGTGCACTGTATTGAGCCCATACTTCAATGATGATGATATTTTGATCCTAATGTATTATAGCCGTACTATATGTTTAATGAGGTGAAATCAGGTGATTAAGGCAGGCGGGTGGGAACTTTGTTGTAAATTAGAAAGTATTTTTTAAAGATTGTGTAAGTCCCAATGTCCCTTATTATATATTATTAGTAGAACAATGTTAAAGACGTGTGCTATCTACTGGCATATCAATACTACTGCCATACAAGTAACTGGCATTAACAACATAAAGTATTTTCGACTTGATATCTACAATACTACAGATCCTATCTAGAATATTCGTCGTCAGGAATTGAACCCGGAACAGCAGCGTGTCTTGTCGCATGCCCATACCGGCGCACGCGCAGCCACGTCCGAGACACGACCGAGTTTGAAAGTGAAGTGGGGCCAATCAAGATACAGTTGTTATCAACAGTTTTTAACGGACTTCAAAAATCGTTATTATTTCATGTAAAAAATTATAAATAAATACATCATACGCCTGTATTTCCCAAAAGGGTAGGCAGAAGTGCATCCACCCTTCGCTGATGTATTTTGTTCCTAATGTCATAAGGGGCGAGCCTATTGCTAATAAACCGGGCACATTCTTCCTCAATACGAGGGCCATAGTCTACCACGCTGGCCCAATGTGGGTTGGAGAATTTCACACGCATTTATATATATAGATATACGTGCAGGTGTGGACATGCGCACATGAAAATCTTAGAGGTGCGAGTACGGGATTTAAACTTGCACCGCTAACGTTCAAGGCGAGTGTTCTAGCTGAATTTACTTATAAAGCATTCTTTCAAATGAGATGTCATTGACGACGCGAGAGAATTTAGTCACGTGGTAACGTGGCTTTTGCCATAGTCATTCAATCCTTATGTACCTGTATTGCCATAGCGTACATATTTGCACGCCACTGGGGAGTCGACGTCATTTTTTTGCCATAACAAAACGAACTGTACTGAAACATAGCAAAGGTCTATTCTTCAACAAAAAGACACTAACAGCGCGAGCGAAATTTGAACGTAGTCTTTACCTCAGAAATTCAATCTTTTTGCCTGTCGACACAAAGTTCGTTTTGTTATTGGCCAAAAGCTTCCAACTGTTGCGAGCCCCTGTCTCTCAAAAGTCCACCGAGAAGTCGCAGAAGAAACCTTCGGCAGTGCGTGTGCGCCGACCCGTCTCTGTCTTTCAGTCAAGCGCCGGCAGCGCCACGACACGGACCCTCCGATAACTAATACTTTCACCGAACGGCCCAGTCGCAAGCGCGCGCGAGTTATGGCGTTCTAATTTCAAAATCAGTGATATAAATATATATTTTTTTAAAAGAGTGCAGTGATATAACCGGCCAGTACTGTTATGATATAGTGATAATGCTTCAGCCCAGGTTAACAGGATGTTTTAGTGAAATAAAGGGCGCCGGGATGTTTCTCTTCGTATGCGCACTGCTGTGTTCGACTTTAGTAACATGTCAAGGTAAGTTGTATGTTAAATGTCGCGAACACGATCTCTATGACAATGCCTGTGATTTTATGTTGCGTAATCGACGGGTAGAGCTTTCAGTAGAGTTCAATAAAAGTAGATTTTTTATTCTGATTTAAACCGGTTAAAGTTGAAATTAATTAAATGTCATTCACGCGATAAATAATTTTATATTTCGTATATACTGAATGTATTTATAACTATTGCAAATCTGTTATGCAAAAACCTTTAAATGTCATAGTTGAAAAACGTCGCTACAAAAGACATCGACGCGCTCGACTTGCTAAATCGTTCTGAACTTTTCATAATACTGAGTATAGACTTCCGCTTTTCGGAGCCGGTCGTGGGCGCAGTCTATTTATTATGTAGGATAATGATAAAATATCAATACCGCTACACAAAAAACTTTACATACAAACTATAATTACGTTGTCAACCGTATTAATTATTCCGATTTGAAACAAATGAGTGACTAAGATGATTTGTTATCATTTTTGTAATTAATTTAACCAATTGGTTAATTTGTAGAGAGATACGGACACTTACAATAGGTTTAAATGCATAACTGTTTTGTAGCTTCATTGTAACTGCGTTATTATTATCGTTAAGTACCAGCATATAGATATTAATAAAATACGATGACAAGTGAATTCAAAATTTTGTATGAAAAAAAACAGTCAATCTTTTTTATAAGTATGTTTAAATAGATTAAAAATACTATATATTCAATAAACCAATTATAACATCGGTACCATATATGTAACGTACCTTCGCGCGTGTAATTACAATCGAAAAAATTTACATATTTATACATAAAATTACATAAATATTACAGTTTCATGCCTTTTGTAACACATTAGAAGGCTTATTAATGTCAAGGATGCTCAAATACGTAGCGGGGACTTGCCCAATACAATACAAGCTCATTAGGTAAATGGTTTACAACATTACAGATTGTTTTACGAAAGATTATTATAAATGTGGACGATTAAAAATGCATTTTTGTCCAGACAAAATTACGGCCGTTAATAACGACTTTATGTTACAACTTTCGCATACAATATTATACATCATCACGCCTGTATTCCCCGTAGGGGAATGCAGAGGCGTACTACAGTGCACCCACACATCGCCGATGTATTTTGGTCCCAACGTAATAGGGGACGAGCCTATTGCCATTATACGGGGCACATTCCCCCTCAATACCAGGGAGATTTGGGCCATAGTCCACCAGCGGGTTGGTGAACTTCACACGTCCTTCTAAAGACGTGCAGGTTTCCTCACGATGTTTTCCTTCACCTTTCAGGAAGAAATAAAACCATGTGTCTGACTCACGCCTGTGTTTATAGAGAGGGTAGGTAAAGTTTTACAATTGTACACAAGATTTCACCAATAGCAAAGTGTAGTAATTTAAGACAAATTTCAACTTCAAACTTATTTTGGACCACTAAATAACATTTGATACAAGTTTATTTATTTATTTATTTAACAGGACATCCAAAAACTGTAGTATTAATAATACATTAATATAAAATACAAATAATAAAATAATAATTATAAAAGTCGGGAATAGAATCTGTATTACTAGGTTAACTACGAGTTGTATATACTCATTAATTATTATCACGCCTGTATTCCCTGAAGGAGTAAGCAAAGGTGCAATGCAATCTACCAACACTTCCCGATGTAATTTTGGTTATGAAATGTAATAATTAGGACTAAAAATCTCATAATCCAACATAAGATAGTTTCAAGGACCCGCATATTAATAACATTACTTAACATATCACTCACGAAACTCACTTAACCTGTCCATCTGCCGATACCTCAACTAACCGGTGTTTTAGAAAACCGAAATAATATTCTGGGTACATATTCAAAACCTTATGTGCAGCTATGCTTAGTAAAAACTGACCATAGATAATTATCATAGTTTACGAGTCCTTTGAATATTTATACAATGATATGCAACATCATGCCTGTATTCCCCGAAAGGGTTGGCAGAGGTGCACTGCAGTGCACCCATACTTCGCGAATATATTTTGGCTCCAATGTAATAGAGAGCGAGCCTATTGCCATTATGCTGACCCTATTCCCCACCACGATGGCTCGGTCCGGTTTGGTGAACTTTACACGACTTTTTTAGGTGTGAAGATCTCCTCACGATTTTTGCCTTCACCGTTCAGCAAGTGGTTATCATTATTGAAAGTAACATTCGCGTATCAAATCTGAAAAGTTTAGCAATGCGACCCTTGGATTTTTGTACCTGATAAAAGTCAATCTAAAGGGCATTAAAATATGCCTTGTCTATAAATGTAAACAAGCCTTGTCTATTAAATACATACATATGTATGTATGTATTTAATAGACAAGGCTTGTATTCCATCACGCCTGTATTCCCCAAAGGGGTAGGCAGTGATGCACTGCAATGCGCCCACACTTTGCCGATGTATTTTGGTCCCAATGTAATAGGGGGCGATCCTATTGCCATTATACCGGGCACACTCCCCCTCAATACGAGGGAGATTTTTAGGGCTATAGTCGACTACGCTGGCCCAGTGCGGGTTGGTGAACCTCACACGCCTTTAAACGTCACCGTTAAACATCTATTAAACTATTATTATCAAGAAAGATAAGCAGAATTGAAATTCGATTAAGAAATTTTCGTATTAATTCTTACAAAACATGTTTGAAATTCGATTAAGTTTTTATGCCATTTAGATTGACGTTCGATAGTGTACATTATATCGAGGGGTGAAAGAATTTTTGGTTTAAGCGACATTTTATTTAACTTTACTCATTCGACGCAGAAAAATTAGCTGATTCCAAATATGTATATAAGTCAATATAGCCCAAAAGTGTCGCTTCAGTCAAATTGCCTTTCACCCCTTGATATGTGAGAGCAATACATCGGACTTCTGAAATATCAACGTATTATAAATCTGTTTGACCCGCTTGTGGCGTTTGGCAACGCCGGTGAATGGTCAGGCTGCAAATGTCACGATTGAATTATACCTACTCAACTATTTTTATATGTAACCTAACATATTGTAGGTAAGTGTGTTGAGTAATGGCTGAGTGTCTAGGGTTGGACGACGATCGATTTAAACGATATATGAATTATCTTTTTTAATCTATACAATCATTTTGTGGTAGCCGAGTGGTCGAACGCACGTCTTGCAAATCAAAGTGTGCAGGTTCAAACCCCGGCTCGCACCTCTGGGTTCCATGTGCGAATCTCATTTTCATCCAAGATTATCACTTGCTAATAAACGGTGAAGGAAAACATCGTGAGGAAACCTGCACGTCTGAGGGAGCTTGACTAGTTCTCGATAGATGTGTGAAGTCTGCCAACCCGCACCGGGCCAGCGTGGTGGACTATGGCCTGAATCCCCCTCGCATTGAGGGGAGGCCCGTGCCCAGCAGTGGGACGTTAAAAAGGGCCGTTAGTAGTAGAAATCTATACAAATAAATAAAACTGAAAAATAAATAGATTTCCAAGTAATTTGGGTTTCCAAAGTCTGCGCGTACGAAGTCGCGGGCTAAAATAATAATTTATAAAATTTATTTTGAGGAGGCAAGCCATCTCTATATTGATCGAAATAGTGAGAATGGTTTTATATTTGGGTTTTACATTGATTATATATTTATTACTCTAAAATGTATATGGGGGTAATTGATATTGTATACTGTTGTAAGTAATTAAATTAACGAAACCAGAATAAAAGACATAGACGCAACAAACAGACAGGCAAATAAAAATTTAAAATAAATGTTTTGTTAGAAATATCGTACTTTCATATTAGTAAAAATTTATTTATTTATTATTTTATTAGTAAAATTTATTTAGTAAAAAGCTGTCATATTGACATAACAGACAATTAAATTTTATTAATTTCATTGATTTAATAAATAAATATTGCCACAACACATACTCATCGCATGATCCCAAACCAAGAAGTGCTTGTACTATGGGTACCAATGTACTGGGAGTGATCCCAGCTACACCAAGACTAGGGCAAATTCCGAAAAGGCCATTTCCAAAATTTACCTCTGGCGAGAATCGAACCCGCAACCTAGCGCAGCAATGGATCAAGCGGCCAACGCTTGAACCTCTAGACCAGGGCTGTCCAACCTACATACCTTCGACGGCTAATTAATTTTACTAGAAAAGCTGGAGGGCCGCATAAAAAATATTTTCGGTTTTAAAGTAAAAAAATAAAGGGTAAATATTTCTTTACATACGTTCATTGGTTCTGCGTTAATTTATCTTCAACAATCATATCGATATCAACGTCAACATTCGTTGTTACCAGACGCATTGCATGAAGAAGTGACTTATCTGGCGAGAAGAATAATAAAGTTCATAGTTGAATACGCATTTTCATATAAATAAGTGCTGCCCATCATCGGTCCCATTTTCAAGCCAAAATTTGTTATCTTCCGATTAAAACATGCGTCGCGGGCCGCATGAAAACAAGTCTTTGTTTGGACAGCCCTGCTCGAGACCAAGCAGTCGTACTTAACAGCAACCCTATTCAATTTATTTGCTGGGTACAATAGCTTAGATGAAAGATAAAAGTTACGTAATGAGTTCATGACTCCTCTCAATTCGATAACGTAATACTTTGTCGAGTGCGTTCGCACCGAATCTTGATTGAGTCAGATTAGTTGCAAATTGTACGCTCAAATATTACTAATATGTCACATCATCACGCCTGTACTCCCCGAAGAGGTAGGTAGAGGCACTTAAATATTATTTATTTGTTTATAATGGGATTCAAAATGAGTATAGTAACCTTTATTATAGAGGTTATCTAGCTTATTCTCAACGGATGTGTGTAATCAGAAATATTTTATTATATCGGGCAATTTTTTTTGTCTTTAACGGAGAGCATACTCATTCGTCGCAAAAAAACAGCTGATTCTAAATGTGTATATAAGTAAATATCGCCCAAAAGTGTCGCTTAAGTCAAATTGCCTTTCACCCCTCGATATACTATGCGATTCAAATGAGAATAGGATCGACTTTGCGCCATATTGTGACGTCATAGTTGTCAATTCTAACCAGTTAGGTATGGTGTACAAGATATTTTTAAAATCAAATTTTAAAAATATCTTGTTTTGCACGACGAAGCACACTAACAACGACAAATGGCGACTGGCGTCCTTATTTTATTTTCTTAAATAATTTTGGCATGGCTTCTGGGCCTTTGCGCCAAAAATTAAAATAAAAAAGGTTATGGTATGGTTTTAAAAAAAGAATTATGACTTTAAATAATTCAATATTATATTATGACAATTTACTATTAACTAAACCTTTTTATTGAAATTTGATGTCAGACTGTTATTATTAATAAACTTTTTGCAAACCATGCTTTTCAAGTAACATTTGACAGATAGAGGTTATTGACATTCCTATTATTATTTGAATCGCATAGTACTGTACATGACAAAGGCTTACAGGTTTGTTGTTCCCATTCAGAGTTGCTTTGATAGAAGACTTCTAAATGCCTCTATGTGTTGCATAGACGATACGACCATAGAGTAGCGTTGTAAGCTTCTTATACATTTAACAGTATAAACGCGATCCAACGCAAACTACTTAATACCGTTGCTAGAATACGTTTACAACAGTTATTATTTAAAAAAACAGACAGTTATTTTATATTAACTAGTACTAACATAGTAATATAATATTATTATGATTCCAACTATGTCCCAAATAGTTTAATACTTGCGTTTTTACAACTTGGAACTGTACAATTCAAATACTTAATATATATGTTACGGGCAACGTGATTAACTGGGCATTATTAATAAGGACCGGCCATTATTAATAATGCCCAAGAGCGATGGGCAAAATGATTAATTTATCACTTTGATCGGCATTCGTTTGTAATCTTAAAATAAGAGCTTTTTACTAAATGCATATGAAATTATATTACGCTTAACAAAAACGCAATTTAAAAAAAAAAAGTTCGATACAGCTGAACCGATTTGGACGGGACTTTCACTGGCAGATAGCTGATGTTATAAAGACTAACTATGGCCACTTTTATTTTATTTTAGAATATTAATTAGCGTTCCATAATGCGGCGCGAACGGGGTCGCGGGCACAGCTAGTATCAAGTAACAATCCTACTTCATATTGCCAACGTCTGGTTTATTTATATAATGTAGGTAGGTCCTGTTAAACACTAATACAAAGAGAAAACATGGTTACTGTTGAATGACGTAATCATTTCACTTTCGGATCGAAGTCGTGACAATAAGAGCGCTTTTAGATAAGCATTATTTTTAAGCGCGTTTCATTTTGTTTAAAAACCGTACTATGCGATCATTTGAATCTGATACTAACTAACTAACTACAGCCCTTTTAACGTCCCACTGCTGGGCACGGGCCTCCGCTCAATGCGAGGGGGATTCAGGTCATAGTCCACCACGCTGGCCTATTGCGGGTTGGCAGACTTCACACATCTATCGAGAACTATAGACAGACATGTTCTCTCAGACGTGCAGGTTTCCTCACGATGTTTTCCTTCACCGTTTAATAGCAAGTGATAATCTCGGATGAAAATGAGTTTCACACATAAATCCCAGAGGTTCGAGCCGGGGTTTGAACCTGCACACTTTGATTTGCTAAGCGTGCGTTCGACCACTCGGCTACCACAGAAATGAATCTAAATACATCAAAATAAGAGCTATATTTGTTTGCCTTTACAGTCGGAGCTGAGATACGTGTTTCAGCCTATATTGTGGAGCAAAACCTTACTAAGGTTATTTTGGTTCGAGTGCGTAAAAGGATATGCTTGGTATAGAAAAAATGCAATATGTGTGACTTGCATCACAGTCTGTAGGTTTATAAAGCAGAATATAAATGACATAATTAAATACATTAAATTCTTGCTAAAAGGTTATACGCATGAGCCATTCCAGTCAGGCATTATTTACATAGTAAAGCCGGCTACGCGTTATTCGAAAAGGGTTTTGCACTGGCGGACCATTATATTTAGAAGCGTAAACAAAGGCAGGGCTCCAAGTATAGTACAACTATAATTTTAGAATGAAAACTAAGTACTTCACTTTATACTGAGAAAATAACATTTTTCTATCAATGATGACTGAGAATATGCCCCGTGCCCCAAATCTACTACAACTGTCTATAGTATGACTATGGTTTTATTATATGTTAAGGCATAAAAATAACATCTATTATGAACAGTAACTAGAATATGACTAGACTAACGGCTTTTAGGTGACAATGTCTAACTAATGTCTATCACTGGTCATATTCTAGCTACGAGTATTTTTAATAGCCACGATTTTAATAGCATGGATGTCCCACTGCCGAGCTAAGGCCTCCCCTTCTCGTCTCCACATGTCCCTTTCCTAGGCTTGTTGTGGCCATTTTCAACCGCAAAAGTGACCGAACCGTCACACCATCTTCGCCTTAGTATAGCTATCATAGATAAAAATGTTGTATCCAAACGTTATTAAGTGAAGACTTTGTTATTGTTATAACGATAGTTTTAGTAAACTTAAGGGCCAGTGTAGGGGCGGCCCTAGTATATTTTTTTGGTGGCGCGAGATCTCAAAGTGGCGCCCCTAGCTATACAAAATTCGAATCGAATAATATCCTAAGATCGTGGACGCGACATTCGTCATAACGCTCCTCCTTGACGCCCCACTGAATAGCGTCGACGCTAACTTGAGGTGCCATGACGCTTGTCGGTGGTCGACTTACGGTTGATTCTGGCCCTGTTGATGCCCTGGCCTTTCGGTTGATGACGGTGCCTGGTGCGGTCGCACCGCTCTAGGTCTGCCGCTGGGCTAGTGTAGACATTAGACATTGTCACCTTGAAGCTACTAGCTGACTAGCCATATTCTAGCTATCATTGATGAAAGATGTTGTTTTCATATCTTAAAAAAATCATAGTGACACTTGAGAGGCCTATAATCCGACAAAAAAATTCTGTGACTGCTCAATAGTGTCTGTTATGATCGGGCAGTCAGCGTTGCCGTGTGATTAGACTCTTCGTTACTAAATAACTTAGGCGATGTTTTCGCTCACCTAAATCTCATGTAAATTTAAAGCTATGCGGCTTAAATATATTTAACTTAGCCGTTCGGTTTAGTTTTACGACCGCAGATGTATTGATATGTGGAACATCTTGAGATATTCGATCTTTTGAGGACTGAGTGTGAGCGGGGTCATTGATATATTTTTTTCATAAATTCACGACATGTTTTTTTAAGTAATATTTTTTTTGCATAATAACACGAATATTTCTTTCATTATTTTATTATACCTAACTTTTTATTTGATACTTTATTAAATCTATCATCATCAGCCGGTATCAGTCCACTGCTGGACGTAGGCCTCTCCCAAGATGCGCCACTGAGCCCGATCTTCGGCTCTTCTTCTCCAACCACTGCCCACCGCTTTGCGAACGTCGGCGCTTACCCTACGTTTGCCGATTCGCAGTTTCCACTTTAGGACAAGTCTACCCCAACGGTTAGGATTAAATCTATAACCATTCAACATATCACATTATTTGTACTATAAAGCCGGCTGGCAGATAGTTACAGGGATTATGTTATCCCGCACACTGGCGTCAAAACACGCGCGTTTTATTTAATCTTTACCAAAACGAACTAAAATACCACATAGAAAAAAGTTAATTATTCAACTAAATGACACTAACTGAATTTTGATGTGTTTGTCTTTTACCACAGAAATTCAGTCTTTAACTGTATTTACATAAAGTTCGTTTTAGTATTGCAAACGATTTGTCGCGCGGCTCATGACGCCCCAGTCACTTTATGTTATACTGTTATACGGCTCGTCCCGGCACGCACGGGTTTCTAATATAGCCTATGTTACTCAGTTATAATATAGCTTTCTAGCGGCAAAAGAATTTTTGAAATCGGTCCAGTAGTTTTTAAGTTAATTCATTACATACAAAAATACAAATATTTCCTCTTTATAGATGGTTGTAGATTTAAGTGGAACAAAATTTCGTCAGAAAATTAAATTAAAAGTCTTGTAATTATGCGAACAAATCTTAGCTCTCTGCAAGTAGGGCCGCACCCGTAACCGCGCTATCGAAACCTGTCCCTCACTAGGTCAGCGATGGGCTAGTGATGTGCACACGGACATCGATAGATATTGTGTCAACAACACTCGTGACATCGTGAGAGATTTTTTATTATCTCAACTGGTTTTAACGCCCTTGCAACGGATTTCACTGAGTATTCTGTCTGATGTTTTTTTTATTATATTCGAATAATACAGCAGTGGTAGCCGAGTGGTCAAACTCACGCTTTGCAATCAAAGTGCGCAGGTTCAAACCCCACCTGTGGGTTTCATGTGCGAATCACATTTACATCCGAGATTGTCACTTGCTAAGAAATGGTGGAGGATAACATCGTGAGGAAACCTGCACGACTGATAGAACTAGTTCTCGATAGATGTGTAAAGTCTGCCAACCCGCATCCGGCCAGGATGGTGGACTATGGCCTGAATCCCCTTGCATTGAAGGGAGGGAGGCGCGTGCTCAGCAGTGGGACGTTAAAAGGGCTATTATTGTTATTTGAATAATGATGAAAATATTTTAGAAACAACATTAATGCCCGGTTTCTCAGTGTGAGTTAGTAAAAAATCTGTCAAAAATGTACAATTAATATTAATATTAAAACAATTTTACTATAAAAGCGGGTGGTAAAGCCCTTGAAATTATTAAACCACTGTATTATTATGTAGTTGGTATTGAGGAAGTGAAAAACCCAAAAATAATAGTAATTAAGCGTAAAACTGGGTTTACTTAAACAATTTGAACGCGAAAAGTGAATGGCCTTTCGTCATTTGAACCGAATTCACGATCTTTGGGCGTATTGAATAACACTTGCTCTGGGTTAAAGTAAACCATTTAAGAAATCAAACAACATAATCTATACAACTATAAATTGGAGTGTTTTTTACTAAACGCATTTCAAAATATATATGCTATACATAACGATATCGATCTGTCTGTTTATTTGAGGATAACTCCGAAACGGCTTGACCGATTATGAAAGGACTTTCACTGGTAGATAGCGGATGTTGCAGGAGTAACTTAAGCTACTTTTGTTTCAGAATAATAATTAGAGTTCCAAGGGAATAATATAAAAACCATTTTTTCTGAGTAATTAGGGTACCTAAATTCCACGCGTACAAATTCCCAGCTAGTTTAATTTAAAAGGTAATAAAATATGAACCGGCACGTCTATAGAAAGACGTGTGAAGTTCACCATTATTTACTGGGTCAACGTAGATATAGCCGAAATCTACGTCGTATTGTAATTTGTTGTTAATATCTTCGTCGTTAATATCTCCATGGGTAAAAGCCACAACGTTAAACGTTAAAATTCTCTCGCACTGTCATTGTGATTTAGTTGCAGAATGAACTTTTTCCGTGAGTCAATACAGTTTGTTTTGGTATGACAATAAATTTGGCTTTATGGTTGGTATTTTTTCCTTAAACTTTTAACTAAAAACACATGTCAAATGACCTAAACATTAAACAAATTTGCTGATTCACAATGTCCACGGATACCGATAGCTTTCACCTCGAACGAAAGGTCAGGCGTGTGTGTGCCTGCTTGCGTGTGTGTGCAACCTGCGTACGCGCAGTTTGTACACCAATGTTATCTACTTTCTAATTTTTCGGTCAGGTCTAGGCGGGTGCCGTTCTCGACGCTGATTAACCCACCTGTAAATTGGGTAATAAATACGATTGATTGATTGATAAACGTATCTTCTATCACCCTTACACTTTTTTTTTTTTTTTACTAGCCTTTATGTGTCCCACTCCTGGACAAAAGCCTCCCCTTTACTTCTCCACACATCTCGGTCTTGGGCTATTTCCTGCCACGATTTCCCCGCAAAGGTGTTCAAATCATCTCGCCATCTCTTCCTCGGTCGACCTCTTCGTCGGCGACCGTCAACAGGTATCCAATTGGTAGCGATGTTTGCCCAACTTTGCGGGCTCACCCTTACACTTACGTGATCTAATTCTCGCCAGAACGAGACGGAGTGTTACCAAGGATATTCGCATTCGATTGAGTATAGATTTTATTTTTGAATTTTTGAAGTAATTTATATACAAATAAAAAAAAAAAAGTGTCTGTTTATAATAGTCAAAATGGTAGCTAGGTGTACGGTACTTATAACGAAAACGCAACGTAGAAACATTTTTGTCTGTCTGTTTTTCTGAAGATGATGACGTAATTCAAATCTAGTACTAAATAATTAAACAGAGAGGGGACCTACTATTAGTAATTATTTTGATATCAGATAATTAGTTAATTTGCAAATGAGTTTTGTAACATGTTAGCAATGAGTCTGAGTCATTGCTAACACAATATCGAACAGTCTGTTTTTGTAAATAGTGAGTGTCTCGAGTGTTTGGTAATGCATTTCATATTTTATAGCTGACCGGGCGAACTTCGTACCGCCTTAGAATTAGTGACATACGAAAGCAGCGCCACCTACCGGGTCCAATTGTGAATCCAAACCATCCAGGGTGCCACCCAAACGCATACAAAAAAAAACATTCAAATCGGTCCAGCCGTTTAGGAGGAGTTAGCATACAACGAAAAGTGGCATTGATTTTTATATACAGGGTAAAATTTTGTAATGCCACCTGAAGGGAAAGTTCTCTTAATACTGAAGATAGAAAATAGTACTCAAAGAAAACATTCCTTTATTTTTGAAAAGAAAGAAAACTGCATTCAAAGATTTTCGAAAATTCGCTTGCCACACCCGGAATCGAACCGACTAAAATCTGTAAAAATTACACCCTGTACTTTTATTGCATCGATCGTTAGGGTCAATTATAAGGATGAAATCTCTCTAACCAACTTGGTAAATTAAATGAAAGGTAAACTATGATAATAGGACATTTTTTTTTTTTAATTTACGCCAGGAAAGACAAAACTCCCATTCAAATTTTGATATTTTTTATACTATTATATTTGGCTACATATCGGCGGTTTAACGGCGAAGTGACTCAAGCGACACGTTGGGCTATATTGAGTTATATATATCGTTGAAATCAGCGAATTTTTCTCCATCTTTAAAGCTGGGTTTCGTGCAAAGTTACAAAATGGCGCTTGAGTCCGCTTTTTACCCTCGCGTCGTTATTATTTCAGACTTCAGAATCATTATTTTTATTCTATACACCATTACAGGTTACTTATGGTACTCTACCACTTTGTAAATACTCTGTAGAGTACTGGCCCTTTTACTAGAAAGTGTTACCAAACATTGTAGATTCCATCAACAAATACATTTCTCTCTCAGCCGTTCGGAGCTCTCACTTGCAAAACGAACAAACACTGCCTACTTTCACTTTATTATAATAATCCACCAATCAACCGTTATCTTTAATTGGCACTCTATTGTTGTCGCAATTAATTAAAATATCCATATTTTAATTGAATAAATACCGTTAATAGTCGCGGGACGCCTGGCAGATGTGAAACATAAAACATAGACGTCGTAGCGGCGAGTGAGCGAGTGAGCGGAGTCAGCCGGTGGGCAGAGTCTAAGCGGCGGAAAGAACCAAGGAGGCACGGAGCTGCTTGAAGTTTTGGGATCACGGCATCGCGGTATCAACAGTCACTGTCACTCGCCAAGCGCACCATTAGATGTTTCACATCAAAATAAATGTTATGTGTTTCAGGAGACTCTTTCCTAACTCCTCGAACTTAATTATAGTCTTTAAAACATAATCAGTATAATGGAAACTTTTCCTACCTACTATATTACCTATAATAATGGCAAGAACGCCCGCCTTGAACGTAAGGGATGCAAGTTCAAATCCCAGGTCCGCACCCCTGAGATAATTTTCATGTGCTAATGTCTTTTTCAACCACGATCAACACTTGCTGAATGGTGAAGGAAAACATCGTGAGGAAACCTGTACGTCTATAGAAAGGCGTGTGAAGTTCACCAACCCGCACTGGGCCAGCGTGGAGGACTATGGCCCAAATCTCCCTCGTATTGAAGGGGAATTTGACCGGTGTAATGGGAATAGGCTCGCCCCCTATTGCATTGGGACCAAAATACAGCGGCGAAGTGTGGGCGCACTACAGTGCACTACCTACCCCTTCGGGGAATACAGGCGTGATGATGTATTTTTTATTAATGGTGATATAACCTGTAATCCAGTGACATTCACATGTGATCTAACAATGAATGATATAACAATAGCCTCACTATACATAGTACTATATGGGCTATAGATAGTACTATTGTAAGGTAGGTGTAACCAATTATGGTTGACAAAGAGATGAGATAATGGGCACAGTGTCAGTTTCTTGGAAGCTTCTCAGAGTTACATATCTAATGTAACTCGTAACTGTCTCTATGACAAAATTTACATAATAATAATTTACAACAGATGTTATTTTGTTAACAAGTGCTAACAAGTGTTAGCAGTGGTAGCCGAGTGGTCGAACGCACGCTTTGCAATCAAAGTGTGCAGGTTCAAACCCCGGCTCGCACCTCTGCCATTCATGTGCGAATCTCATTTTCATCCGAGATTATCACTTGCTATGCAACGGTGAAGGAAAACATCGTGAGGAAACCTGCACGTCTGAGGGAACTTGACTAGTTTATAATCTACTCAATGTGTGAAGTCTGCCAACCCATCCCCCATCTGAATCCCCCTTTTTTGCGTCGAATGAGTATGCTTTACTGCAAAGTTAGGAAAATGTCGCTTAAGACAAATAGCCTTACACACCGCGATATAATAAAAAAACTGTGTTTTTGTTTACATTTTTAGATAGGGAACCCTAAATAACATACTAATACTAAGGTGGTGACGCTTAAATTTTTCCTGCTCAAACACAGGATTTTAACAGGGCCACCAGGAAACCACCCACATGTCATTCCATGGACAAAAAGTGGTTTGTTTTAACGGAACGAATGTATTAATTGACGGATAAATATTTTCATCCGTCGAGGTCGCTTAGAGGCCGACAAATGTATCAAACGGCCATTTTCAGTACAACAGGAAGTTATTTAGTTTAGTCACGAGTAATTCGCTGTGAATGGATTGTGTTGTTTAAATTTAGGTCATAAAAATACTATTAATAGAGGTTATTTTGTTATAAAAGTGATTGGTATTTGCAATTAATTAAAGCATGCCTACCTATCAAGCCCCTTGGTATTTAAACAATAGATTTATTAAAGATACGGGATGTAATGCTCGAGCCTCCAGCTCAAGTAATCTCAACGTCCTCAACATTGCTACTAGGGTGGAAGGTTCGTTGACTTTGTTTGAAAATGTACTCTTGTGCTAATATATATAAAGATTAAATGAGGAAAGCAAGAGTTACGGGACCACCACATTTCGTTGAGAAATGGGCTTTTTCTATGAGTCAATACAGACCGTTTCAGTATTGGCAAACATTCTTTGGTGACTGATTAAATAACGGAAATCTATATTTTGTTTAATCTGTGGATTCGCCCAAGGATGAAATTATCCGTCTTTATGTTTACCTTAGCAGTGGTAGCCGAGTGGTCGAACGCACGCCTTGCAATCGAAGTGTGCAGGTTCAAACTCCGGCTCGCACCTCTGGGATTTACCCGCGAATCTCATTTTCATCCGGGATTATCACTTGCTATGAAACGGTGAAGGAAAACATCGTGAGGAAACCTGTACGTCTGAGGGAACTTGACTAGTTTTCGATAGATGTGTGAAGTCGGCCAACCCGCACTGGGCCAGCGTGGTGGACTATGGCCCGAATCCCCCCCGGAGAGGAGGCCAGTGCCCAGCAGTGGGACGATAAAAAGAGCTGTAATAGTAGTAGTATGTTTACCTTTGACCAAAGATAGGGCTGACAGACCAATCGTCCCAATATTATGTCGATGACCACTGACATTCTGTATATTCATAGAAACTGGTAACTTACATCACCGATTCGCTTCATCACATTAATTAACCATTTTTATTTATAATGTGCATTTATATGAGCAAATGCTCTTGCTATTAATTACTTGACATTGGCTGAAATACCAACTAACCACAGAAGGAGCCATTCCTGATCTTCCTTACTTACTATAGCTCTGAATTGAAATAAAACTATTTTACGGATTCTATCGCGTTTATTTACTTTTTTATTTTCCCGACGTTTCGGCTGTTTTACAGCAACCATGGTCACGGGGGGACTGAGATGTTAGACGTCCTGTTGTCATAGTTAATAACTGGGTACCCTCATATATAGTTGTTGTTTGCGGTCCGATCAACGCAGAAAGTGCTCACAGTGTCTTGAGGTCTTGCAATGGTACGCTTGGTTTTGGATTAAATCATATTAATTACTGGATCCCAAGTTGGTGGTAGCACCCAGCCATATTCCCTATTGAAATTAGGATGTTTTTTAATTTCAATGTATTGTATTCGCGTTAATATAAGAGAACAATATACTATAGCTCTTTTAACGTCCCACTGCTAGGCACGGGCCTCCCTTTAATGCGAGGGGGATTCAGGCCATAATCCACGACTGATCTCACACGAAATCTCACTGCATTAAATGTCATAATTAATTTCGTAAAAAAATATGAAGAATATCTATCCGGTATCTCTTATCTATGTCAAATAAATACTTATTTCGGCCATAAGCCCATAAAGACCTTGCTTATAACAATTCTATACAATCAATCGTCCGTGAAGTCAACATTATTAACATTCAATATTTGTCTGAAAAGTTCGACGGTTTGTCTGTCATTAAATATTCAGTTCCGCGTGCATTACAGGTTCTGTACATAATATAGGTAATTATGTACATGTAAACCAGTTGTAAGTACTAGTTTTTGTGAGCTCAGTCTTGCAAATGTCATATAGATTGAATAACTTTAAAGGATAGATTGTCGGTCAAATTTGATACATTAGGGGTCTGCATTCGTTCAAAATCTTATCTATATTTTATGTAAAATATAATAAATGTATATTCCGGTAAGGGGTATCATTGCGGGCCATATTTGGCCTGATCTGGGACTTCAAGTACGAGTTATACTTAATAATAAACATCAGCAGACAACACATACTCATCGTATGATCCCAAACGAAGTAAAGCTTGTATTGTACAAGCTTACAAGCATCGCATGATACCCATGGTAAGTATAATACGATGAATTGGGGGTATTAAATCAGAGCTAATTCCGAAAAGGACATTTCGAAAATTTGTCACTGCCGGGAATTGAACCCGTAAGCACCCGGTACAGTGAGCCAAACAGCATGCGCGGATTTTCGTTAGATAGACATCAATCTCTATTTGAGATATGTCGAAGAAAAAATACGGCCAATTTTACATTTCATTTTGACATATCTCTAATAGAGATTGATGTCTATCAAACGAAAATCGGTCTCCAGTTCACCAAACCGTTATAAATGTTAGTTACTTACTAAAATATAATCGATTTGAATAAGAATTTCGTCTGAAACTAAGAACATAGTCTAATACATGAAAATATATAACTTACGTATGTATATAGAACCTTGCATATGTATGTTATTATTTTTTATATGTGTGCATACCTTCAATGTGAGACCTTGATTTATTATTTCAATTATACAGCAACTACCTATTAAGTTGTTTGACATACAAATTTTCTAATAACCACCTACCTACCTTGTGAGACCTAAATACTTGTATCCAAGGTAACCAATTATTAGTTTTAATTGATTCTTTACAGTATTTCATAATATTTTAAAAAGTTGTAAATGCAGTACGAGTGTAAGAAAAAATATTTATTTACTAATTTGGAGACTGCACTGGACGGTACAGGGTTGGCTCAGGAATATCTCACACATGGTTCACTCTTATCACATTCTAAATTGGAATGTAATTTCCCGAGAAGAGGGGGACACCATATATGTCGAGGGGTGGGCAATTTGACTTATATACATATTTGGAATCAGCTAATTTTTAACCGACTTCCAAAAAGGAGGAGGTTCTCAATTCGATCGGTATGTTTTTTTTTATGTATGTACACCGATTACGCCGAGGTTTCTGATCCGATTTACGTGATTCTTTTTAGTTTTCCGTACCCAAAGGGTAAAACGGGAACCCTATTACTGAGACTTCGCTGTCCGTCCGTCCGTCCATCCGTCCATCCGTCTGTCACCAGGCTGTATCTCATGAACCGTGATAGTTAGAGAGTTGAAATTTTCACAGATGATGTATTTCTGTTGACGCTATAACAACAAATACTAAAAAACAGAATAAAATAAATATTAAAGGGGGCTCCCATACAACAAACGTGATTTTTTACGTTTTTATATACAATGGTACGGAACCATTCGTGCGCGAGTCCGACTCGTTTCATGTGGTATTATTACCGTGGTTTTATTTAATAGGTAATAATAAATAATTTTGGCGGAACCCTGATGACTATTTTACGGAATCCCTAGGTTCCGCAAAACCATTTTGGGAATCCCTAGTCTAGTGGTCTGAGCGTAGGCCGCTTGTACCGAATAGTTGCGGGTTCGATTGCCGTCACTAGCAAACTTCGGAATGGCCTTTTTGGTATTTGCCCTAGTCTGGGTGTACCTGGGATCGCTTCCAGTCTATTGTATGGCTCCCATAGTACAAGCTTACAACATGTTGTAAGTTTTAATTCACACCAATTTAGTAAGTCTACAAAATGGCTTCGTAACTCTTTATTACTTACTCAAACAAGTTTTTATGTCAACAGAGCTTTATTGCAACGATTTTTAAAGCTAATATAATCTGAGCAACAATTACAAGTCTATTACAAACGACCTTGCAATTGCATTAAGCCTTGAACACACTGCGGCGAACGAATACACTTGACTTTTATTGGAAAAGTAGATTTTACCCGCGAATTCATCTACTTGAAAATTAGGACTCATAATTATTTTTCTTTAATAAAATAAAAATTGAAAAAGTTAGTTATTATAATATTAGCTATCTGTCAAAGAAAGTCCCATCAAAATCGGTCCATCTCCAGACATTTCGGATTAACCGAACAGACAGACTAAAAAAAGATGTTATTTTGTTATACCGTACCGTATAATTACTTTAATATTCATTTAGTAAATACTGGTATTTTTAAATTCTAGACACTTCAATTTAATTTATTGGTATAGATGTACTCAGTACCAATCTACATAAGGATTGAATTTTTGTGGCAAAAGCCACGCCACTGTGTACCTAAATTCGCTCGTAACATTGATGACAGTAGGTACGATAAGAAAAGGTTCTTCGTAATCCGCCATCTTTATCGTCTTCTTAACCTATTTTTAGGGTTCCGTACCTAAAGGGTACGACGGGAACCCTATCACTAAGACTTCGCTGTCCGTCTGTCACCAGGATGTATCTCATGAACCGTGATAGTTAAACAGTTGAAATTTTCACAGATGATGTATTTCTGTTGCCGCTATAACAAAAAATAAAAAAACTGAATAAGATAAATATTTAAGGGGGCTCCCATACAACAAACGTCATGTTTTTGCTCGTTTTTATAGATTACTAGCCGACCCGGCGAACTTCGTACCGCCTTAGAATTAGTGACATACGAAAGCAGCGCCACCTAAAATTATCAGTGTTTCTCTACTATATTATGCATGTATTATACATATAAACCTTCCTCTTGAATCACTCTATCGATTAAAAAAAACCGCATCAAAATCTGTTGCGTAGATTTAAATATTTAAGCGTACATAGGGACAGCGTGAAGCAACTTTGTTTTATACTATGTATTGATGTTTTTTGGTCACATATGCCGCCGAGGGGAGGTGGCTATTGAGTGACTTGTGGTCCAGGGAAAGGTTGAGGAAGATCGCCTATGAGGTGGACTGACCAGATAAAAGCGGCAGTAAATGATTCATCATCACTACACCAATGCACGAGGAAGGCGGCCATCAGAGAGGAGTGGCGGCGTGTTGTGAAGCTTGCCACCAACACCTGAAGTGATGACCACAACCGCTTTGACATGAGTGATACCGACAAAGAAGAATTGATGTTACGGAACCCTTCGTGCGCGAGTCCGACTCACACTTGGTTCTCCAAAAATGTATCACGCGCGTATTTCACGCTCCCATTAATTAGCTCATGGATTTATTAGTGTTTTTTTCCTGCAATCCCCAATTAAGTTGGCATTACAGTTGCTAATTGAACGTGTTGTTAATTTGATAATAATTTATTGCTTCTAGTGCACAAATGAATGAAACTTTAGCAATACCGACGGGTCTGTCTCGGTGAAAGGTTCGGTTCTAGTTTCGTTGCAAAATGTTAATCTTGTTTGGTTTGTACTGCGAGTTAAGACACGTGGAATAGTTTTGCAATTTCGTTTTAGAACTTCTGTTCAAGTTATTAAACTTTTAGCTGATTTTATTTTAAATAGAATAGCGTAAGACAACACACTTAAACTTATTGTATGATCCCAAACTAAGCGAGACGCTTGTACTATGGGTAACATAACTAACTTAGAACGTAAGCGATCGAACGCGCCTGTATTCCCCGAAGGGGTAGGCAGAGGTGCACTGCAGTGCGCCCACACTTCGCCTATGTATTTTGCTCCCAATGTTATAGGGGGCGAGCCTATTGTCATTATACCGGGCACAATCCCCCTCAATACAAGGGAGATTGTAATGAAATACAATGGTTATTTAATTTCCTCGTTAGTTTTTTTTTTTTACTGTGCTAAATAAATAAATGTAATATGAAAATGATATTGGCCCATTCCCATCCGGTGTTTCCCACGGCGCGCCAGTCCGCACGCGCGGCTGCGCCCGCGCAGCACGCGATGCCGCAACCGCTATATATAATTACATACATTTGACACGTTGCAATGTTGTGTATCGTTTACCTCTTATGTAATTGTTGCTAGATCTTCGCATGCGTAAAATTGGGAAGAATATCGCGATTTTTAAATTCGCCGTTTGACCTTAGACACCCAAAATGGATATGTGAATTAATTTTGAAATAAATCCGTCTTGAACATCTAAGACACCCAAGCTAAACTCACCTGCTCGCAGTGTACCCTGCTGACCAATGAACGAGGATCTGGCGAACTGACCACCAACCCGCATTGGACCAGGGTGGTGGACTATGGTCCAAACCCTCCCTCAAGCATAATAATAGTAGGAGAAGGCCTTCGAAAAAAAGGATCTGTCTTCATATTTTTTAAAATCTAAAATCATAGAAGGCCGAACCACGTTGGAAAAAGCATTTTTTTTAATTTTCGAGGCATTGACTTGTTAATACGAGCCTATCATGTCTAAATTTTATTCGTGCCATTATAAGCGATTGATTAATTGTTATTATGGGTCATTGACATGGCATAACAACATGTATAACAGAAAGTCAAATCATTTATTTTGTATATAGGCCTATGGGGGCACTGACAAATTGTCAAGTTTAATTTTTCTTTTCTTATATACTACTACCGGATCGTAACGCGACCTCAATTGAGAAGATTCGGCAAGAAACTAGAAAGAAAGAGACCACCACAAAAACCTACTCATTTCCATCTAAATGTCTCTACCATTCCCCTTCAAGCAAAACATAAATCCTGCGTAAGTAGGCAGGTCAAACGCATGACATTTTATTTACCAATACCAAAACGTACTTAAGTCATAAAAGACGCACATTTTCTATTAATTATAATAGACTAGCTGACCGGGCGAACTTCGTATCCCCTTAGAATTAGTGACATACGAAAGCAGCGCCACCTAACGGGTTCAATTGTGAATCTACGCCATCCAGGGCGCCACCCAAACGCATACAAAAAAATCATTCAAATCGGTCCAGCCGTTTAGTAGAAGTTCAGTGTCATACACACGTACAGTAGATTTATATATATAAAGATGACGCGAGCGAATTTCGTCGCGTTCTTGCGCTGCTTTTGCTAGAGAAATTCAATTTGTAAATACAGTGCTATAGAGTGCATTTTCAAAAACTGTCAAGAGAATTCCCACGCTCCAGTGTAGGCCTCATTTCAGAGAATTTTCACCTAGTGCGTTTAAGGTTTAAATCAGCCCAAACCTGAACACTTTTACCGTGCGTACGCACCAGCGTAAAGTCAACCTTAAGGCAGTTTTGGCCTCAAGCCGCAGTTAAGGTGTTAAATAAAAGTATAATTCACCTGTACACTAAATTTGATACAGGTGTGTGTGAATAAGGAACTGGCCAGTGGGAGCGGCGTGCGGTGAAAGTGAATTCCATCTGCGCGCGCGCACTCTGAGCGACGCGGTGAAACCGATGCCCTGCGCGAATCTGTTCGCGTCGGTACGCTAATAGATGCTGATTTGTATTCACTTTCTTCCGTGTGAGAAATGGATTTGGTCAAATATTGTATACTCAGGTCAATGACCGATCAAAACAGATATAGAAAAACAAACAAGCCGAGTATGATGCCGAATCTTTAAAGTCGAGATTGCGTTCCGATCCAGTCGTAGCATACATGAAAATTAAAAATATAAAATTAGCTAGACTTTCTACCACCAAATTGTGGAATGAAGTTCCTGCAGCGGTGTTCCCGGACCGATACGACAAAGGTATCTTCAAGAAACTAGCATACTCATACCTTAAAGGCCGCCAACGCACTTGCGATGCCCCTGGTGTTGCAGGTGGCTATGGGCGGCGTTAATCACTTACCATCAGGTGAAACGTCTGCTCGATTGCCTCCCTATCCCATAAAAAAAAACCTATACTAAAACGAACTTTGTGTCAATATACATAAAGATTTCTAAAAATGTCCAAATTCGCTCGCTGCGGTTCGCTTCGGTATGGGCGAAAGATTTGTCGAGCGAATTTTACCCTCATCAGCCTATAACTAGTCCACTGCTGGATATGGCCTTTCCCAGCCACTGAGCCGATCTTCGGCCCTTCTCATCCAGTCTAACAGCCTTTCGCAAGTCACCGTAGGCAAGGGGCTTAAAGTCAAATACATTTTGAAAGTCCATTCTTTAAAACATAGCGCTCAAATAAAAACATGCAAGCATCCTTTTCGCTTCGCTGTAGTCGAGTAACTCGATAATCTGTTTCGATTCGATTCGAGTTGCAAATCGATTAAAAGAAAGAACGATAATCGCTTGCACGTGTACATTGAAATTTTTAATTGTTGCATAATATTGGCTAACGCGCAGTGTACTGTAATGAGCGAAAGTTATGTTTGCAATCACGCATTAGCAAATGGTGTGTGGGTGATACACAATAGACACTATTTTTGTAATTTAATTACGACCAAGACATTTTCTACATTCATTCATTTTTATCACATTCGTCAGCTTCTACATGCGACTTCGTACAAGAAGACTTCAATTATAGTAAACAATAATACTGTAAAGTTTTATCGAAATCCGTTCAGTAGTTTTTGCGTGAAAGAGTTACAAACATCCATACATCCATCCTCATGAACTTTATAATATTTGTAGTATGTGTTTTATTGAATTTGTTCTTACTATAAATTACTCGACATCCGGCATAAATACCCACTAAACGCAGGTGCAGCCATTCCTCGCCTTATTCCTTTAAAATTTAATTATTTCATTCGATTACGTAAAAAATGAACATATTTTCTACATTTTTGACAATAGTAAAATCAATATTCAACTCAAAACACGAACTGTGGCCTAACCATCACCCCATCTTCTTATTATTTATTTGCGAAATGAATGATATGATGGAATTTTGGAATAAGATGAGGAATGGCTGCATCTACGATTGGCAGGAATTCATCCAGTGTCAAGTAATTAATATCAATAGCAAACTCAATAAATACATTTTAACAATATAATTTTGATGTGAAACATCTATTGGCGCGCTTGGCGAGTGACAGCAACTGTTGATGCCGTGATCCCAAAACTTCGAGCAGCTTCGTGGCTCCTCGGTTCTTTCCGCCGCTTAGACTCCGCTCACTCGCCGCTACGACGTTTATGTTTTATGTTTCACATCTGCCAGGCTTCCCGCGACGGCTCTGTTTTTTTTTAAATGGTCAAATATAGTACTTCTAATTTTTGCACATCAGTATTATCGTTTTTGTCTATTTATGAAAAAAAATAGTAGAGACGAGCGGATTTTTTTAAACAAAATATTTCCCTTTTTTCTCAGGTAAGGCGTTCAAAGCTGGTTCCTACAAAGGTATTTATGATCAGAACGACTGTTGAAATCTAGAGTTCTACTTCTCACGATGCATTTGGATGACAAATCATGCACTGTATTCACTGATGCGAGCAAATCACCTTAACTTTATATGAAAATGGACTCTGTTTCAATACACATAAAAATAGAAATTGCGTGATCGCAGCCACGGGTCGGCCATCGATGACGCGTTGAAAAATGTACTTCTTTCATACGGTAATACAGTTCGTTGTTGTTTTGACAAAAATTGTCCGCGTGATTTTTGACGCGCCTGTGAAGGCAAGGCGTCATGCTTTGTCATATTGCAATGGTCCTTGAGACGTTGGGAACTTACGACACAAATCATTATTATCGTCTCCTTTTAGTATATAGCAATGAGTAATGACTACGTTTGACACTCGTTTGACGCTAACGACGACATAATATATTCGAATAGTGGCGACGGCTTGGTGTAGTGGTTTGGGCTTAGGCTATTCGCAGCACTGCACTGGGCGGTTGTGGGTTCGATTCCCGCTAGCGACAAATTTCGGTATTGACCTATTCGCAATTAGCCCTGGTCTGGATGTAACTGAGGATGCCCCTAGTCCATTGTACGGTGCAGATAGTACACGCTTTGTTTGGTGTGGGAATGAAGCTTTGTTTAGTAAATTTAGTATTCCCCGAAGGGGTAGGCAGAGGTGCACTGTAATGCACCCACACTTTGCCGATGTATTTTGGTTCCAATGTAATAGGGGGCGAGCCCATTGCCATTATACCGGGCACATTCCCCCTCAATACGAGGGAGATTTGGGCCATAGTCCACCACACTGGCCCAGTGCGGGTTGGTGAACTTCACACGCCTTTCCACAGACGTGCAGGTTTCGCGGGCGTTCTTGCCCGCGAGGCTACCACTGCATTGCTTTGTCTAATGTGGAGATTTAATATCATCTATGGTCTAAACCTAAGTCGCGTTGAGAGAGTGACTGGTCCAATAGCAATACGCTCTTAATTAATTACATTCTGACCTATCATTATATTAGTCAGTCAAGGGATTGAGGATTTGTTAACAAAAGTAATTTACGTAATCGATAGCGTAAATCGATTAACCACATGTCGAACTTATTGTAGACTTACATAATTCATACCGTTAACTACTTACTTACCATCAGGTGAAACGTCTGCTCGTTTGTCTCCCTATCTCATAAAAAAAAAAGTTCTAAGCTAAACTAGGCTGTCAAGACGCGAGCGATTGTTTTTGCCAATACCAAAACAAGCTGTATCGACTTACAGAAAAAGTTCATTCTTTATTGAAGTGTCATTCTGGGCACGAGAGAACTTTGCAGCCTGGTCGCATGACCTTTAACATAGAAATTTTATCTGTATTTCTATTGGCACAGAGTCCGTTTTGGCATGGGAAAAAAATTACAGCGCGCGTCTTTATCGTAAAATTTGATGACTGTAGCTTTTGTTTGATATTAATATAGTAGTTTTCGGGGTTTTGAAGATTTTTTTAGAAGATTTCACAGTATCTAGGTTAATAAATGTCAAACTTGTATATTCTAGAATTATATTAGCATACTTGTTTTTCTGTCTGCATTGTCGCCTGGTTTTTAAACTGTTTGTAGGTTAAGTTTAAGTGTCGAATATTTTTTTTATTTAATTTAATCAATTTTTACGATGAAATGTGATCATAAACAGGAGATTTATATATTGTTGCATACATACCGGTTGTCGTTGGGTTATGGTAAAATTAAACAATATTGTACATAAAAACGAAAGTTCTGAGAAACTGGATTTAGAAAGTTTAAAAAAAATATGACTACGAATTTTCATTAGTACATTTAGAATATTTTATTAGTAGGCCATGGTTTATGGTTTGAAAAAATAAAAAACAAACATATTTTTTTGTTTTTCAATTAATTACTTGTTGAAATGTTTAATTGATTAGAAATAAATATTTTTTTGAACGTTTTACTTTTTACTACAATCAAAGTGTGCAGGCTCAAACCCCGGCTCGCACCTCTGGGATTAATGTGCGAATCTCATTTTCATCCGAGATTATCACTTGCTATGAAACGGTGAAGGAAAACATCGTGAGTAAACCTGCACGTCTGAGGGAACTTGACTAGTTCCCGATAGATGTGTGAAATCTGCCAAGCCACACTGGACCAGCGTGGTGGACTATGGTCTGAATCCCCCTCGCATTGAGGGGAGTCCCGTGCCCAGCAGCGGGACGTTAAAAGGGCTGTAGTAGTAGTCACTTTTTATTATTATGTACAAAGTAACCATTCAGTTTTCTATTGGTTGGAATGCCAACAAAACCTTGCAACCTTACACCATTGAACAATAAAAAATATTAGTCAAGTGCGAACGCGACTTTACTTCTGAGTTCTGCATGTTCAATAATTAGTATAAAAATATACTTGCTTGTATAAGGATAGGACTTACGTCTATTCGTTATATATATGTATTAGTTAGGGTTACGACCTACTTTTATTGTAACTAATAATACAATGTTAGACGAACACGTCTAAAATGGGATAGATAAATTAACAAGGTTATCCTTGAAATTCAGCGCAACACAGCTTTTAAATCTAAATCTAAAATTTTGAACTATTTTTAAGAATAAGAATCAGAATATTTTTTATTCATATAAACCAATACAGGCATTTATGAATCGTCAATAAATAATAAAAATAGTATCTCTACCACCCATTCGGTATGCATTTCCTATGGAGAAGAATGGGCAAGAAACTTCTCCTAACCTTAAAAAGAACATAGCAGAAGCTACAAGCGACCGAATTGACCATGCGTGGACTGGTCAAAATTGTCGGAATGATGTTAGAGTTTTGTTGAAGGAAACAAAACGGTATTCCGTCCTCATAAAATACCAAATATTTACATGAGAATTATTTACAATGATTACGAACAAAAACAGTCAAATTTAACAAAAAAAAAAACAAACCCTTTATAAAATGATTTCACATACTGGAACATTGCGATGAGTTGCGGTTTGGTATACCCATTCTGTATCACATTGTATGGCCCATAACAATAGAAAATCAGTTTTTTCAAGCGCAGCGCTAGTGGTTAAACTCATTTCTCCGTGACCAAGGTACGGAACCCTAAAACCTCAAAGATGTCTGCCCATTCGATTACTTTCACGGCCGGTGAAAGTACAATTTCGTCATTATACTGTTGATCAGTCGACTGTCGTCACTCACCGGTCGTTCACACCTTGCTCTATGTGGGTCGTATGATGTACCATTGTCTTAAGGAGTTCCGCCCTCCATCAACTAAGATGAGTGAATTAACTTGCCTTTTTTGAAAATGTACTCTTTGTCAATATGAATAAGGATTAGTAAAGATTATATAAAGATTAGATAAGGACCACGCGTCGTTTAGTTAAAAAACGTCCCTCTGAGAGCTCCCCCTCATCTGCTAACTGTTCGTTGTCCATTTATATTGTGTATTAATTGAATTTGTTGTTGTAATTAATTACTCGAGATGTACAAAATACCAATCGCAGGTGCAGCCATTCCTTGTCTTATTCCATTATATTACATAATTTCATTTGTGTGCAATAAAGAGTACTCTATCTATCTATCTATAATTTCATTTATTTCCTAAAATAAGAAGAAGAAAACCTTAGTTGCTAGTTCGTTTAGGTAAAACCAATGATATCAGATATTATAGATATCTAAATGTGTGCAAAATACGTCCAAAGAAAAGTTAAACGAAACTGATGTCACCGTTGCCATTACTTGTCATGACCGCGTAGTCTTATAGTCTTTCAGATTTTTTTTTATCGTCTCAGTGCTGGGCACGGGTCTCCCCTCAATGCGAGGGGCATTCGGGCCACCACGCTGGCCCGGTGCGGGTTGGCAGACTTCACACATCTAACGAGAACTAGTCAAGTTCCATCAGATGTGCAGTTTTCCTCACGATGTTTTCCTTTACCGTTTCATAGCAAGTGATAATCTCAAATGAAAATGAGATTCGCACATAAATCCCAGAGGTGCGAGCCGGGGTTTGAACCTGCACACTTTAATTGCAAGGCATGCGTTCGACCACTCGGCTACCACTGCTAGTGATATAATAACGCTTTAGTTAAGCTTTTGTATGAATGTACTGAACTGCCGTAAATAGGCAGCTCGTGTAAATGCTTCAGTATATATTATCACGTGTTTCCATTGCATATCTGTATTAGTTAAAGACGTAACTATCGAGCAGCCGGCTTTACCGTGAGAATTGACGTTTATCTCGGCTCTCACGTATGTGATTTTTGGCTTTCGTATGCATAAAAAAAACTTTAGTAAAAGTAGGAAAGTTTAAAGATGGGAACTAAATACACTTTTGTGATCCAACAATAACTAATTAATTTATGCGTAACATAGTTTTGGGATCGTTATGTCGAAAATTAAGTGTAACTTCCCACTAGTGGATTCTTTACAGGCATATCCACTAACGCTTAACGTATGCCTCTTTTAAATCTTGCGCGTTCATCCGAATCTTTATCACATTCGACAACCATCTTAATTTATAATGTGTATTTATTGAATTTGCACTTGCTATTAATTACTTGACACTGGCTAAAATACCCGCTAATCGCCGGTGGAGCCATTCCTCATCTTAATTCAATTTAATGTCAGCATTTTGTAAAAGAAGAAGAAGAATGACAATAGGCACGCTCCCTATTACATTGACGAAGTGTGGGCGCACTGCAGTGCACCTCTGCTTACCCCTTGGGGGAATAAAGGCGTGATGATGTATTTATTTATATGAAATACGAAAGTCTCAGATATGTAAAGCTTGAAGCTGAACCCCTTGATTCCAAGGCATTCTATCAATTAGGCTACCACTGCTTATGACTTTTGTTGGGTACCCAGTGGCGGCTCTAGGCCGTCATAGGAGGGCGCCAAAATCAACCAAAAGACGACCATCACAAAGCGTTCTGACACCTCATAGCGTCTCGACGTTATTCAATGAGACGTCGAGGAGGAGCCTTACAACGAGAGTCGCGTCCACGATCTCAGTATTATTCGATTCGAATTTTGTATTCAGAGGGACGCCATTTTGAGATCTCGTACTGCCCAATAAATTTCTAGATACCTGAAAAAATGCTAGGTGCCCCTATAGGTACCTACTTCCAGTTTGAATCCATGGGAAGTGGTCCCGTGGCGAATGGATTGGTCACCGCAAATGCTACTCACTCCACTTGTTATTAGTTTCATTATCAATTGATTTCATGCTTTTACTTTGACCTGTTTACATAGTTTTCTTATAATTTTATTAACCTTATTTTTTACGATGGCTTAGTCTAGCATAGGCCACTTGAATCAATGTAACGGTTGCGGGTTTGATTTCCGCCAGCGGAAAATTACAGAAATGGCCTTTTCGCAATTTGTCCAGGTCTGGGTGTAAGTAAGATCGCCCCCAGTCGATTGTATGGTACCCATAGTACAAGCTTTGCTTAGTTTGGGATCATACGATGAGTATGTATTGTGTGGCGATATTTATTTATTTGTTTACTACCTGCGCCCGCGATTCGGTTCGCGTGAAATTTAGGAACACTATTTTTGTAAAATAAGAAAAAAAAAACGGCAAAAAAATCACGTTTATTGTGTGGGAGCCCCCTTAAATATTTATTTTATTCTGTTTTTTAATATTTGTTGTTATTGCGCCAACAGAAATATATCATCTGTGAAAATTTCAACACTCTAACTATGACGGTTCATGAGATACAGCCTGGTAACAGACGGACGAACGGACAGCGAAGTCTTAGTAATAGGGATCCCGTTTTACCATTTGAGTACGGAACCCTTAAAAGTAGGTTATGTTACGCCTTATAACATCAGCTGTCAGTGTGATCTATCAGTGAAAGTATGGTTAAATTGGTCTAGAAGTTATGGGATATTACTCAGAACAAACAGACACGTAGAAAGCCAGACAAACATTTTTAAAACTGTGTTTTCGGATTTCTTTTTGGTATTGGAAAGAAATCACGCGCACGTGTTTAAGTCCCAGTGTGCTTAGGGCTTCAGCCTATCTTTATTACTGAAACCCCCCACTCCCTCTCACACACTGGAGAGCGTCAACGTTACTTTTTTGCCATACCAAAACAAACTGTATTGAGACGCACAAAAAGTTAATTCTTCAATGAAATGACACTGACAGCGCGGGCGAATCTTGAAGCATGAAGGCGTGGCTTGTACTATAGAAATTTAATCTTTATACATATTGACACAGAGTTCATATTGGTATTGGCGAATATTCTGACGCCCCGCTATTGACGCTACTTTGCTTTAATCTAGTAATCGTTTGCATTAAGTTATTAACGATGGAGATTCTCGAATAGGCCGACTTTCTACTCGTTTAGCTAGCTTTCGAGCCCTCTCGTTTTATAAAGCATGTTTTGAAGCGTCTACGGCAGACACTTACGTATGTAAACAATAATTATAAATAGATAAATTATATATCCTCAAGCCCTGGGGTCACTGGACGTCGCACGCTTAAAATTTCCCAAAATGTCTCAAATATTGACTCATAGACAAAGTACATTCTTCAACGAGATGACATTGACGGCGTGGTTTTTGCCACAGGATTAAAATCTTTATGGGTCATCCGCCATCTTTATCACTGTCATTATCCATTTTTATTTATAATGTGTATTTATTGAATTTGTCCTTGCTATTAATTACTTGACATTGGCGAAATACTCGCGCTAGTCGCAGGTGATGCCATTCCTCATCTTATTCCATTAAATATCATCATTTCGCTCATTTCGTTAAAAAAAAAAAATCTTTATGTATATTGACAGTTGATACTGACATATGTCAGTTTTAGTATTGACAGAAAATTCTAACACCACGTTTGACGTCCCAGTATGTGCGGGGCTTAACCTAGTTCTTCTTGTTAGTCGTACTCTCCTGGCGGAGTGGTCGTAGTCATGGATCGTCTAGCAGGTTAGTTGCTTTTGTGAGACTTCTCCATCTCTCTCCGTTAGTAGCATTACTGTACATTCATTAAGGGTACACTTCGTTGAGGACTTGATGAGTTCTGTCCATCTTGGTGATCTGCCGCGGGAGGGTTGACCCTCTACTCTTCCTTGTATCATTAGTTGTTCCAATGAGCCCGCGTTGCGAATGATATGACCGATAAAGATTCACGCTTGCACAATCGACGAAAGTCTTTGTTTGAGTTTTTTAGGATGAACACGTTAGTGCGGTTGCTAAGAATAAAATGGACTGCTCATCGCACCAACGCTTGACCTAGTTAGTATAGTAGTCACCCTTAAAAAGGATTCGTAATACGCACCCACGGCCCCACACCCAACTATTTAACAAGGATAACCTCTATGTATCAATCACTATCCGGTAACTGCGCGCCCTGCACTCACTAGGGCGAGCGATTTTACTTAACTTCTTTTTTGGAAATGTACTCTGCATATGTACAGTGGTAGCCGAGTGGTCGAACGCACGCTTTGCAATCGAAGTGCGCAGGTTCTATCCCCGGCTCGCACCTCTGGGTTCCATGTGCGAATCTCATTTTCATCTGAGATTATCACTTGCTAAGAAACGGTGACGGAAAACATCGTGAGGAAACCTGTGTGCCCGGTATAATGGCAATAGGCTCGCCCCCTATTACATTGGGACCAAAATACATCGGCGAAGTGTGGGCGCATTGCAGTGCACCTCTGCCTACCCCTTCGGGGAATACAGGCGTGATGATGTATTATTATTTCAATATAAATAAAGATTGAATTTCTGTGATGAAAGCCACGGGACCACGCATC
Organism: Ptilodon capucinus; assembly: GCA_914767695.1. Taxonomy (NCBI): domain Eukaryota; kingdom Metazoa; phylum Arthropoda; class Insecta; order Lepidoptera; family Notodontidae; genus Ptilodon; species Ptilodon capucinus. The sequence continues at coordinate 5,696,054 of OU611831.1, forward strand.
TATATTTCCTCGCGTCATCGATGACATTTCGTTGCAAAATGTGCTTCTATACAAATATATAAAATTGAAGTGTATGTTTGTAATGTTAATGAAAGCTTTTTGCTAAATACAGTTGAGAAATATCGCTACCTATGACAAAGTCGCAGTTTTTTTGTGCGTCTGTCAGTTTGTTTTAGGTGTAAACTCCAAAACAACTTGACTGATTTAGACGGGACTTTCACTGGCAGAGGAGTACCTTAGGCTACTTTTAATTTGGGAATAAAATTAAGGTTCCTATATTACGTGCGTACCAAGTAGCTAGCTGCTGGTAGACAGCTGTGACATTGTTTTGGTTATTGGCAAAAAAAAATCCCGCGCGTTTATTCTTGCCTGTGGACGTAGGGTTTTAAGATCCTTGTAAGGTCGTCGACGGGCCTGCACATTGGGACCGACCAGTTCCAACCTACCAAGGTCGAATATACCTTGCACTTTCAAGGTACCCTGAGACCATTAAACCAATTAGTTCGAATGGACTTTATTTGTAAGGACTTAGACATGAAATGTGTTTATAATATAGCAATTAACATTATCATCGATAGATGACACTAGGGTAGTTTTAAGTCACGGCGTCACTGTCACGTAAATTTTGTATGTATTTTATTTAAGATTATAAGTTTCCTTGAGGAGAAAAAGAATACCTCAGTTCTTTCAATACTAGACATGGGCGTTTTCAGTTTTTTCCGCAAACGGTTATCTAACCGATATACAGTTTCCATATCGATATAGAAAACCGTTTTCATATATCGATATCAGCAGAACGGTTTGCAAACGTAAACATGATATTTAGATGCGAAAACAAACAACGAACGCAAACGTATACTGTACAGCTATGTTCTTCTTTAAAGTTATTTATTTATTAATCTATCAATACATATACATTACTTTTTATTAGACGCATTTATTAGACTTAAGCGCTCTTTTTAAATGAGAATTTCAAATTCCCGGTGGAATTTAAATTTGTACGAAAACTTTTGATTGCAATATTTACACACAGCCAGACCGACGGCATTGTCCTTTTTATCAAAATGAGTCCATATATCTCACTAGCTTTGCGCGACATTTTCTATGAAAAATTCAAATTTATCTTTAATATATTTTTATTCACAAACTAAATATTATACTCTAATAACTAAATACACACATTAAAAAATAGAAATACGAAAGGAATTCCTTTTACGTAATTGCAACGTTGCAACTATCATAAAAACACTAATCAAAATATAGTCGAACGCACAAAACAACAAAAAAAATATTACAGCCCTTTTATAATATGTATCTGTATTGTAATAACTCAAATTCAACCTTATTACTTCCTCGTGTAGTTCTATTTTGTAGAGTAGGTGTCTCACTAATATCCAGTAGCCGTAGCCGCTAGCCGCCAAACGATGGACTCGAAAAACGTTATCATAACTAGACAATAGAAACTAAACTTTATTGCTAGGCAGATAAGGTCCACGCCGGTAGCTACGCGAACACGTTCATAACTAAAGTTATCTCTTATTCGCTTCATCCCTTTTACACCAGTGAAAGAATATGTTGTTAGAAAGAGTGGTAGCGAATAAGTTACCGTTATGACCGTTTGTGAAGTTCGCATCGATGCGTTGCAGTTTTAAGTTTTGATATAACTATTACCGAATGGATAGGTTTTTTGAATAAATCGATACAATAACGTTTTTGTCATATCGGTTATGTGGGATGGCATATCGATATGTTATGATAACTAACACATATCCGATATGAGTTACGTTTTGATATATCGAACGCATGTCTATTCAATACCGTAATTCTATGACAAAAGCAGTGGTAGCCTCGTGGGCAAGAACGCCCGCCTTGAACGTAAGGGGTGCAAGTTCAAATCCCGGGCCCGCACCTCTGAGATAATTTTCATATGTGCATGTCATTTTCAACAATGATTACCACTTGCTGAACGGTGAAGGAAAACATCGTAAGGAAACCTGCACGTCTATAGAAAGGCGTGTGATGTTCACCAACCCTTTTTTTTTTTTTTTTTTTAACGTCGGAAAATCCTAACCCGCGCTGGGCCAGCGTGGTGGACTATGGCCCAAATCTCCCTCATATTGAGGGAGAATGTGCCCGGTGTATTGGCAAAAGGCTCGCCCCCTATTACATTGGGACCAAAATACATCGGCGAAGTGTGGGCGCACTACAGTGCACCTCTGCCTACCACTTCGAGGAATACAGGCGTGATGATGTATGATTCTATGACATTGATTTTAGTTGTCAACAAGCTTAGTGAAACTTAATACAAATTTAATCAACGAGGTTATTGTTATTAGACCATTAAATTAGGCATTCAAATATATATCGAGAAGTGACAAGCAATTCCACTTAAGCGACTTTTTTAAAACTTTACAGCAGAGAATTTGGCATATTTTTTAAATTTTCCGGTCAAACCACCGTCGTCATCAAAGCTTTCGATTTTACACTCTGGGTAGTTGCGAGTTCGATTTCTGTATAAAATGTATAACAGAATTGGTCCTGGTCTCACCTCTGAAATCACCTCTAGTTCATTGTACCACCCAAAGAACAAGGATTGCTTAGCTTAGAGTGAATCGATGAACATGTGAGGTGAAGGAATATTAGACTGTATGGCTCAGTGGTTAATAAAGGTTAATGGCGGCGATGTAATGAGGTCAGCTTTCCTCGTAACTAGTGCGTGTTCGGTTCCTATTGGCAACCGGTAACTACTGGCTATCTAGCTGTCACGTGTTTAAGCAGTGTTTTAACAAATACCGAGCACGCTTGCAAGAGTAATTGGATGTAGTGAAACAAAGAGGGATACATCAAGTCAGTATTGAGATAGGTATGGCTGCTTGAAGTTTGATAATGTATTACATGTGGGATGGTTACCTAGGTGATAAAAATGCTATTTGCTTTTATATTTCGATGGAATTATTATTTTTTTAATTGAAAAGGCCTTTAGGAATCATTTGGTATAAATAACTTATTTTTAGGGTTCCGTACCCAAAGGGTAAAATGGGAACCCTATTACTAAGACTTCGCCGTCCGTCCGTCCGTCCGTCTGTCACCAAGATGTATCTCATGAACCGTGATAGTTAGAGAGTTGAAATTTTGAGTTGAAATTGGGACCGAAATACATCAGCTAAGTGTAACTTTAACTACCTTTCGGGGAATACAGGCGTGATGATGTATTTATTTATAATTGAATGCCTTTACAAATTAATGATTCGAAATTGATGGTAATTGTAAAAAAAATAAAAATACATCATCACGCCTGTATTCCTCGAAGGGGTAGGCAGAGGTGCACTGTACCGCGCCCACACTTCGCCCATGTATTTTGGTCCCAATGTAATAGGGGGCGAGCCTATTGCCATTATACCGGGCACATTCCCCCTCAATACGAGGGAGATTTGGGCCATAGTCCACCACGCTGGCCCAGTGCGGGTTGGTCAACTTCACACGCCTTTCTATAGACGTGCAGGTTTCCTCGCGATGTTTTCCTTCACCGTTCAGCAAGTGGTAATCATTGTTGAAAATGACATTCGCACATGAAAATTATCTCAGAGGTGCGGGCCTGGGATTTGAACTTGCACCCCTTACGTTCAAGGCGGGCGTTCTTGCCCGCGAGGCTACCACTGCTATATAAAAAAAATACGATCAATTAACAAAACGTATCTTGATTATAGGAACCGGATATTAATGGTAACTAACTCTCGTTCTAATCCGTGCAGATGTTTTACGCTTGTTGATCTCACGACATGTGCCCTTGCAACATGCATTCAATCCCTGCGCTCACAGACGCGTCTAAAAGCGTGCGAAGAGGTTTTTGGCAATACCAAAATGAACTGTATTAACTTACAAAAAAAGTAAATTTTTGATTGAAACTCGCGTCTTTACTCGTATGGAATTTTGGAAAAAGCTAACTTTTTGAAAAGTATTATTATTGTGGGTATTATGTTTGTCCCGCAGAACCCTAATGCTTTTTCTCAAAAGTAGCCTAAGTTAATCCTTGTAACATCAGCTATCTACAAGTAAAACTCCCGTCAAAATCGGTCTAGCAGTTTGGGAGTTTACCTCAAACAGAATAGACAAAATTTAAAAAAAATGCATTTTCGTTCAAGTATTATTTCAAATGCATATTAGTAGAAAGCTGTAATTTTGATATTACAAACAGACACTCCAAATTCATTTATTTGTATAGTGTATTTATTGAATTTGTTCATTCTATTCCTTAACATTGGCCAAAAACCATGTTCTATCCTCATTAAGTTCACCATTTCGTAAAATATAACACTATATAAATTCAATCTTTATGTCTAAAGGCATAGAGTAATTTTCCATGTAAAATATAGATTATCGGTCACCTCAGTGGATACAGGATGTTGTTGCATTTGAATGTAAAACTGAGAGTTGTTTCTCAATGTTATGATCACGCCGTGTGAATAACAGAAATCATCCTTGCTGATAAAAAGTGAAATCTTCGTTGGAATCTCACTAATTGAGTTTTATTAACTTATTTACCTACGTTGTAGCTTTATAAAGTGTTAATCAGAAGTCCGAAATAATACTCTGGGTACATTTACGGTAGCTCATATGTGAATTCTTGTTGAATACAGATTGTACCTACTATCATAATTTCTGTGTTATAGACTTTTTAACATTTGTCACAGTGTTCTGGTCTTTTTCTATTCAGCAGTGTAAACTACACTTATGAGGGGCGACTACCAATATTCACAAAAAAACATGCAAGTTTTACATAGGACTCAAGAGTTATAGAAATTGACGACGAAAAAAATGATTTTTTATACCATTCACTTGTATACCCGATACTGATGCAAACTTCAAAGTATTATTTCGGACTTCTGACATCCGCCAGTTGCCTTAAGTAGTTGCCGGATCAAGTAAGTACCTAAGGTGTCAACAATAATACTACAGGTAACTACAATGGTGGATGTCAGATAAACGTCAAAAATATTGCCGCAGAGCCACACGCAGTCGATAAATATGGGTTCTCTAGTTACTCTATGCTCCCAGCCAAAAATGACATCTTCACACGTGTACGTCATATAGTGATCTTTATACTATGTAGCGCTCTTTCTAGAATAATAATCCGCATTCTATGTCTTAACTTCAGATGAAATTGGTTCTAGTTTTAAACGTAGCCATCTTTGAAACTAGCTTTCGAAGGAAACTACAAGACCACCTCATTCTAAACTCATCAATAGTTATTACACATACGGAACTATGTGTTAAGTGTCACTCAACCCTACTATATAGTCGAAAACCGACTCTATGGCGACAGAGTAAGGTGCTTTATGGTGTATCAAAGTTCCACCACGTGCCGGTCCAGTGTCCGGTTGGTACTACTTTCGATTCGCAAATCAAGGTCGCTTGGTAGAAATTTTACACACGTATAATAAATACTATAGCTGTTGATATAAAATGTAGTATGATACAAAATAATGCTTATTATCAAGCTTTTAAGATTTATAATCATCAGCAAATTATTTACATATACCTAATTTCAAAACTACAACTATATCAATAATTGGACCTACTCGTCCCCTCAGAAATCCTCTACTCAAATAATGGATGAACGCGAGATTAGAAGCGACGAACGGGTGCGAGAGCATCACTTCCAATGCAATCGACTTTAATTAATATTAATCACGCTTGCATTCCCCGAAGCGGTAGACAGGGGTGCACTGCAGTACACCCATACTTATAAGCCAATATATTTTAGAATAGGGTCGAGCCTATTGCCACTATACCGGGCACGTTCGCCCTCAATGCGTGGGAGATTTTGGCCTCTAGTCCACCACGCTGGCCCAGTGCGGGTTAGTGAAGTTCACACGCCTTTCTTTGATATGCAGGTGCCCTAATGATTTCCTTCACCGTGCAGTAATTGGTTATCATGATTGAAAATGACATACGCACATAAACATCTCAGAGGTTCAAGGACGGGATTTTCAAGGCGGACGTTTTTACAATACTACAACTAAAATAAATCCTCACTCATTTCCATTACAACATAGAGTGCTCTAAGATAATATTCTCGTTTGGAAAATACGAGATATACTACACAGCCCTTTTAAAGTCGCACTGCTGGGCACGGGCCTACCCTCAATGCGAGGGAGATGCGGGCCATAGTCCATCACGCTGGCCCAGTGCGGCTTGGCCGACTTCACACATCTATCGTAAACTATTCAAGTTCCCTCAGACGTGCAGGTTTCCTCACGATGTTTTCCTTCACCGTTTCATAGCAAGTGATAATCTCGGATGAAAATGTGATTGGCACATAAATCGCAGAGGTGCGAGCCGGGGTTTGAACCTGCACACTTTGATTGCAAGGCATGCGTTCGACCACTCGGCTACAACTGCTACTTATACAAGATATACGAGTACATAAAGATACAAGTGCAGACCATTCCCTCGCTCAACGAGTGGCTCTAGCCATTCAACGAAGGAATGCAGCCAGTGCCTTGGGTACGCTTCCGCATGGGCCAAATGTTTGACATATTTTTTATTAGTTTAATCATAATTTAACTTTATTCTGAACTGTAAATAAAGATAGATTATAATATTCATAGTACGAGGATGTAGAGATCCACCTATTTATATATTTTAATTCATTAAATATAATGGCGTTGTCTCCTTGCGAGAATGACAAAGCAGGTAGTATGTAAAGGCTAACCAGTCTTGTTGTGGTCCGCCATTTTGCGAATATTTTCTTTGTAGCTACCAAGTAATGTCATAACTGCAGGCTAACTTGCATTATTTTTTGCATATCGTTACATATTTCCTTGAAATTCAAGAAAGCCATTCTTTGTTTCGAGGGGTCAAAAGGCTTAAGCGACATTTTTAACATTACGGGAGAGCATACTCATTCGACGCAGAAAAATCACTGATTTAAAACATGCTTACAAGTCAATAAAAAGAAAAAACACGAACCTTGAAATGGAAATGGACTGGCCACATGATGAGATCAACAACAGGAAAGTGGACCAAAAAAGTTACAGAATGGTACCCGCGGGACTGAAGAAGACGTAGAGGAAGGCAGACAAAAAGATGGGAAGACGATCTGCCCAAGGGTTGGAGAAGGACAGCAAGGGACAGACAAATGTGGAGGGATATTGAGGAGGCCTATGTCGCAAGACAGCCTGACCCGGTAACTGATATTAAAGGAAGTAATATAAATATATAAATGTAGTTAAGTAAATAAAGTTATATTCATACAGAAAAATAGAGTAGTTAAGTATAGTTAGTATAGTTTTATGTTTTAGTATATTACAAATTGAGCATAGGTCAGTGTAAATAAAGGCTATTTTAATTTTTACAAGTCAATATCGTTCAGAGTGTCGCTTAATTGTAATAGCCTTTCACCTCTCGATTTTATCTACAGAGTAGGAATGTTTGTTTTAGCGATATGGCAAAACGAACGTAACAATAGGTTAAACAGTTTGCATGTAACATCGGGAGTGGTCTATTACACAGACCTTGTTGAGACCAGAGAAAATTTCCGTGCGTTCAAACGGTTCTACCATACCTATTACTGGAATCGAGCATTACGCAGCTCACATTGTTAGGTCCTAATTTCTGTGGCAATTCAGCTAATACAGTTATTTTTGTCTCCCGCTTTGCAACGGAGGGAAGTGGATACATTTTTCTTCCAACTCCTCCTATACCTTTTTCGATTAAATTCGTACGGGTTCCAAGACAATTTAGCTTTTCCCCGGGACTCGCAGAGGGTCAAACCTCGGTGTTTTCAATGGACACCGCTGTCGATCCTGGCTTACAGGAGTAACAGTGGTGAGAACGTGTGGCGAGTTAAAAAAAATAATTAGCGGTATAACACCCAAACGGCCGAGCAAATTACAATGCAGTTTTTACTGAGCGACATTTGACATCTACGAATTGTTTTTACTGCGAATTTTAGATATTTTCTTTTACTTTCACTGGGTGTGCATCTTAAAAGCTAACACATTCATAAAAGCGGTAGAAAAATCTAAACGTCTATGATAAAAAAATGCTATAATTATTCCGTAAGGATTCATCCGCCATCTTTTCTGTCTTCATCGCCCATTTTTAGGGTTCCGTACCCAAAGGGTAAAACGTCCGTCTGTCACCAGACGCACGTCCGTCCGTTCGTCTGTCACCAGACTGTATCTCATGAGCCGTGATAGTTAGACAGTTGAAATTTTCACAGATAATGTATTTCTGTTGCCGCTATAACAACAAATACTAAAAAACAGAATAAAATAAATATTTAAGGGGGCTTCCATACAACAAACGTGTTTTATTTGCCGTTTTCATAGATAATGGTACGGAACGCTACGTGCGCGAGTCCGACTTGCACTTGGCCGGTTTTTATTTATAATGTGTATTTATTGAATTTGTTATTTCTACTAATTATACCGACAATGGCAGAATTAGTGCTAATTAGGTACGTAGTACGGAGCTATCTAATTTAATTCTATTATAGTTACTTAATTACTTCGTAAAAAAACTTTTACATCTCTACTATAATAATAATATAATAATATTATAAAGTTTTCATTTACTTAGCAGTGGTAGCCGAGTGGGCGAACGCACACTTTGCAAATCAAAGTGTGCAGGTTCAAACCCCGGCTCGCACCTCTGGGATTTATGTGCAAATCTCATTTTCATCCGAGATTATCACTTGCTATGAAACGGTGAAGAAAAACATCGTGAAGAAACCTGCACGTCTGAGGGAACTTGTCTAGTTCTCGATAGATGTGTGAAGTCTACCAGCTCGCACTAGGCCAGCGTGGTGGACAATGGCCTGAAATCCTCCTCACATTGAGGGGAGGCCCGTGCCCAGCAGTGGGACGTTAAAAAGGGCTGTAGTTATAAAGTGTTTTTGTGTGTAACGAATTAACATAAAAACTATTGGACCGATTTCAAAAATTCTTTTGCCGTTAGAAAGCTATATTATCACTGAGTAACATAGGCTTTATTAGAAACCCGTGCGAAGCCGGGACGGGCCGCTAGTGTTTTATATGTATGTAATTCCAATTTAAAACGAGTGGTTTGATATTTTATCTGTTACACGTGCTTATTACAATTTTAATAGGTAGACCTTTAAGAAGGCATGAGAGAGAACATATTTTTCTTTGAAATCGACACATTAGTGGTCAAAACTAGTTTCTCAGACAGATGTCATATGTCAGAGGTCACAGAGCGCCTCATCGATTTGGTTAACAAATGAAGATGGACCCAAGGTCAATAGTGAAAATCATGACCTTGAAGTTTACCGCGCCAGAGGCCCGATTTTCGTTTGATAGACATCAATTGCTATTAGAGATTTGTTGAAACTAAAGAAAAAATACGATCTACTTGACGTTTCGTTTCGACATATCTCTAATAGAGATTGATTTCTATCAAACGAAAATCGGGCTCCAGATATACGTCACGGATTTTTTTGGATATTTACCGCGAATATCCGATTTCTATCTTTACAATAGAGAGATAGATGACATCAAAATTAAGATGAAATTTAACATCGGCTTTTTTTTAAATATGGTCCTGTTTAGTTTAGTTTAAGTGCTTAGTTTAGTCAACAAAACGCGGAAGGCCCTGCACCAATGGGCGCATCTAAACGCTCACAACCATTGTTTTTCCTATATCAAAACAAGCTGTATTAACTTCTAAAAGAAGCACATTTTTACAAGCTTTATATTAGCTTGCAACGTATGTATGTCCGGGTGGAATCTTGCAAGTGAATTTTAAATCAGTTATCTTTAACCGATTGAGCAGAAATTTGGTATACACGCTTACCTTGGATGACAATGCATGCTTAGCTATGTGACGTCATTCAAATTCCAATATGGCGGATCATCCAAGATGGCGGAATAGTTATTATTTCTGCACTACCACAGTATGGGTATCAAATGAAAGGGCTTGCTGAGGAGAACACGGAAACTAAGGGCAATTAAATAAAAGCTTGTTTTTAAAAAGTTGATTTTACCATTAATTATTTCAACGAAATGTCAATGATGACGCAAGCAAATTTGGTTCAGTAATTCATTCATTAATTCAAACATTTAATATTTATCATCATCATTTGCCTTACCTTATCCCATTATTTGGGGTCGGCGCAGTATGTCCTTTTCTTCCATTCGTCTCGCTTTTCCGTCATACCAACATCGACTCCGATCTCAATCATATCAGAGTCGATATTTGTATGACGGAAAAAACATCGACTCTGATATGATTGAGATCGGAGTCGATGTTGGTATATGGACGGGTAAATGGCGAATTGACTCAAGCGCCATTTTGGTATATTACGATATATTATATATATATCTATATATATTTATATGTATTGTCGTCATAAGACCTGGATACACTGAGTTGAATGACGTCTCGAGCAATTTTTTTCATGTAGTCTGTGGCAATTTATATACCGACAGGTAAACGGCGAAGTGACTCAATGGCCATGTTGGGCAATATTGAGATAACTCAATATCCCCCAACCCAGTGTGTCCAGGTCTTATGACAATACATCGTTTGACGTCTATACAACTCGCCTACAAGGAGCTTAAAAAATAATCTAACTAACTACAGCCCTTTTAACGTCCCACTGGGCACGGGCCTCCCCTCAATGCGAGGATGATTCAGGCCATAGTCCACCACGCTGGCCCAGTGCGGGTTGGCAGACTTCACACATCTATCGAGAGCTAGTCAAGTTCCCCCAGACGTGCAGGTTTCCTCACGATGTTTTCCATCACCGTTTCATAGCAAGTGATAATTTCGGACCTAGCTTAAAAAATAATAATTAAATTAAATCACTCGAAATAGAAACTTGACTCATGAAGAGTATCAAAAGAAGTCTCATTGTCATGGTGTCCGAAAGTCCCATGGTTGACAAAAAATAAAAGAGTTCACACCGTCTCTGTGAAATCAGACGCTGTACCTTCCTCTTGGCGGTCAATGGCCCCAGGCATGGAAAGCGAATGTTAAAAAAATACACAGAGAGTTAGAAACGTTAGAATGGTCATACCTGTAGGCTTAGCATGATCGCGTAGACATAAGTTTTATCTCTTTCAACTGTCCGATTTGTCGAGAAAATGACGGCACTTTGAGCCTTTTGTACATGGCTCAGTGTGACGTCAATTTCTCGACAAATCTGACAGTTGAAAGAGATAAAACTTATGTCTACACGGTCATGCTACATGTTCTCGACCTTTATCGCTACCTTTTAAAGGATTGTTGTTGCAATAGGAATTGTAACTAATTGGCAGATTTTGTACTGAGTTAGAAAAAAGAGAGAGAAGTACATGATAGGAAGATGACTAGCAGATGACCAGCAAGACAGGCGGTGGTGGCTGAGGTAACTTTATTAGATAGGGATGGCATCAAGACTCGCGCTCTAAAAGTTTGCCACTACCAAAACCGCGATCAGCTGTTATTTTCCAGTCTCAATTAATGAATAGCAACAACTAATTCAATAAAAACACATTATACCTAAATAAAAACTAAAATAAAGTGAAAAAGTTGGTGGATGATTCAAAAATAAACTTTTTCTCTTACAAAATGATGAAAAAATGGTAGAAGATGAGAAATGGCTGCACCCGTGAAAGCTATTACAGTAAAATCCGTTTATTATGACTCCGCCTTTATTGTGACCAACCGCTTAATATGACGTAATTACACAATGAAGTTTGGTTTTCATATACAATTCTCTTTAACAGAGTCGGATATAATGACTTCGCTATAGTGTCCCTTATTATGACCTATTTTTAATCAATTATGTTCGTTGAAATTAGACTATTTTACGGATTTTATCGCGTTTATTTACTATTTTATTTTCGACGTTTCGGGAAAAAAAAATAGTAAAAAAAAAAAAATAGTAAATAAACGCGACAAAATCCGTAAAATAGTTCAATTTCAATGTATAGTATTCGCGTAAATATAAGAAAACAATTATGTTCGGTTATAGTGTCCCCGACACACAGTATTAGAGACTGTTATTTGTTTATTTTCTACAAAATGCTTTATATGACGTCCGCTTAGTATGACATGTTTGCCATTTCCCTTCAATGTCATTATAAACGGATTCCACTGTATTAAAAACAGCAAATTCAATAAATATACTCTATTAATAAAAATGAGTGATAAAGATGACAAAAATTGCGGATGATTAAAAAACTTCAAAAAACTTTAAAAGACTTATTTATGGGTATTCATAAATTTTAGAATATGACAAGAGGCCATTATTTTCGAACATGTCACCGGCCATATTGATAATTATTGGCCTTATATTAAGGCCTAAGCGGCCACTAGTATTTGACCGCCTTGTCCCAGCCGCTCCACGCTAAAATGGCATCAACGCTCTCATGAATACGCAATCACTACCTAAATCAAATTTGATCCCATAAAAGTGCCGACAGACCATTTTGAACCGTATTAATAGACAATAGAAAGTGCATAGTAATCAGATGGCTAATGCGTGCGTCCGTCTTCCTATCGACTACTCGAAAACTAGTTTTGCGACTTGCTTAAAAGGATCGAGAAAGCGGTTGGCGCGTCCGTCCGCGATCGATTTTCTATAAGATATTTTAAATGTTTAAAGTTTTTTCACGGAAGTTGGTTGATGATGTTTAAGTGTAGTTTTCTAAATGAAAAGTGGTTAAACATGTCTTGAAATGTATTGATGTATTTGTATTTTTGAAATGTATTGTTTTTCGATATGGATTAGTATAATAACTATGTCACTTTTTTTAAGTCAATGCTTCAGGTCAATAACAATATTAAAAAAAAAACACTTTAATGCATAGAGTCCGCCCTGCGAATATTTTTTTGACGTTTATCTAACATCCGCCATTGCAGTTTCCCTATGTAGTTTCCGGATGAAGTAAGTAACTAAGGTGTCAAACAATAACAATATACTGGCTGCCATTTGGGAGTTTACTACAGGTACAATTCCGGATGCTGTCATCCGGAATTGTACTTATCAATATAAACTTGTAATTATCTGTATAAACGTCAAAAAAATTGCCATAGAGCCATGTGAAGGGCGTATGGGCGGTTCTCTAGTTACTCTATGCTTTAATGCAATTGCTTACATTGACGTAAGAATATACTAGACACATACACGCTACTCGAAAATATTTACACACTTTTTAATTTTAATTTCTATTTCGATACTTTTTTTTTGACAGTTGAAAAGTTGATTTCTAGATCTTTTTAGTTCTTCTAGAATTTCAGTCTACATTGACTGTAACAATTACCAAATATCATGGCTGACTTCTCACAAGTGGTTATGAACGTAGTGAGCGGACTTAACAAATATTTTTCTCATAGAAAGTTTTCGGGAAACTAAAGTAATGATAGATGAACGGGAATTTCCTACTTAGTCTCGGCTCAGCGCAAAAACACCTGATCCAGCATCCTACTGGCTTCCATCCTATAAGGCTAACTTCAATACCTATAAAGGGAACCAGGCGTTCTACTAATTGCAATTCCTTAAGCTACGGCTTCGTATAGCGATGTATTTGTCACACTTACCCATTTAATGTTTTGTCGCCAACAATAAAAGAAGACAACAATCGAACCTAACCGACTGTCTATTTCTAAAGGCTGTAAAATATTATTGAGGATTACTTAATGTACCTAAGTAATGACGAAATACTGTAACATTGATAGCAAAATTACTAGATGCACTGTTAACTAGTGAAATACATCTACAATAAACACTTACAATTCTAACCAACCATTTTGTTTTCAGGTAAGACTAATCTGCATATTGATAAGTCATTGGAAGAATGAGTAGCGTACATCCAACTAAGTAAGTATGCCGATTGTTTAGTTTTATATTAGCATAACTATTAACTTGCTCGGTAGCTTGTACAAACACTTGATCTAACGGTGGACCACTTTTTGAACACCATACTTGTTCTTTGTGGGTGCCGATTTAGTGATGTCAGTAATAGGAAATATTATCGATAAGCATTCTCACATAAACTCTTGGCCTAAACAGATTTTTGTGTTTCAGTTTGATGTCAGTAATACGAAATATTAGTGATATTTGAGTAAATATCGATAAGCATTCTCACATAAACTCTTGGACTAAACAGATTTGTGTGTTTCAGTTTGGAGGTTCGAATTATAAAAATCTTTTTTTTAATTAATGAAATACAGACAAGCATTCCTAACTCTAATAAAAAAAAACAATATCCATTGAGAACGCTTGATGAATATTTTGAAAGTCGAATTATAGTTCGATTTTTAAATAATCTCACGTTTTTTTTCCTTTCGCCTATTTAATAGATAATAGACCAATGTCGCTTCGCGAGGTCCTTGTAACGGTTTAATACAATACTTTCGATATTTTTTTACAAAGACCGTATTGACAACAATACGAGATATTCGTAGTAACAGCTATTCTCGATTTGTGAGTACCAAACTATTATTAATAATGTTTTTTGTGTAATATCATTGAGCAAAATGTTATTTATTTATAACTGAGCCCGGGTATTATACGCGCGGAATTTTGGAGCTTTAATTATTTTCTTAATATAAAAAATTGCCTAAGTTACATCTTATAACACCAGTTATCTCCCAGTGAAAGATCCGTCAAAATGGGTTGAGCCGTTTGGGAGAAATTACACGTTACCTACGTGTGTACATATGCTCCTGAACATACCAGTTATTTTTTTTTTGTATTACCAAATTAAGGTTTCCTCGTAGTTCTCGAGAAATCATAAATATTTCTAGTACACAATTTTAACAGCAAAGTAATTAAATATACTCGACATTTAAAGCGTTATAAGGTTGTTGAAGGTCTCATTAAAGTATTTGTAATTATTATTGTAAAATACCATTCAGCACTAGTCCCCAAAAATATTGTTTCTGATTATATATCGATACTTCCGCAATCCCATCACTACATATCCGTAGAACAATGGATGATCGTAAGCGCAGTGCCGTGTCGACGCCTGCGCATCCAAACTTGACAACACAATGTGACCATGATACTGTATAAATTAGGATAATATCGAATCGCCTTGATATTTAAACATCCTATTATTTTATTAACCAGGTGAATAATTATACTCACTTTTATTTTAAGCGCCTTTGTGATTTAATTTCCACATAATTTTTACTCAAATTATATAAATACCATTAATTTATTGTATAATTTGCAAAGTTATGTATTTTAATGAAACGAGAAGGCCCTGGTTGGATTTTAAGGGGACATTGTTCCTAGAGTTTGCAATCGTATCCTGGTTGATTGAACGCCCGCCTCAAACACAAGGGTCCGTTCTGGCACCTTTGGGAATTTCAAGTAACATGTGCAAATAAAATGTCAATTTCAATTATTAATACCACGTGCTGAAGGGTATAGGAAAATCGTGAGAAAACCTGCAGATCTATAGGAAGGCCGTGCAGTTCACCAAACCGCACTGGGCCAGTGTGGTGCACTATGGCCCAAATCTCCCTCGTATTGAGTGGCAATAAGCTGGCCCCCTATTGCATAGCGACTAAAATATATTGGCGAGGAGCAGGCGCACTACAATGCACCTATGCCCACCCTAGCCTAATATCGAGGGGTGAAAGGCTATTTGAATGAAGCGACACTTTGTGCGATATTGACTTATATACATATTTGGAATCAGCTAAATATTTCTGCGTCGAATGAGTATGCTCTCCTGTAAAGTTAACAAAATGTCGCTTAAATCGCATTTCACCCTTCGATGTCTTTGTAAGTGTTTTGTAGATGGATTGAATTTACCGTAATTTTGAGTGATAGTACACCATTTTAAACCTATTTTTTTTTATCAAGAGAATATTCTCTTGATGAAAAACTCACTCAAAGTACTTTCACATTGTATCTTTCAAATGTCGAATTTGAAAGAAAAATGTCCGGTAGTGAACTAGAAAACATGGTGTCTCTACATCACGACACTGTCAATGTGTTACGCGGTCGCTCCCATGACCCAATGCGCGGGAGTTGAACGAAAAAATGATGAGCCGCATTCATATCATGATAGAGTAGGAAGCACGCGGGTTGTAACATAACATAAATATTTGCAAAGAATTATAGTAATTTGTAGAGGTTTAGTGAGATTGTAGAGCACATTCTTAACTATAACTCAGGTTGAATTTAAAATCCTAGATAGGTAGAGTCTTGTCACTTTGTCATATGTACCATATACTTACAAATAAATGAAATTAAAGTGTCTGTTTGTAATGTTAAAATAACAACTATTTACTAAATGCATTTGAAAGTATATACCTACAAAAACGTATTTTTTGTTTGTTTGCTTGACGTAAACTACCAATGTAACCAATCTGACGGGACTTTCACTGGCAGATCGCGGTCCATGTTATGGTAACCACAGTACAAGATTTGGGACCATACGAAGAGTATGTGGGCGATTTTTTTAAATAGCCTATTGTATGTCCCACTGCTGGGCAATGGCCTCCCCCTCTCGTCTCCACATGTCCCTTTCCTGGGCTTGTTGTGGCCACGTTACTCCCGCAAAAGTGACCAAATCGTCGCACCATCTTCTCCTTGGTCTGCCACGATGCCGGCAACCGCCTTCGGGCATCCAGGTGTTGACACGATTTGTCCACCTTTGCACGAATGGACCCCATTCGCGCTACGTGACCGGCCCATATGTGGGCGATATTTATTCAAATTCCTTCGCCCCAGTGTGGTCCGAGCACTATGATCAACTATCTTAAAATACAGGTATTGTGTTATATAAGTAACTTAACTTGAAGTTATGTAACAGTTTCACAGACTCGACCGACGGCGAAGTTAATATTATAATTATCTGTTATCGGCAACGATTCAGTTACCAGAACCAGCTAAATAAATAGTATTGTTGTCTTTCTCTCGACCGTTATGTTTGAGCGAGATGGCAGTATTTTTTATTGATGTGAGATATAGTTTAGTTGTTGATTTGAAATCGGTCGCCGATTTTTCGATCCCTAAAATTTTGAACTACTGTGGTATATCTCATTGATTGCCAATATTGTAAAATGCAAAACACTTTTGTTGTTGACGGTACTAAGTTTAAATCTATGTAATAAAAAATATCGTGGACAACTGAAACGGTGGGCAACTGATACGAGGGGAACTGATTCTGGGGCATAAGCTACTAACTCAAAATTGACATGACATTTTCGGTTTAGTTATTTGTAAAAAAAAGCCCTATCTGGATTCATCCGCCATGTTTATCACTGTCATGACCCATTTTTATTTATGTGTATTAATTAAATTTGTAGATTAATTAGGTACTCGAAATCGGGATAAACATCGCTAATCGCAGGTGCAGCCATTCCTCATCTTATTCCATTAAAATTTCACCATTACTATAATAAAATTTCACCACCAAGAAGGTTTATCCGACATGTATCCATTACCACTCATAATGTATTTATTAAGAACTAGCGGCCCGCCCCGGCTTCGCACGGGTGGACATTTTGGGATACCTAAATATAGCCTATATTACTCAGTGATAATATAGCTTTCTAACAGCAAAATATTTTATGAAATTGGTCCAGTAGTTTTTAAGTTTATTCGTTACATACAAAAATACAAAATTTTCCACTATATAATATTATTATATTATAGTATACTCGTAGACAAAATTCTGCAGTAGCATTCTTTCATAACTATCTGTTAACTTAGGGGTAACTTTATTTATCTGAAGACATTTGTAGTTCACATATTGTTTTCTCATATTTACGCGAATACTACATACATACATACATACATACATAAATATACTCACGCCTGTATCCCATGGGGATAGGCAGAGACTACCGTTTGCCACACGCTACGATCCTGACATAGCTCTTTCGCTTCATCCACAGTCATACATCTTTTCATGCACTTCCGTCGGTTAAGGGTGCTACGGACTTGACCTTTCTGGAAGAGACCATTAATATGGTCGTGAAAGGTCCTCCTCGGGCGCCCTCTTCCGGCATTTCCACTCACGTTTGCCTGGTATATTTCTTTAGTCAGTCTACCTTCATTCATCCTCTCTACATGGCCAAACCACCTCAACATACTTTTCTCAATCTTAGTCACCACATCATCTTTCAGCTTACATTCATCTCGTATCTTGCTATTCCTCAACCGGTCAGCAATGGTGACACCACACATACTCTGTAAGGAACGCATTTCCACCGCATTCACCCTACTCTCATGCCTCTTTTGCCAAACCCAACATTCACTACCATACATAAGAGTAGGTACCAAAACACGCAGCGTACAAGCAGTGGTAGCCTCGCGGACAAGGACGCCCGCCTTGGACGTAAGGGGTGCAAGTTCAAATCCCAGGCCCGCACCTCTGAGATAATTTTCATGTGCGAATGTCATTTTCAACAATGATTACCACTTGCTGAACGGTGAAGGTAAACATCGTGAGGAAACCTGCACGTCTATATCTTTCTATAGCGTGTGAAGTTCACCAACCCGCACTGGGCCAGCGTGGTGGACTATGGCCCAAATCTCCCTCGTATTGAGGGGGAATGTGCCCGGTATAATGGCAATAGGCTCGCCCCCTATTACATTGGGACCAAAATACATCGGCGAAGTGTGGGCGCACTACAGTGCACCTCTACCTACCCCTTCGGGGAATACAGGCGTGATGATGTATTAAAACACCATTGTGAATCGCCAGACGAGCCTTTTTTGAGACAGCCTGGCTACTCACAATGGCATGCAAAGCACCATTTACTCTATTCCCAGCAGTCACTCTCCTCTCAGTACGCGAATACTATACATTGAAATAAAACTATTATACGGATTCTATCGCGTTTATTTACTATTTGATTTTCCCGACGTTTCGGCTGCTTTACAGCAACCAAATCAAAATCAAATAGTAAATAAACGCGATAGAATCCGTATAATGGTTTTATTTCAAGACATTTGTAGTTGTTTATTTAATATTTAGCCAGTACCTAGGTATATAGTATTACACACATATGTGTGAATGTTAGGTTAGGTCAGATAAATATCTAAGTGCTTAGACGCTGCTAAAATATCAATGTATTAGCGAATACCTACTATGAAATCGGTTATTAACGATGGTGTAAGTGGCATATAGCAATAATTTTGAAATCATAAATAAATACAAACATACATCATCACGCCTGTATTCTCGAAGGGGTAGGCAGAGGTGCACTGTAGACCTTCAACCTAAAATAATAAAACATATATAACACAGGCAGATATCTCATGTTATAAGAAATAACATAAGCTACTTTAAATTTAGGGTTCTTATATACTGCGCGTACGCAGTCAAAGGCTCAGATATTTGAATATATTAAATTTATTTATTTACCAAATTATTATTTATTAATTGTGCGTATGTCATTGATTAACAATTATTACCACATGCTGAACGGTAAAGGAAAACATCGTGAGGAAACCCGCACGTCTATAGAAAGGCGTGTGAAGTTCACCAACCCGCACTGGGCCAGTGTGGTGGACTATGGCCCAAATCTCCCTCGTATTGAGAGGGAATGTGCCCGGTATAATGGCAATAGGCTCGCCCCCTATTACATTGGGACCAAAATACATCGGCGAAGTGTGGGCGCACTGCAGTGCACCTCTGCCTACCCCTTCGGGGAATACAGGCGTGATGATGTATGATGTGATGATGTATTTTATTTATTTACCGCACTCTTACTGTACATAGGTCAAACAACTTATAAATAAACGTATCGCAATCTCTTCTTACACTCGACCGTGTATTAAGTGATAATAACAGCGTACAGCCTTGGCGTAGCGAGACTGTAGTTATAATTGCAAAATGTCTCAACAAATATCTCGATTGCCTTCCAGAATATTCTTCTATTTGGACACTTCAAAAATAACTCAGGTTTTTCATACTATTACGCTTGTGTCGACATCTTTACTTAAATAAATACAATTGAAGTGTATGTTTGTAATGAAACAATCTGTTATTATTTTTAATAAATGCATACAATTTTTATTAGGGTTCCGTACCCAAAGGGTAAAACGGGAACACTATTACTAAGACTTCGCTGTCTGTCCGTCTGTCCGTCGAGAGTAGAGAGTTGAAATTTTCACAGATTATGTATTTCTGTTGCCACTATAACAACAAATACTAAAATCTAGGATAAAATAAATATTTAAGGGGCTCCCATACAACAAACGTGATTTTTTTGCCGTTTTTATAGATAATGGTTTGGTGATAATGTTTTATTTAATTTGTTTGATACGGCTTATCTTCGAAACGGCTAGACTGATTTTGACGGGACGTACACTGGCAGATAGCTGATAAACCAAGTAACTCAGGCTATTTATATTTTAGGAAAATAATTATTGTTCTTGAATGTCGCTCAGCTAGTAATTCATAAAATTGATTAATTATTTATCTACAATTAATAATAATAATATTATAAATATATGTAAGGGTATCAGAGCTTTTCCGTTTATTTCAAATTACACCTTGTTATAACATTATTACTACTTAGACCTCAATGGCAGACCAAAGACAATTTAAACTCTACATTTTCAAATATGTTCAGAATCAATTTATACAAAGCTTACGTTCATAACAAAACTAGGCTTCCAGACATTTAACCAACACAAATAAGTCGAAACTGGTTTCCATATACATCTGTTATACAAACTATATAAAATAGGTATGTAGAGCGCTTTATAATCTGTGGGTTTGTCCGTCCTTGCCCACCGCCCACTGTTGGACAATGTGGGGTATAACTGTATTAGTATTTTATGTGTTTATTGTAAAGGTGGAGAGTTTTTTTCCCAATACCAAAATGAACTGTATTGAGTCATATAAAAGGTCATTCTTCAACGATAGCAGTGGTAGCGTCGCGGGCAAGAACACCCGCCTTGAACGTAAGGGGTGCAAGTTCAAATCCCAGGCCCGCACCTCTGAGATAATTTTCATGTGCGAATGTCAGTTACAGCAATGATTACCACTTGCTGAATGGTGAACATCGTGAGGAAACCTGTACGTCTAGGCGGGTGAAGTTCACCAACCCGCACTGGGCCAGCGTGGTGGACTATGGCTCAAATCTCCCTCGTATTGAGGGGGAATGTGCCCGGTATAATGGCAATAGGCTCGCCCCCTATTACATTAAGACCAAAATACAACGGCGAAGTGTGGGCGTACTGCAGTGCACCTCTGCCTACCCCTTCGGGGAATACAGGCGTGATGATCTATATTGTTTATTTTAACGAAATTACATTAACAGCGCGATTTTTTAAGACACAAATTCAATCTTTACGTATATTGATACCGGGGATAAAAATGGTGTGCACTCGCTCCAGTGTGTACAGGACGTAAAGAAACAAACGAATGAACACTTACTAAGCAGCGACAGGCGGATAGGCAGTAGTAATCCGACAAGCCAATCAACTATTTCTTACCTTGAACCCCGATTCAAAATGGCTGCCAGACATTAAAATAAATACATAATTAATTTTACTACAAATGTTGTGGTATAATTTTTTTTTTTCCTTATCAATTTCTATAAGTCTTCATATCTCGAGTCGTGTGTATAATTTGCATGTTCTGTTTTTGAATATTGGTAGTTGCCTCTCATAAGTTTACAGTTTACACTGCTGAATAGGATTATGGATGTACCCATGAAAACAATCTCAAAAAAAACAAAGCGATGTTAAAACAACACTGCTTCAGTAGTGGTGGTAGGGGCTGAAATATCATCTCAGTCCCGCTCTCTCTCGCCTAATGTTATTAATTAAATTAATTTGAAAGTACGTACGTTTTAACAAATCCACTTTCATTTTTAGTTCAACTAAAATATTGCGAGTGTTAAAAACATATATGCATCTTCACGCACGTAATCCCGAAGGGGTAGGCAGAGGTTCACTGTAGTGCGCCCACACTTCGCCGATGTATTTTGGTCCCAATGTAATAGGGGGCGAGTCTATTGACCATTATTGATTTGGGCCATAGTCCACCACGCTGGCCCAGTGCGGGTTGGTGAACTTCACACGCCTTTCTATAGACGTGCAGGTTTCCTCACCGTTCAGCAAGTGGTAATCATTATTGAAGATTACATTCGCACATGAAAATTATCTCAGAGGTGCGGGCCTGGGATTTGAACTTGCACCCCTTACGTTCAAGGCGGGCGTTCTTGCCCGCAAGGCTACCACTGCTCCGTTTTGGTATAGGAAAAATATTTAGTGCGCGAATTTAGACGTGTTATTGTGCGTCTTTACCGTTGTATACTTACATAGCTATGTTTACATATAAGGATGTGAACGACTCTCTGAGTCACGCGGCACACCTAAAATCATATTTTCTTGAGAGCTAGCCACACATTCCTTTATGGAAAATATTCAGTAGGCAGAAATTACAGTATTTTATGCACCGGTTGGTTGCGGGTTCGATTCCCGAGGCTTATTCCAGAAATATCTTGTCTATAAAATAGCCTAGTCGATTGGTACATATTGTACAAGCAGATGTGTAGGTGTTTTCTGGCTAAGTATTTACGATTACATACTTGAAGTATAAAGCGGGTTTCAGACTACGCTATAATATAATAGCATATAGTATATATAGCTCATAGCACGCTTGTTAAGTACGTGATAGGTGTTCTGCGTGGATGGGTTCACAACCCTGATTTGTTGGCGCAAATACAATTGTGTGCCCCAGACGGTTACGTGGGCTCGCGCCGTCGTCCAGCAACATTCAAAATACCTACACCAAGAACAAATTTGCTCAAATTTTCCCCCTTGTCACGTGCTTTACGGTTGATAAATGTAATTGCAGACGATATAGATATATTTCACGCTAGCCTGACGAAGCTCACAGAAGCGATCCAAAGGAATGTTGAAAAAGGAATTTCGCTATAAGACTTCCCTGAATATATGTCCTAAATTATTTATAAATTACAATTTTTATTACAATTTAATATCTTTCCTGTATGTTATTTCTGTGTCTTACTGCATCGATTTGGTCATTGTAAAAGACTGTTATGATGTTGTAAATGTTTTTTTCATAAATAAATAATAGCACGCACCATACATTGTTATGGCCACGTTCACACTGTACTGTACTATATATTGTTGGCTTAGTATGGTGCGCGATATTGTTGTGCTATATATTATAGCGTAGTCTGAAAGCCGCTTAATGCGCTGAATCACACAAAAGTACTATGCGATCCAAATAAGAATAGGAGTGTCAATAAGCTCTATCTAAACTTATTTGCATATCAATAATAATAGTACCTACATTAAATTTAAATAAAAAGGTTAAATTAGTAGTAAATAATCTTAATAGAATATTTAATTATTCAAAGTCATAATTCGTTTTTTCACGTCACAATATGGCGCAAAGTCGATCCTATTTGAATCGCATAGGAAGCGAATTCGCTTGTCTTATTACAAAAAAATTTACTCTGTGTCAATGTACATAAAGATCAAATATCTGTGACGAAAGCCTCGCGACTAAATTTGTTAACGTCCTCGATGATATTTCATTGAAAATGTGCTTCTTCTGTATACAGTTCGTGTTTGTATTGAAAAAAAAATACAAAAACGTACCTTTTTGCGTTGGGATTAATGAATATTCTAGACTAACAGGAAATTACGGAACTAATTGCACTCATGAGATGCCTTCTAAGCTACGTAACAATAAAGAAATAATTAAGATTTATTACATATTAATAAATTAAAATAAAATTTAATGTTTGTCGCAACTCTGCCCACCCAATAATCCACAAGAGCGTGAAGATGCATTGCTATTCCACATTACAGCTCGGTTTCAACGTAACTGTGTACAAATATTTGACTTTGTTAAATAACCACCGCTCTACTAATTAAACTGACCGTACAACCGTTTTTAAGAATGAGTATAGTTTGAAAATATTTATATTGATGTGGGGGCTAAGTGGCAGCTGGCAATGAGTTGGGCGGAGCGTATAACGCTTTAAACCAAGGACCCGATTTTCGTTTGATATCCCCCTCGCATTGAGGGGAGGCCCGTACCCAGCAGTGGGACGTTAAAAGGGCTGTAGTAGTAGTATTTATTTATTTACTAATTATACAGAAGTAAAAAATGTACAAGGTAAGCTTAATGCCTCAGGCATTTTCTACCAGCCAACCTTAGAGTGATGTAGAGACAGAGAAAAAAATCAAACAAAGTGGGTGCAAGAAATAAAAAAAAAGTCGCGAATGCAAACAGAGAAAAGTAGTCGAGAAAAAAAGAATAAGAAAAATAAACGAACAAAATTATGATTAAAGCCAATAATATTATAAAATTTTGTATACTTAAATACTATATAATTAATATAGATAATCATAATAATATACCTATCTATGTCATACATACATATATACCTACATATAATATTATAATAACAAACTCAACAAACTGAATTTATTCAGTTTGTTGAGAGACAGTAGTAGTAGTAATAGTAGACATCATATCTATTCCCAATACCAAAATGAACTCTATTGACTTAAAGAGTATACTCATTCATCAACGGTATGTCGTTGACAGTACAAATAATGACGCGTGGTCGCGTGGCGATTACCACGGAAATTAAATATTTATGCATATTATTATTTATTCTATACTTATTAAACAAACTAAATTCAATTATTTTACCGTTCAGTTATTCGATACCCATTTATATGTCAAAATACAAGCATGCTCCAAACGTCGTCTTTTAGCTAACTCTTAGTTATTACGAGTATATCAATGAGAGGAGTTAATATAATTGGTCGGTTACCACGTTCAATTTTGTGTGCGACTTTCACATGTAGATACGTACGTCAGATTGTCTATAACAAGATTGGACTCTCGTGGCATCAATGAGACCAATTTCGGCCCAACTCTTTTTGGACGTCTTTCTGACACATTAAGGTATCTATAATTTCTAATATAATTCAAAATACTATTTTGAAATTCACGCGTTTGACGGATGCCAACGTATTCGGAAAGTTTCGGTGTAATCCATTCACTGTATCCTCAAAAGCGTTCGAACAATTTTCACGGACGTCTCTTTCTACATTACGGAAGTGAAAAGGACAGCAATATTCTTAGTTTGATGGCAACAGAATTTGCCCCAATAATGTTGCGTTATGTATGCAACGTAAAGGTCATGAGCTCATGTAATATTTATGTAACATATATTAAGGAAGATGATTGGTAATGGTTATATTTACACGGAAACATTATATCATGTCACTTGACATTTTCAGCGAAAGTTATTGAGAAACAGATACAGTTCTTGGTTGAACGTCCGCATTGAAAACTAGTGCAGGTTCATATCCCGCACCTCTAGGATTTGAATTTTAATCATCATTACTTGCTTGCTTTTCGGTGAAGACTAACATCGCGGGGTAACCTACAAGTCTTTACATGGAAAGACGTGTCAAGTTCACCAATCGGAACTGGGCCAGTGTGACATCTCCAAAGCATTGAGGGGGAATGTATCTCCTATTATATTGGGACCATAAATACATAGGCGAAGAGTATATCCAACACACTGCAACTCTGCCTACCTCTTTGAAGAATTCATGCGTGAACTTATGCAATTTCCTTTGTATCCACGCTGTCAATGGCACCCCACCTGATCACGGTTAATGCCACGAACAGATAAATCTGCGCACACGCATTATATAACATAACAATGTCGCAAATCAACATTGGGTTAATAGGCCGTTAGTTAACTCATAACCGACCGTTATAATACCCAGTTTGTTATTTAGTTATGCATAATACTGTGTTATGATAACCATTTGCCAATAACGTATTGCGGTTTTGACTAATTAAAAGTTGCATTTTGAATTGCGTATTCTGAATTTTATTAGTGTTTTCGATTAAGGAAATCCGACTGAGACTAATTGGGAATAAACTAAATTTGACAATACAGCAAATATGTAGTAAGTAGAGGTAGCCTAACTGGTATAACAACTAGCTTTAAACGCAAGGGGAGCAGGTTCAAACTCCGAGCTCGCAACTTTGCGATTATAGAATTTCATGTGCGAATGCCATTTTCAATAATGATTACTAATTAGCGAACGGTGAAGGCAACCATCGTGGAGAAACCTGCACGTAGAAAGGCGTGGATTCATCAACCCGCACTAGGTCGGCGTGGTGGACTACGGCCCAAATTTCCCTCGTATTGACGGGGAACGCGCATTAGACTCGCCCCCTTGGGACCAAAATACATCGTTGACGAACGGGTGCGTGCACTCTGCCTATTCCTTTGAGAAATACAGACGTGATAATATATATATACTACTATTAAGAAGCTGGCAGTACTGTCTTTAGTGCTGATTAATTTATAATACGAACGAGGGCGATTTGGGCAATAGTCCACCACCCTGGCCCAGTGCGGGTTGGTGAACTTCGAACGCCTATAGACGTGCAGGTTTTCTCACGATGTTTTCCTTCACCGTTCAGCAAGTGGTAATAATTATTGAGAATAAACCTCTTTGCAATCATAAGTATTCCATTCGCACGTGAAAATCATCTCAGAGGTAAGAGCCCGGGATTTGAACTGGCACCCCTTGCGTTCAAGACGGGCGTTCTGCCGACGAGGCTACCACTGCTGTGCTGATTAATTTAATTTTAATCGTAATCTTTATACAGCAAAGTCGGAAGTCAAATGTTCTGATTCTATCGGCGAACCTACTCTATATGACCTCGAATTTCTATTTCTTATATGCCTACTTAATCACAAGACGGAATTATTTAATTTAGGATCAGAATAATTAATAAATTATTCTTATTAAATGTAAGCTGCTGATAGCATTTAAAGATTGTTCCTGTAAATAAGGTGAACAAGTCCGCTTTGCCCACATGTCCAGCGCTGGGCCGTGGGCGAAGACATAAGTACCTAGACAATGGTACATATATTTAAGGCACAGCATCAATAACTCACCATATCTTGCAAATATTGGTTATATAACATGTTAACCAGGAAAAAAATGTTTTAGAAAAAGAAACTTGTTCTTTTTGTACTAAACTTGAAATTCGAATATTAAGTTCAAGCCAGTTAAAAGGTTATTGCGTAGCGTCTAATTGTCATGTAAATTATGTTTTTACGGTGTTTTAGCGAAGATTTAAAGAGTGTTTAATGTTGTGTGCGACCAACAAATGGTTTGTTTATTTTTTGCTGATCGTGGTGTGAACGTTAAAAATATTTTTTTGCATAATTACTTACATGAGTTAACAAAAATGTCCAGTATAATGGCGATATGCTTGCCCCAAAAGGATCACTGTCTACCCTCTTTGCAATCTTAAAATAATTAATTTACATTGTTATGGGACATGTATGTGTTGAGTGGGGTTTGCATACCCCGGTTAGAAAGTTAGCATTCACACCTCTAAGATGTTTTGAATTTCATGTGCAAATGTCATTGACACTTACAGAACGGTGAAGGACGATCGACGATGAAGTATTGAAGGACGTGTGAAGTTCACCAACTTGCATTCGTAGATTAATCTATCTTATAGCGAGAGGTGTAATGGCAATATCTTTGGACAAAATGTAAATGTTTTGCAAGGCACCGCTGGCTACCGCTTCAGGGAATACACGCGTGATGATGCATCATTACATATTAATATATTTAGCAATTAAAATATATACAGACACATCCTAATAATAAAACCATTGAATCTATTAATAAATATACGGAAAACCAAAGACAAAACTAACAATATTCTCACACCGAACATACCTCGCGACTTGGATGCAACAAAAAATAAAACGTGACTTGAAAATAAACGAAGATGAGACCCAACCCAAAAATATTCATACGTATGACGCCATAAGATGGCATTTACTCTAATACATTATAGAGAATATTAAATTGGACAAATATACCTAAGTTGGTAGTTGGTACAATGCCCACCTTGAACGCAAGGGATACAAGTTCGAATCCCGGGCTCGTACCTAAGACATTTTCGAATTTCATATGCAAATATCAAATGCAATAATTATTACCACTTGCTGAATGTGAAGACAAAAAAATATAGAAAGGCGTATGAAGTTCACCAACCCGCACTGGGCCAGCGTGGTGAACTACGGCCTAAACGCCCAAATGTGCATTGAGGTGGGAATGTGCCCGGTATAATCTCAATAGGCTCGTCGCCCCCTATAACGTTGGGAACAAAATACAAAAGCAAAATGTGGGTGCACCACAGTGGACCACTTCGAGGAAAACCGGCTTGATGGTGATTGATATTTCCATCGATTTTGTAACTTTTTTTGAACAAACAAAATGTTTTATACTTTTTTTATGTGGGTATTTAGATATCTCTCCAAACTGGTATTTTATTGAGCAGACAATCCTAACTATTGTATGCTACTCATATCATGATTCCAAGATGGGAGTACATAATTTTACATCATCATCACGCCTGTATTCCCCAAAGGGGTAGGCAGAGGTGCACTGTAGTGCGCCCACACTTCGCCGATGTATTTTGGTCCCAATGTAATAGGGGGCGAGCCTATTGCCATTATACCGGGCACATTCCCCCTCAATACGAGGGAGATTTGGGCCATAGTCCACCACGCTGGACCAGTGCGGGTTGATGAACTTCACACGCCTTTCTTTAGACGTGCAGGTTTCCTCACATAATTAACACATAATTTTACATAATTTGTTATAAAGTAACCACAGCACATAAAAAAATTTGAAGAAAAAAATGTGTTGTCCAAAGTCAAACTTTGTCCTTATAATATTTTTTTACTAATAATTATTGAAGATTCCAAGAAATAATGGGTTTAAGCCTTATTGGTCACGTTTGTGGGCTGTTAATTAATATGTAAGATTCAGGTAAAGTCAAGAAAAGTCAAATAAATTTGAGCACAGTGTACAAATAATCAATGTTAGTCCATTTGGTTCATACGCATGTCTAGCATGAAGGGGTCCAGGTACAAATTTCAAAGTCGCAAATTAGGGTTCCTTAATTCCAATTGAACGAATTCGCAGTTTTAAACATATAATAATGTATCCAATTTTCTGTATATCAGTATCGGTTATTAAGTAACGAATACTGCAAGTATTTTTTACAGCCTTAGTTTTCATTGTTCCGAATAGTCGGTTTTCCGTTAGTGGTTGAGCAACGGCTGACGTAGCTATTCAAAGATCCACTCTTTTTGCTGGTAACTCTTTTTTTTAATTTCCGGTCTATTGTTGGTACTCTTGCAAAATATATCCGACTGTATTAAGCGGTTTTTCAGTACGACAGTTTCACAGATAATATTGATTACAGTCAAACAGTCAGTCACTAAGATTATCTAGATTTATTGTTGTAATTTTGAATTGAGTTAAGTTTTAGAAGTTCTTAATTTTGGTTTTCCGCCATTTTTATTACTTTCGATACACATTTTTATTTATAATGTGTATTTATTGAATGTGTTGTTGTTGAATATTATTTGACATAGACAGCATCACTGGTACAGCCATTCCTCATCTTAATATCTAGGGGTGAAAGGCCCCTACACTCCTCTATTTCATTCATTTCGTAAAAGTATAAGAAAAATACCCTTAAGAGCTGGGATTCCCCGACTTTTATGGAAAATTGAAAACGTCAAAATTCTTATTAAAAACTATAAAAGAAAATTCTATACTTAAATACTCGTTTGGTATACGCTGTATGGCTAAAGTCCAAGAGCCAGAAATTTTTAAAATCTTCTTAACTCGAGAAAATCTCACACGAACTTTCTCAAAACCGGTGAGTGTATGAAAGTTCTATACACCGAGGAGCTTGATATCTTATATCTATAGAACCAGTGAAAGTACGTCGTGGTTTGTTCAGCCCTATAGGAGAAGAAAGTGAGCGAGGCTATTGTTGTGGTTCATTCATTCATTAGTGGAATCGAATGAACGGTTCAATTAATGACTCAATATGGGCGATATTGACTGAGAGATTAAATTGTTTAAAAAAATAAAGACCACAGACTCTTTTGCTCAAGTTTCTTGGTTTTTTTTTAACCTACCTATACAACAAACTTTCAATTTTTTTGAAAAATTTTAATGTGCATAAATAAAAAAAATACTTTCATCATCGTATGAAAAGGGCCATTAACAATCACTTACATCCGGTCTATGTTACCAATGATAATGTTCAACATCCGATTGTCGATGTAAAAAAGTTGATATAGTATCGTTTTCACGCTCAGCAATGCGCGGGAGTGGATGGACTATCTTGCGCGCGCGCACGAGATTCAACACCACGATTATTATACATTGGTATAATTCAAAAGAGTTGTCTATGGCCATACCACTATATCAAGGGGTGAACGGCTATGTGACCTAAGCGACATTTTGTGTGATATTGACTTATATTGACTATTGTCCCCAATGTAATAGGGGGCGAGCCTATTGCCATTATACCGGGCACATTGACCCTCAATACGAGGGAGATTTGGGCCATAGTCCACCCACCACCCTAACCCAGTGCGGGTTGGTGATCTTCACACGCCTTTCTATAGACGTGTAATCATGGTTGGAAATTACATTTGCACATGAAATCCAAAAATACCAGGAAATCGAGTCTGGGATTTGTACTTGCACTCTTTATGTTCAAGGCTGACGTTTTACGAAATACGCTACTACTACATCAAAGATGATTAATCCCGTAATTAATCGCTACAATTCATATTTTGTACCAAGCTACAACATCTGAGAGTGTTATGAACACGCGATCGTTTGAAATACTGTGAGAATTGTATATTGCGAAATTGGAATGTACACTTCTTCAATACTAAAAAAACTAGGTTATTTTATAATATAACAATATAGGTAGATAACTCGTGGAAGATAAGAATGGACATAACGTTTTATTTTTGTTTATAATTTATCAAAAAGTTTTCTATTTAATGATAGAATTAGTCGGCCTTTACAGCTTTACCGGAGTAGTGGCGAGCGCAGAGTGCACTCCAACTAAGGCCTTAAGGGCGGAAAAGGGTGGCAACTAGCTCAAGGGCGCCACAGAGTTTGACTCCCGCGTTTTGATTCGAAGATGGCATATCGAGCCCGCGCTGCGGTAAATTTTTCTGCTTTATATGACTCCGCCATTTCTGTTTTCCCATATAGTTGCCGTATACTACACTGTACATGAGATAATGAAAATGGCGGAATAATTACTGCGAACTATACGAAATGTATGAGTCTCTGTGGTCACCCCATATAAAAGTGAAGGCTTAATTTAATATTCAGCTTTCCATTGTAAAGGATTCCTTCTTCATGTTGTTATTCTGTAAACGAATCCGCATTGAGGTTATTGCCACACGATGGCATTGTCGGAATGTTTATATGCTTTTACTGCCGGTTGTTTGATAAAGATTGAGTTTGGACGGATGTTTGGGTTGTTGATTGATCCTCCTGACACTATCACTGCTCTCCTCGACCCGGGCGTCGAGAGGGGCACTAACACACAGACATCAGCCTCAAACATACACCAACCTCGCCAGCGAGGTTGAGAAACCCCCTCTTCCGCTCGTAGGTGCATCTTTGCACCTAGGAGTGTAGTCACTTCCTCTCCCCTCACGGTAACTGCCCAAGCCGAGGTCGTGCCCCCTGTGGCGCCCTTGAGCTAGTTGCCACCCCTTTTACCTTAAGGTCTTGGTTGGAGTCGCACTCTGCACTCGCTACTCTTCCGGTGAAGCTGTAAAGGTCACCTAACGCCAACAACGTAGTCCTTTAAAAAAAAGGATGTTTGGGTGCTGTTGTGATGTGTCAGGGTCTCAAACTCTACCAACACTAGAGTTGTATTTATAAACAAACTAGATTCTACCTGAGACTTTGTCTGTGCAAACTTTAATTATTCAATATCGTTATAAATTATAGCCTATATGTTATTCTGATGTATAAACAATGTATAAACAATAATACTGTAAAGTTTCATCAAAATCCGTTCAGTACTTTTTGGGCGAAAGAGTAACAAACATTCATCCATCCATCCATCCATCCCTACAAACTTTCACATTTAAAATATTAGCAGCATAGGATTGGTAGGAAGTGGGAAGTTGGAGTAATATCGCCATGATCTTGCTTGTACTATGGTTGCCATGCAATAGACTAGGGGCGATCCCAGTTATACCCAGACAGGGACAAATTCCGAAAAGGTCTTCTCCGAAATTAGCCGCTGGCAGGAATCGAACTCGCATTGTACTAAGTGGCTTACAAAACACTTGACCAAGCCATACAGCAATTCAGGAGCACTAAAAATACAGCTGTCTTGCTCTTACATTACTATAACGAGAAGGATAACGATAACGAGTTAAGTTTGATGCCAAAACAAATCTTAAATAACTAATTTTCCATCTTATTTTGTTGCAGGTAATTGATGCTGTAATCCTCACATAACTCTGGAATAGTGTGAGTTATCGACTACGTACATTCACGCGTACTCACTACCTACATTCCGAAGGTATAGGCAGAGATGTACCAAAGTGACCTCAAAAACTAATTGTCGAGGCCGGCGATGGCTTACTGCACCAGTTGCGGGGTCGATTTCCGATACCAGCAAATTTTGGAGGACCTTTATGGAATTCGCCCTGGTCTGGGTCTAGTTGGGAGCGCCCCCAGTATAATATAAGCTGTGCTTAGTCTGGGATCATATGACGAGTATGAAGAGTGATGTCTGGCGATATATATTGATAGACAGGCAGGCGCATATAACGACGCTTGGAAGCCAATCTTTACTAAGCGCCAAAACTTCGTAAAATGAGTTATATATAGCAAACGACACAGGATAATCTGGCCGTTTGAATGATATGTATCTATTACTCATTTTACGATTTTTAGTCGCTTAGAAAGGATTGCCTTTCTTTCAACTGTTAATAGTAGTTTAAATACCGTAACAATAATGTATTGTGCAACATCTGAAGAGGCTTGCGTAAGACGGCTGGATCAAGGGATAAATTTAGAAGGCAGTACTTCTGGAAACGGCGCGCATAGTGAGGAAGTTCCTCTTTCTGGACCACTGGTAGCTAGGACCTTGTTCCGGATGCGGTATTTTTTTAACATTGATATTTAAAAATGTAATCTACAAGAAAATTGAGAAGTAAACGAAGTATGTATTATGCATTCCGCATTGTAGCCTCGTAAGGTCATACAACCTTGATATTTCGACGAGAGAGTGAAGTATGCTCCTTTTATGTGTCGAAAAAACCTTTGTAGGCTTCGAATTGTGTAATAATCTAGCAATTATTGCAGCCAGCGTGATAATGGACTAATAAAACTAGTTATTGGCGTCTCAGCGAGCTAAAAGTGGTCCATTTATTAATGTTTTTGGCGCTGGCCTAATCTTGTCTCAATCTGTACACCTGTCACTTGCGCCAATACAAAACTTGTGACCATAGAATAACTGGACAACCCAAATTGACTCCACCCTGCGTATGGCTCTGCGGCAATTTACAGTTCGTTGTAGTAATGGCAAACATATCTCAGCGAGCGTCTTGACGTCTCAGTCTACCCGAGGCTTAATTCCTCCCATTTTGTCACGTCACAGCCGGCTGTGTTCGGCCTAAAGGAATGTCCACATCTGTCGGCGAACAGGAATTTTCTCATCTGTTACGTTACGGTGTCACGCGGTGCAATCAGTGTCCACTGCGTTTAGCGTGCGCGTGCGCCATTTCCCAATAACGGTACTGTTTACGACATCCATTACGACTTGCGAGATCCAACGGAAGCTGCGCAAGATATGTTTTATCTTTTCATACCAATAACGCTAGCTGTACATTATATACATCAACATCATCACGCCTATTTTCCTGGTAGAGCTAGGCAGAGGTCCAAATATAATTGCTTAATATTCTTTAAAAAATCAGATTTTCGCCATTTTCAATAATGATAACCACTTGCTGAACGGTGAAGGTAAACATCGTGAGGAAACCAGCATGTCTATAAAAAGGCGTGAAAAGTTCAGCAACCCGCACTGAATCAGCTTGGTGGAAAAACTTCCTCGTATTGAGGAGTATAATGTCAATAGGCTCAGTTAATATCAATCTCCTCTGTCTACCCCTTCGGGGAATACAGATGTGATGATTCATTTAGATTTTTATGTATTATGTACATAAACTCATCCGTTTAACTATGTTATACGCATATTAATGTTGACCTCAGAAACTATGTCTCAAAATAAACTATAACCTGTTCTCAACCTTTAGAAGCCAAGTATTCGTATGTATTAAGTATGCGCATATATATAAATGTCGACTGCCTCGGAAGGCTACACATTGACGATGACCTTAACAAACTAAATAAGTCCCTTTTACTCCACCTACTAATGTAGATCGATAGATAGGGATGGAATACTCTTTATTGTACACGAAACAATAAAAATGATACAACATACTTAGGTCTAAATACTGTAGCTATGTTCAATTGGGCGGACTTAACACAACTTGATTTTGAACTTAATATAAAACACCATTGGAACTCCCCAGACAGACCGGACTCAAAAAAAGCGATGTGTTTAGAGCACTTGTCTAAATGATTAATACAATTAACACCTTATTAATACAATTCGGGTATTTCCGTAGACATATTTGTACATAGTAAAGCAATGCTGTATGATGTACACTCTTAAAAACATAATTGTTAGATGAACGGCGACGACCATAGAGTATGAAAATGACTATTATTTCTTCTTATTTTTTACGAAATGAGTGAAATTATGAAATTACATGCAATGAGATGAATTGCTAATGTAAATAGCTGCATTTAAAATATGAGGAACCCCTTTAGTTTCTTGCCGGACCTTTCAGTCGAGGTCACGCTTCGATCCGGTAGTAGCAAATAAGGAAAAAATCCACTGGACAATATGTAAATTCCCCCGTAGACGTATACGAAATAAATGATTTTAATTTGGAGTGGACTTACTGGGGCGTGCAATATAATTTGGTAAGTACCATCAAAAGGCTTCAAAAGCTATGTATACATTAAAAAGTGCATAAGATTAATTAATTTTACAGATTCTACATTTGTCATATTGTTGGTTTTAAATAACCTAATTAAGTATTAAAAAATACTTGTATAATTATTAAATCATAGGTTATCTATAGCATGTGACCGTAAAATCTTTATTGGTTCTCAAAAAGGTCAAAGGACAGTTCTGATAGGTCATTACGTCCTCATGATTGATTGTTGACCCTGACACGAACAGATGTTAAACGTAATTTAAGGTTCAAACTTTTAAAGGAGCTTTATTTATGAGAGCAGTCAAACGCCCGCCTTAAGCGTAAGGGATGTAAGTTCAAACTCCAAGTTCGCATATCTGAGATTTTCATGTGCAAATGTCCTTTTCAATAATGATTACCACTTGCTGAACGGTGAAGGAAAACATCGTGAGGAAACCTGCACATCTTTAGAAAGGCGTGTAACATAGCATGTGGCAAACGGTAGTCTCTGCCTACCCCTATGGGATACAGGCGTGAGTATATGTATGTTTATTTGAAATACAAACGCTGTCAATAAACAAGGACCAAATGACACCCTAGCTAAGTATTCCAAGTAAATAAAGTATTTAAAGCTAAGCATATGCGCCTAAGTATCTACCTAAAGATAGGTTTATTATGTTTGATAATATTGAATCCCTGTCTCCCAACATGTTTAAAGTCCTCAAAATGGCACAATACATTCTCGTGACCTCGGCAGGCGGCCTTACTTTCCATTGCGTATGCGCAGCCCAGTATCTGTACAACTGGGTTTCCTGTAACACCGGTCTTGTCCAGCCTGTATAATATAACTGTTAGAACTAATTACACCGTGCATCTGCACTGGGGCAAGCGAAACAACGTGGCTTTTTTTGATAAATGTACTTTGTGTCAATATACATAAAGATTGAATTGCCAAAGCCACCAGACCAGGCACCAAAATTTGTTTGCCTCATCGATGACAATAAATTGAAAAATGAGCCTTTTTATGGGTTAATACAGTTCGTTTTGGATTGACAAATATTTGGTTGCGCGCGGTTTGACGCGCGACCAATAGACGCCGGGCTTTATTGATTTAAAAAAAAATATGTACTTGCGGGTCATCAACGAATGTACCTACCTTAATTCTAGAATAACTAACGTTCTATTCATAATGAAATTTAACATTACAAAGTAGGTACTTATATATAAAATGTTGGACACCGCTGTCGATCCTGGTTTACAGGAGTAACAGTGGTGGGAATGAGCCCGCCGGCTTAGTCCAAAAAAAAAAATGTTTCATAAATTCAAAATAATAATTTAGACAAGTAGATATTTGGTATTAATTGAATATATACAAGTATATAAACTATTGCGTTTTTTTTTTATAAAAAAATAACTTAATTTAAAACATAGACACTCCCGTTTTTTTTTTCAATATGGCTGCCAAGCAGTTAGCGCTCCACCTCGGGGCAAGAGAAAACAACCTGTCGCAAACCCAAATTCGAATTAAGAACCCGTTTCGCGCGCTTTTCGCTTTTACGCGACCTCGATATTGAGATAAGGCTGTCACGAGTTTTTTTAAATGAAATTATAAACTGGTCACGCAACGTAATGCGTGTAATAACCATAGAGCAAAATGAAAAGCCCTATCGATCATTGCAGGCCCGGACTTTGAACTTGCACTCATTACGACCAAGGCGGGCGTTCTAACAACAAGACTACCCCTGTTTGATGTCAAACAAATGCCAAATTATTACCAAACATTCATTTTTAATAATGATTACCACTTGCTGAACGGTGAAGGAAAACATCGTGAGGAAACCTGCACGTCTATTGGTAGGCGTGTGGCGTTCACCCGCACTGTGCCAGCGTGGTGCACTATGACCCAAAAATAAGTCTCGTGTTGAGGGAGAATGTGCCCGGTATAATGGCAATAGGCTCACCCCCTATTACATTGGGACCAAAATACATCGGCGAAGTGTGGGCGCACTGCAGTGCACCTAGGGCTACCCCTACGGGCGTGATGATGATGATGATGAAATATTTATAACCATATTACGCATCGTTTTATCAATATTAGGTATATTTAAAGTTGTGACAACCCTGCTCCTAGATCGTTGACGGTTGACCTGCGCTAGCGCCGGTTTTTTTCCGAATTCACACTTTTCAAATGCACTTTCGATTTTGTTGGTGTGAAAGAGTGTTTACCGTTGTTATATTTTATTTGTAAAAGGTGTGGAGTAATTCTCGTAAACAGGTTTAATTTTTATTACAAGTCATTTAAAAAAAAAATGCTTGTTAAATCAGTTATCTATGAATTAAAAAACATATCGATTCTGTCGTACACAACTTAACAAACTGCAACAATTGCTGGTTATTCTAAATAAATAGACTATATTTGAAATACTAAAAGATATTGCGGTTTCACTCAAACATAACTGCAGTGGAAATGACGGTACTACCCTAAAACGTCAGCGTCAGCGCTACTCGCTGTCAAAATGGGCCTCTTAAATCTCGACTACTTTCAAAACGGGCCTCTTAGATAGAGATATGCTACTGAAAAGTAGTTGAGATCTAAGAGCCCTTTTCTTTTGATGTGAAACATCTATAGGCCAGGGGTAAACGTGATTTTTGGCGTGGCGAGTGCTTCGTCAAAACAAAATTAAATCAACCTTATTACTTAAAGTATAAAGTATAGTTTTAAATGCGGCCACGCTTCGTACTTCACGGCTCTTCGGCTCCTCGGTTCTTTCCGCCGCTTAGACTCCGCCCACCGGCTGACTCCGCTCACTCGCTCACTCGCCGCTACGACTACTATGATTTGTTTCACATCTGCCAGGCGTCCCGTGACGGCTCAGTTTTTTCTTGGTTTTTGTTTTGACAGCTAGACAAAACATATCCGTGAAATGTGGGTGTCCTGCAGTGCACCTCTGCCTAACTCTTGAATACAGGCCTGATGACGTATACATAATGATGGTGTATATGAACTCGATGAAGGTCGAGGATTTAAATAGTGGTATCATGGTGTATCTACGCTACTTGGTACCTGTTGGTCGAACCACCATTGACCCAGAATGTCCAGCTATAATACTATGGTTAGAGACCTTTAATTGGGTACGTGCTTCGTAACGACGCACAGTGGGCTACTGTCTTTTTATAGAATAAAAATACCAATGACAAAACACAAAAAAAACATTCCAATTTCAAAATACATTTTCCAGATTATTTTTTTAATTG
This sequence comes from Ptilodon capucinus, assembly GCA_914767695.1. NCBI lineage: Eukaryota > Metazoa > Arthropoda > Insecta > Lepidoptera > Notodontidae > Ptilodon > Ptilodon capucinus. The sequence goes on from OU611831.1 coordinate 5,734,202, forward strand.
CAAAGATAGTTTAGGAGGTCAGGATTTTTATTAAAATACTCAAAAAACTATACTTCTTGCTTATTTGACAGCTTACTTACGAATAGGGAATTGATAAATTATCGTATATGTATAAAGCTGACTATATCCGATACGACAAAGGTACCTTCAAGAAACGAGCATACTCCTTCCTTAAAGGCCGGCAACGCACTTGCGATGCCCCTGGTGTTGCAGGTGTCCATGGGCGGCACTGATCACTTACCTTCAGGTGAAACGTCTGCTCGTTCGCCTCCCTATAACATAAAAAAAACTTATCAAAATTTCCAAAATTACGGAAACTGTACTCTTGAAAATTTTCTTCCAAGGACCTCCTCAAATTGGATTTCTATCAGCGCACACTAAGTTGTTGAGGACAGTCCTAGATAGATCAGACATATTTCAGTATATACTTAATACCAAAAGTCGAGTGTCCTTAAAATCGTAGTATTTTCTTAATTTGAACATAGAAAACAACGTTATTTGATTAAAATCTATTGAAAATCTAAAATAATTTCATATCATTTAAAAGTACTTAAAGTTTATTTTTGCGTAAAAATATTTATTTGTTTCGAAATCTAAAGATTTAAGAGCACTGTGCCGTAAGCCTGACATAAATCGCCGTACGTGGGTGTTTTGGTCACAAAAAATGTAGTTTCACTCTCAATACGGCCTTTCTGGCCTTAATACATAAAGCGATATTTTTTTAACCTATTACTTTATATCTATGAGTAGTTTACTTTATCAAACGATTTAACTAGCAGTTGTCTGCGGCTTCGTCCGCGTGAAATTTGGAAGTAGCATGGAGTTCAGCTGTCTGCCAGTGAAAGTTCTGTCGAAGTCGGTCCAGCCGGACGAGAGATTACCCGTAACAAACAGACAGACATACAGGCAGATGTGTTAGTGAGTTTTCTGGAGCACTCAAGTGTTCCAATACTAAATGAGTTTTCAAACAACTTAAAAATAGGACGTTCTCAATTCGAATGGTATTAATGCTTTTTTAATGTTCGATATTTAAATAATAGAACGTTATCTTTTTTTAAAAAATTCCAAACGTTAAGGTTTCATATTTAAAATATTTTATAAACAAATAAATAAAATGTTTGTCACAGCATTTGTTTGTGTAGACTTATAAATATGCTAATTTTCTTTCACTCGCTCGAATGCCATTGGCCTCGCCTCGAAAGTGTCCGAAAAATTAGCGAACCACTCTTGATAATCGATTTCATGTACTTGACATTCACGGGCGGCTTTGTGGAATGATGGAAACATACCAAAAATGTACCTTACATTAGTTAGATACAGTTGAAAGTAGCTTGTGGATTTTATGAAAGGAAATGCTAATTTGTTATGCGACACCAATCGCCAAGTTCGATCTGTTTTTACTTCATTTTGAATTTAGAATGCGTGTGAACGGTGTGATTCGATTTTTAAAATTGAAAACTTTCTTTATGAGCAATAATGATTTTTTTGACGTACGTCTTAGATTAATCTGGAATGGAATGGAATCTGACTCATGTACTTCTTAATATTATTTACAGTAATTTATTATTTAAAAATATAGAAGCTGTGGAATTATTATTAATAGTAACACATTCCCGAATTGGAAGAATGACCAAATATACATGTAGTGGAGATTGCCTAACATCCACAACCAAATAATATTACAAGGCATCCACATGCAATATAAATTATTTCAATGTAATAATTGTGTAAGAAAACAAATATTTATTCAAAATATACGTTGTCGAAACTGCCCGTAAGCGCGGGTGACGTAAATTTCAACATGGCGGACGATCCGTTCGGAAACTCGTAAAATTATATGCCAACATATTCTAGTAACGTCTTTCGTGGTTATTATACCGTGAACACAAATTATTATACCGTGTGAACTTGTACCTAAATACTTATTGTTTATTTTCACTTTCCTCCATCTAATATTTATATTTTCTCTATGAGTATTTGCAGTAGGTATAAATGAAGAATGAGATTTTATTTTCGTAAAAAATCCTAAAACTTTCACTAAGATGTCACTTTCTGCGGGGTCAACGTGGTCAGTTGTGTGCTGCGCATTTAGAATTTAATGGACATTTGAATGTGGAATGCTTTTTATTTGTGTTTATGGTCAGTATTTTTTTTAATTGTCAGCATTACCCCTCGTTGATAATAATCTTTTATATTATAGCCGTTGTGTCTATGATATGACCGTGAAACGGATTGTCTGTTATTTTACCAAAAAATGTCTCAATTTTTATAATTTTAAATTAAAGGCGAGTTATTAATTTGTGCTTCTTCCTTAAATTCTTGACACCGAATATTTTTATTATACTCATCCCTTTTTTTGCAGATTTGCTATGTCTCTACGGATATGGATTTTAGATTATAAGAAAATAAATGTTTTTTTAAATTTATTTTTCCTTAATATACTAATGATAGACAAGCACCTTGGCTCCGTTCGACCGGTGATAATAACGTTCTCGTATTAAATAATCAAAGGTATTATATGCTAATACATCGTGTTTATTTCCCATACGCCATTGTTCATTGCTATGGGATCGAGGTATACTGACCTAGAAGCGATTGTTCTGATATCCGACCTTGTGGTTTCAAGTTTTTTACGCAGACTATAGGTAGTAGATACAAACTAGATACTGCCTGTACTAACAATTGCGTTTTCACCAACATAAGGAGAAATCCTGAAACTGATTTATGTTTAGGCACCATTTGAATAAAGTATCTAATTATACACAGTATAATGTCCAATTAAGTGTATCAATTAAGAATAAATGATAATATACCTAATTAAGTTTAAGTGTGTGAAGTTTACAAGATTTCGTATTTACGCATGTTCCAAAGTTAAACTTTTGGTGGCACTACAACATTTTTGTGTCTTATCCAACGAATTTCCATTCTAAGGAACTTCATTATTTTTTAGCGGTTTTAATTTAATTTAAAAAAATGACCAAGTTTAATAAGCTACGGAGATTTGAGTCAATAAAAAAATAATTAAACTCGGAACCATAAACAATGCCTCATAACCTACATACGACGAAACGTGCGGCCTCACTCACACCATATCACAATTGGATCACCCAACCGTGTCAGTAACAACCCAGCGATAGGCTCCATTGAATGCTCGGAAGTGTTCGCTTCCTGTACGCTTATCTTGACGATATAACGTTAGCTTACATCACTGTGTGATATAAGGTCTTACGGACTTAATATCAGGGGAAATCTTTGCCACTTTTTATTAAGATGTCGTAATTCCTATGGGAGCTATTCACTCATATTAAAATTTCCAAATCTAGGGATTCTATGCAATCTACGATTACAAAATACCTAAAACAAGCCTCTGAAATCGTTTAGTGGAATCAAAATTTCAATAAAGCAAAAGAGTCAACGGAAATTTTAAAAAAAATATTTTCAAACCCTGGCATGGTAGTTTTTGACAACTACTCACACAAACCACTACTCAGTACGAAATCTGTCAAAAATGGGCAATTACTATTTATAACAACTATGGAGGGTAGGATTAAAGGAGTGTCATCTGTGTTTTGAAAAAGTGTCCGTCGAAATGCATTAAATAATAGTTCAAAAACCTTCCACAATGGCGCTGGTGTGTATATATCGACGCCCCCTGGAATAAACCGGTAATCGGAAAAATCGCTGATTCTGAATCTGGCATAACAGCAAAAAGTCCATAATAGCGCATACCGACTTATTCCTGGGGGCGTCGATATAAACACGTGTCGACACCATCGGCATTGAGGAAGGTTTTTGAACTATTATTTAATGCATTTCAACGGACACTTTTTAAATTTTTTAGGGTTCCGTACCCAAAGGGTAAAACGGGAACCCTATTACAGAGACTTCGCTGTCCGTCCGTCCGTCCGTCTGTCACCAGGCTGTATCTCATGAACCGTGATAGTTAGAGAGTTGAAATTTTCACAGATTATGTATTTCTATTGCCGCTATAACAACAAATACAAAAAAATAGAATAAAATAATTATTTAAGGGGGCTCCCATACAACAAACTTGATTTTTTTGCCGTTTTTATGGATAATGGTACGGAACCCTTCGTGCGTGAGTCCGACTCGCACTTGGCCGGTTTTTCCCACAGGAGAGTGCCCTCCTTTAATTCTACCCTCCATAATAACAACAATACTATAAGAAGCGGTGGTAAAGGTGGTTTATAGGAGTGACAGTGGAAGGAATGCGAATTGGACAAAGTCCACTTTAGTCTCAACACAAAGGCATGCGCTTGCGCATAGACGGATCAACTTAACGCCGATGTCGTAACCTCACCTCACCGTTTATTCCGCAGACTTGAAGTCTGTCAAGGGCGAGTCGGATTTAGTTAATGACGATTATGACTGGTAACATCGAGTTGCGAAAGTATCGTTTTGTGACGAATTCTCTTTTGTACTTTGGGCCATGGGTTTAGGAAATCCAATCTTTGAAATAGTCTAACGACAGGTACATTGGGGCATCATTTTTTTTTAAACGAACGTCTTTTTGCCCGCCTTCGGCAAAGCTAAAAGGAGGGGTTATGTTTTAGCAGTCTATGTATGTTCCTTCGTAGCGCCTAAACTATTCATCCTATTTTGATGAATAAGGTGTCAATCGATTCGTTATTATGGTCCGGGTAACATAGGCTACTTTTTTACCGACTCCAATAAAAGGAAGAGTTGATTTTACCTTGTCTCCGTAGTCAGGTTGCAGTTTTTAAACTTTTTGATGAGTGAATTGATTGATGAATGGATTGATGAATGAATTGATGAAATTTAATGGAATAAGATCAGGAATGGCTACACTTGTCATTAGCGGGTATTTAGCCAGTGTCAGAGCCAATTGCACTTTTAATAAATATTACAATTAAATATGGGTGAATAATGTGATAAAGATGGTGGTTGAAACCAAAACGAACTGTATTGACGCATTGAAAAAGCTCATTCTTCAAACAAAGGTTTTTAAGTGTACTTTCAGCTGGTGTGAAAGTACACTTAAAAACTATGAGTCAATATGACCTCATGGGGTCATATTGACTCATAGAGATACTAACTTTGCGAGTGCTGTGCACTGGATGAAAGTTCGCCATGAGCCAAAACGACCTCACAACTCAGTGAACGTGTTAAATTACAAAACACTCGACATAAATAATGTTACAACCTATTATACTCAGAATAAGATGAACTAACTCGCAGTTTTTACGCAACTTCCTTAGAACAGGTATTCTAGGTTTAAACGACCTTCAGTTCATAATTTGGACAAACAAACATTAATACATGTTTTTTGTTATTCCAAGATTTAAGTATATTCATATAGGATGTCACGATATTGGCGTTGATTCTAATGTACACAAACTACAAGAAAATATCGCCAACTAATTAAAGTTTGTACTTTGGCAGAAAAGGGAGGATCCTCCGACCAGACGGGTGTTGTGTCTGGTGGGCTACTGACCGACGGTTGTTGACGGGTTATTGTATATATCTGCAATCGCTCGGATCTCTTTAATACCGCGATGCAGGATTAGTTCGTATGCGGCGAGATAGATGTCGCTACAGTACAATGAGTACAAACTTTAATTAGTTGGCGATATTCTAGCTACTGGAAATAGCACTTCTTGAAATAGCAGTGGAAGCCGAGTGGTCGAACGCACGCCTTGCAAATCAAAGTGTGCAGGTTCAAACCCCGGCTCGCATTTCTGGGTTTCACGTGCGAATCTCATTTACATCCGAGATTACCACTTGCTATGAAACGGTGAAGGAAAACATCGTGAGGAAACCTGCACGTCTGAGGGAACTTGACTAGTTCTCGATAGATGTGTGAAGTCTGCCAACCCGCACCGGGCCAGCGTGGTGGACTATGGCCTGAATCCCCCTCGCATTGAGGGGAGGCCCGTGCCCAGCAGTGGGACATTAAAAAAGGCTGTAGATATTCTAGCTACTATTGATACAAGATGTTATTTTCATGCCTTAAAAAATGGAGCATAGCAACTCCACGACGATTGTGTTTGTAGACTTGGGGCTCTGGCCGTTGTATCGTACTCACAGAACAAGACAAAGAGGAACAAGCTTTGCTTAGTTCGGAATCATACGATTTGTATGTTTTGTCTGGCGATATTTATTTTGTTTATTATAGTTAACAACAAATCAGTCTCTAAATGTGTCATAAAATATGTTAAAATGAAAGCGAGAATGATAATGAAGAGTTGGTTATTGCAACAATCGTATATAGAGACTGAAAATTTATTAAAAAATAGTTCATTAACTACCTATACCAACTCATTGCCAAACGTTTCACACACATTCACGCACACACCCTCAGTTTCACACTCTTCATTACACACACAGTACACACAATACATGCACAGACTCTTAATATTTTATTTGATACCTATTTCAATAACAAATTTCCTATTTTACATTTTAAAACATAAACCCAAAATACAAGCAACGCCTAGTTTAGGTTTCACAGTAACTAGTTTTTGTACATATTTTGGTGAATAGTAAAATTTTATTTTATTATTTTTAATTGAATTTGACGCCAACAGAATTAAATGAATTTGTAGTTTTTTTAAAATTTAACTTGTCGTTAGGAACCAGGAAATGACTGCGACTTTTTTTGTTACTTATGTATAATCTGCTTTGTAGAGTTTTTGTTCTATTCAATTAAAATAAGTTTTTGTGAAAAATCAATTTTAATATACCCCCACAATGTATATAAAGACACGTGCAGACTGGGGCGTCAAGATTCACGCGTAAAGATGTCTGCCAATATTAAAACGAACCGTACCTACTGACTTACAGATAAAGCTCAATCTTGAATTAAATGGCATTCAAAGTCAAATCATTTATTTTGTATAGGCCCACTTACAAATTGTCAAGTTTCCATTTTTTTTCTTATATACTACTATACTACCACCGGATCGAAACGCGACCTCAACTGAGAAGATCCGGTAAGAAACTCAGTGGGCTAATCATTTTTTTAAATCGTCAAAACTTATTACAAATACAAAGGTACATATAGCTCCAGTGTGTTGCCTTTAGAGCTGCTTTTAATAATAAAGATAAAATAATAATACGTTAGTAAGGCAATACACGCTACACTTTGACATTACGGGCAATATACTATAATATATAATATAATACGGCGCGTGCTAATATGGCAACGCGGTCGTATGGCTTCACCATATAAATCCAATCTATATGTATATTGGCATAGAGTACATTTTGTTATTGGCAAATGTTTCGTAAAGTGCACCTTGACGCTGCAGTGTCGGACTTAGAACCTCTCAGCTACTGGGGCCATCCAGCTAACTACAAGTTCATTGACAACTCAAACGAATATTATTTAAATTTGAAATTTATTGGAATGCCTCTGATCAACTCCCTAAAGATTATTGACGTAATGATAAATCAATGCAATACTTACTAAATTAATGCTAAAAGCAACTTTTTTAAAACAAGCTTTTAATTTAATTGCCCTTAGTTTTGTGTTCTCTTCAGCAAGCCCTTTCAATTGATACCCATACTGTGGTACTGCAGAAAAAATAACTATTCCGCCATCTTGGATGATCCGCCATGTTGGAATTTGAATGAGGTCACATAGCTAAGCATGCATTGTCATCCAAAGTAAGCCTGTATACCAAATTTCAGCCCAATCGGTTAAATATAACTGATTTAAAATTCAGTTGCAAGATTCCACCCGGACATACATACGTTGCAAGCTAATATAGAGCTTGTAAAGTGAGTGTTTATTACGAGAATTCATTTTAATATGTGCAAGCGTACGACACAGTATTGCGATTTGCAAGTGCATTGACTCAGGGCTTGTTCACCCACTGACATAGTTATCCATCTCTTTCGCACTAACCGTGATTAATATCGCCGTCACTTGCGCACACGCAACTTTTAGCACGACACTTTTCCCGCCATAAAAGTTGAGGACTCGTTTCGAAACCAAAGGCCTCACGAAAGAGAAAATGTATGGTAACTGAAATAATAATACATTTTAGACTATGTATAGTTTTGGGTCTTATTTATAAAATTAAAAAAAATCAGACAACACATGCCCACCGTATGATCCCATACTAAGCTTGTACCTAACCGTACAATGGACTGGGGGCGATCCCAGTTACATCCAGACCAGCGCCATTCCTCATCTAATCCCATTATATTTCTTCTTCTACTTTCTTTACGAAATGAATGAAATGATGATATTTAATGGAATAAGATGAGGAATGGCTCCACCTGTGTTTTAGCCAGTGTCAAATAATTAATAGCAAAGGGAAAATTAAATTATAAATAAAAATGGGTGATGACAGTGATAAAGATGGTGGATGAATCCCCATTATATTTCATTCGATTCGTAAAAGAAGAAGAAGAGGAAATAGTGAGGGGAGAGATTTTAACGTTAAAAAGTTATAACGATACGTTACGAGTATATACACTTTCGTTGAATTAGCCGCGAGTAAAAGTGAAATTCACTAAAAGTAAAAATAAACATAAAGTCGACAGCTTTTTTCCGATATAATCTGTGTAACAAGGTGTGTTTATTTGTTTGGATAATCTCTGTAACTATCTGTACAGTTCAGATAATACTTTCGCTGGTTAAATTGAATACAGAGGGGCGATCACGAGCTTTTTACGTGTCTATATGGTACTCGGAAAGTTTTGAAATGTTCTTACAACAGTTATACCTAGATTCCAATCTAGGGTCCGGCCTTTGGCGAATAGAAGCGTGGTGGTGATGAGGCTCCTAAAAAATACCTTATTGAAATACTTAAATCGATGGGTGAAAGTATATTTGACTAAAGCTACACTTTTGGGCGATATTGACTTAAATACATATTTGGAATCAGCAAATTTTTTTGTGTCTAATGACTATGCTCTCCTGTAAAGTAATAACAATGTCACTTAAGTCAAATAGCCTTTCACCCCTCGATATTACGAGTAGTGAGATTGTGATACACAATTATATTGATTATGAGGTTCTAGATTCGAATCTGTTAAGTGTTATTTGTAAGTAATGGCTCAGTTTCAAGCAAATCGTTACTCAAAATGTACTCAGATACAACCTTTGTCTGCCTACCCCTGTCAGGAATACACAGGTATTGATGATATTTTTAAAAGTATACACTCCGTAGAAATAACGAAATAAATTAATGAAAATCGGTTCCCATAGTCACATCACTAGTTCCCTATTTCGAATTTAGAACTGAATCTTTTTTTACTCTTTGACATTTGATTTTGAATCTTAACTCTATCTGATAAAGTCTATGAATTATAATAAATACTTTTAGAAAGGAGAGCGTGCGAAATAATTAGCGTTTTGACATTTCTATGCGTATAATTAGCTACTTTGTTACTCGATACAGCCTTTCTCACAAATTGCTTGTAGCAATAAAAACGTGCAAACCACTTAAAACCGTACTACTTTGTTAATAAAGTATATTATTCAGTGTAGTAATTAAGTTATAATACGGAACTTTAGTAGTGGGAAATTTGGTTTGTGGGATTTTAGATGGTCTTATTTTTACGCTACGATTACGTAAAATAAGCTTTTTGTATTGTAAACGTTGTAGTTTAAAGCAATTATTAAGGCCTGCTCACACTTGCGCGTTGAACACGCAACTGTATGTTATGAAAAAGTGCATTTAACCCCATTGCGTCAAAATTCACTGTCAGTGTCAGTTAGTTGAAAATGATCTTTTTCTATGGGTTAATACAGTTTGTTTTGGAATGGCAAAAAAATTTCGTGTCGAAGGGTCCGATTTTCGTTTGACCAATTTGACGTTTTGTTTCGACATATCTCGAATAGAGATTGATGTCTATCAAGCGAAAATCGGGCCCCAGTGTGTAAGCCTATTGCCTACTTTTCTGCAAGACTGTCATAAAGCTTTATTTTTTACTAACACTTTTCTCTGACACGGTATTTGACGCGTAAAGAGCACGGATGCGCTTGCGCACCTCGCATATCAATCACACATGACACCCATACCGATTGCTGGGTCAGTAGAGTGATTAGATGTCCGGCATAATGACACCATGCGCGTGTCCGATTTGTAAAAAAATGTAGTCTCCCGGTCCGATTTGAAAATGGAACTCGTAACTGTCGTGCGCACGAGTTGAATATTTTAATAGCTTCTCTAGTTGACAGACAATCTCTTCTTGTACTTTAAAAACTCGAAATATATTTGAGATAGGCTTAAATGTTTGTTAATTTAATAATTCCAGTAGATTTTTCAGGCGTTTTCATGCCGTCTTACGACTGCTTTCTATTGCTGGCCGATTAATAATTATTAATTAATTTTGCATTTGAAGCAATATCTCTGTATGACTCTTTATATGTAAAAATTTGTTGTATCATTACACAAAAAAAAAACAAACTTAGCAGCAACAAGCAAACTAACCCCCCAAAATGGCAATCTACAAGCGTTTCAACAAAACGGTAAATTACCGTAAAATTTTTACCGGTAAAATTAAACTTTCCCTGAAGTTAGAATTTACATCGTGTGAATTATTTGTAACAGTTTTTTTTACCGATCTTAAGTCACCGATTCCATTGTTGTGGTTTGCGCAAGTCTCTCCCAAAGGGAATAGCTGCAATACCTGATGCTATAGAATTCGCGAGTGAAATGTTGCGTTGCGTAAAAAAATATTACTTACCTGCCTATTAGGTAAAGCCTTAGGTACTTAAGTTGGGTAATCTAGGGCAGTGATAGACAAGTTTATTGAATAGGGACTGCATTCTATTAGCTTCATAAGGAGCAGTGGGCTTAACATAAGTTTTATCTCTTTCAACTGTCAGATTTGTCGAGAAAATTACGTCACTTATAGCTCATAACGGACATGGCTCGGTGTGACGTCATTTTCTCGACGAATCTGACAGTTGAGAGATAAAACTTATGTCTACGCTATAGAGTGTAGATATTAGGAGAACAATCTGTGTATTGAAAAAGTGTCCGTCGACATGCAATAAATAAGGGTGGCGCCACATTGGCATTATTTTGTAAATTTTGACAATTATATTACATTTTAATTAGGCATACTTCAGTTCATACCATACCCTTTGTCTAAACCAGCGCCACTGTGGAAGTTTTTTGAACTGTTCTGTATAACATACAGCTGGACACTTTTTCCACTTTTGTCCCATATGAGATTCTTCTCCTTATATCTACACTCCATAGTCTACGATGTCATGCTAAGTCTACAGGACCTATAGGGCAGATATGTCTCATGACTGCAAGACGCGCGCTAAAAAAATTGTACTAATACCAAAACGAACTGTACTGACCTATATATAAAGCTCATTCTTTAACGATAAATCATTGAGATGCGAGTGAATTTTGCACCATAGTCGCGTGGCTTTCAGCACAGCAATTATATCTTTATGTATATTGACCCAGAGTTCGTTTTCGTACTGGCAAACATTTTTCAGTATCCTGACTGTCTTTATTTACCTTTGGGATTTATGTGCATAACTTGACATCAATCGACCAACAGCTTGATATTTTATTTAATTTAATTTTGTATATTTTGCCTTGTATTACACTTTATAACCGCCCCAATATGTTTTCAAATGTTTTCATTATGTATTTACGATACCTTGTTCTTTATAACTATGTAAATGTAGCTGTTTGTTGTACCTTAATAATAAATAATAATAGATAAAGAAAGCAAGTATCTTGATCTGGTTCACGAGGTTGTCGACATGTGGGACATTGATGCGGCAATCATTGTACCGATAGTCGTTTCCGCCCATGGCTTATTAGCCAAGAGCCTCGACAAACACCTAAAGAGGCTCGCGTTAGGCAGCTGGATCAAGGGACAGATTCAGAAGGCAGTACTTCTGGAGACGGCGCGCATTGTAAGCAAGTTCCTCTCTCTGGAGCCCTAACCACTGGTAACTAGGACCCTGTTCCAGATGCCGGCGGGGAACTGTTTTTTATATTTTTAAATGTATTTTATATATATATTTAAAAATGTAATTTATAAGAAAGATAAGAAATAAAGGAAATAATAATAATAATGTGCAAATTTCATTACTGAAATCGCGAGTAAATCTACATGTCTATAAAAAGGCGTGTGCAGTTCGCCAACTTGCTCTGAACCACCATGATACCCATAATGCCTAATCAGCCTCGAAGTATGGGGAATGTGTCTATAATAGCAATGGCCTCACAACAGCTGCTAAATTGGAACCAAAAATATTGGTAAAATGTTGGAGAACACAGGCGTGCAAACCACAAGGCGCTTACGTCAATCTAAGGACATGTACTAACTTTTTTTATAGAAGCAATTCCGCACGCCTATCCGACCTTGCTTCACTTAAGTCACTTTCTACAATGCATCTGGGTTACCGTAACCGTTGGTTGCGAAACCAAATCGAGCCGGGTCGCCGAACTTGTTAAGATTATCTATATTATGAACGATGTCGTGTTAATGTCCAACACATATACTGATCAGGTGAACATATAAAAAAGGTCAGATGGATCTCGCCTAATAAAAAGTGAAGCACCCATAGAAAATAAGTAAGCTTGTGCGTATGTCTATCTATCATATCATAGTAAAGCGATTTCACAACATCTTTTTTTCATTTTTACATACTAATACATTATTACATCTGAAGGTGTTACCAGAGGTGCAGATCAGTGCACGCACACTGCGCTGGTGTAGTTTTTTGGTCCTAATGGAATAGGGGGCGAGCCCATTCCCATTATACCCGACATATTTGCTCTCAATGCGAGAGGGATTCGGGTTACAGTCCATCACGCAGGTCTAAAGCTGGTTGACGAACTTTACACAAAGCTTTATACAAGTGTAAACATCTTTGTAACATTTATACAGATCAAAGAACTGCCTTACAAAACATTTGCCAGTGGGTACTCTCTGTAAAATTACTTTCGAGGTATTTTTATTTATGTTTTTTTATTTTATTTTGAATAAATACATCACGCCTGTATTCCCCGAAGGGGTAGGCAAAGGTGCACTGCAGTGCGCCCACACTTTACCAATGTATTTTGGTCCCAACGTAATTGGAGGCGAGCCAATTGCCATTATACCGGACACATTCCTCCTTATTACGAGGGAGATTTGGGCCATAGTCTTCCACACTAGCACAGTGCGGGTTGGTGAACTTCACACGCCTTTCTCTAGACGTGCAGGTTTCATGACGATGTTTTCCTTCACAGTTTCATATCAAGTGGAAATCTCGGATGAAAATGGGATTTGCACATCAAACCCAGAGGTGCGAGTCGGGGTTTGAACCTGCACACTTTGATTGCAAGGCGTGCGTTCGACCACTTGGCTATCATTTCTAATAATATTTTATTTTGTTGCAGAAATTAACAGTGATGGAGATATAGAGTCGACAAGAATAAAACGAGAGGGGGTCCCGGAAAACAGGGGTGAGTTGGCACCTTTTATACGGCACGGAAGTGCCTCCGCCAAGTCTATATCGAAGGGTGAAAAGCTATTTGACTTAAGCAAAACTTTGGGCGATATTGACAAATATATATATTTGGAATCAGCGAATTTTTCTGTGTCGAATGAGTATGCTCTCCTGTTAACAACATGTCGCTTAAGTAAAATATCCTATCACCCCTCGACATTCTCTGTAAAAATATTCTTTACGCTGCTTGAATGAAATTTGAATGCTATTATCAAAAGTATTTTAAGTATTGTTTATCTTAAATATGTTTTATGTATCACTTTCCTTTTTGTAACTTCTCTCTAAAACTATTTTAACAAAGTCTACTGTGATTATTATTGAGGTTTAAGATGTACGAAATAAATAAACAACAGTTTTTGTTGTATAATTATTTACAAAAAACGGGTTTTGTATTTTTTCCCCGGGGACCTTAGTTCTATTGAAAAAAATAAAAGTAGCCTAAGTTACTCCTTGGAACATCAACCATATACCAGTGAAAGTACCGTCAAAAAAAAAACAGACGGACAAAAAAAGACATGTCTTTTCGTTATATGTATCGTATATTCTTTCATGTCTTAAATTAAAATGTAATATCTAGACGCACGGCAGTGCGTCTAGAGCCAAGTTATTGATATTACTAACAGACACTTAAATACTTAAATTATATTTATTTGTAGTATGTAGTGTAGATGGTGTTACCAAATACATGTTGCTGAAGCCATCTAACGGCCAACAGCGTAGTCCTGTAAAAAAAGAAAATGTTTCTGAAAAAAAAAAAAAACACTGATATTATAATGAGTAATTCAGGCTAACGTTCTTTTCAATACGAAGTCGCAAGTACATCATAATTCTCAATCCAAAAAGAGCTGTACAAAATTAGTGCTAACAGTATGCAAATACCGTCCCTATTAGCTATACTCTTTATTCTATTTATCGCATTATTAATTGTATGTTTTTTCTTTCTCTTTCAAATCTAATCCCGTGGTCGTGGCCAACTCAAACGGAAATTTGTAATATATAACGCACCTATCCTACCCACGACGTACGACCATGACTTGACGAGCAGACTTGACCGTACTCCTGGTAAACCAGAAGAGGAATGACTATAACACGAAGATCGGGAGGTACCGTAGTGTGAAACCACTTATTGGCCTGCTGACATCGACGGCGCGCACGTTCATTCAAGATGGCGTCACCACGGAGTTTGCAACGCAAATCCTCGGCACCACTCTTGACAACGGACGTATTTACGCACAATTACTAACAAAGTCCTCACTCGTGCTTTACAATAAGCCCACAAATGTAGAAGACCCTGTTATCGTGAAGCCCACGCGCGTTCATTCCGCTTTCGATGGCGAATGGAACGTCAAGCAAGATCTAGGCTTCATTGACCCTAAAAAGTTTATACTGAAAAACACCGATTACCTAGCTCCCAATAGTAAAATGGAAATCGTTTATGCCAGCAAACCTGTTCAGGAAACAGTTAAGTACTGGAATCCTCCGGCGACACCTGAAAATCAGGATGACAATCAGATTTTTGATGAACCCACCGCGCGGAGAATACAACCTTTTAAAGAAATACCAAGGTATGTGCACAATGAAGCTTTTAACTTCCTTGACGGCCCATCCATCGATAGCGATAAGAAATTTGAGTTCTATGTAGAACCATCTAGTGTCGATGATGTTAATACATTTTATAGACAGAGCAAAGCTTATGAACCAGTAACAGAACCAATAAAAGTAGAGCCACGTCCAATTGAAGACGTAGTACACGAGTCAAATATAGTTAAGGTTAAACCTAATTACGACTTGCCGACATTTACGATAAAAAACGAATTTTCGCCGATATTCTATTATATTGATAATGTTGAGTCACGCAGGGCTCAGCCGCAGGTGGCCCAGCAAACTAAAACACCCAAGAAACTGTTTGGGCAAAAAAGTGAGCCGAGACCAAAGAAAACGTTTACTTACGCGGGCTTCGCTGACTTCACTACTGTAGTAGGTGACACTGTTATCATATTTAGTCCTAACACTGAAACCACTCAAGCTCCTAATCCCGATGAAGTAAACGTTTATCCATCAGCCAAACGCGTCGATAAACTTGCAACCAAAATAACTTTCCTGGCTGCTGACATTCCTGTTCCCACATCCACCTTCAAAGCCTATGATACTCCTTCCTTTACTACTGTTACAACACCAAGTGGTAGTTCCGAAGTTAACAGATCAGAGAAAGCTCTTTTTAATGATGAGGATAGCCTCAAAAAAGTCCTATATGAAGTCGAAGATAAAGTACCTGATTCAATCAGCGTTCAATACAATAATGGTTTCGATTTTAACGTAGATGTGATTCAACCTTCGGAGTCTCCAGTTACAACTACAGAAAGCACACGTACAACTGAAGATTTAGAAGTGATACCAATTCAGGAATACAGTCCGCAAGCTACTGAACCGTTGGTTATACTTACACCATCATCAACGATTCTAGACATTTCCCAAGAATCCATAGTAACAGAAGGTAATCTTTCCGAATTGTTCACAAATTCAGAAGAAGAATCGGAAAATACAGCAGCAGAAATAACTGAAAAGCCGGTAGAAGAAGAGGAAGAAGAAGAAGAAACCACAACGGAAATGGAACAAGAAATATTGACTACTACAGAAAGTGGTCACAGTGAAGAATCTTCTGAGGAATACGAGACGACTACGGAGTCCAGGTACGTACCACCGGAGTCTATAGAAGATGAAAATGAGGAAACACACGAAGAAACACACGTGGAGACACACGAAGAGACACATCAAGAGGTGATTTGCACTGATGGTCTAGAGACGCAATCTACAATGACTACAGCTTATAAGACCTTGACATACTTAACCACGTACTTCATTCCTTTGGAAAGCACGGAAACCACAACTTCAATCAAATCTGATGTAGTTGTAGAAAGCAATGTTGGTTATTTAACAAACATAGTATGTAGAACTCAGCTTGAAATTCAACCCACAGCAGTAGTAAATGTTGATGTCAATTATTCTGTTGCTAGTAAAGTTCGTGTGTCAGAACCCGTTACCGAAAAATCCATAACAGAACCACAAGCTAAGCCAGAAACCGTCACGGAGGCAGCTAAGACAACTGAAATGCAAGAAGATGTAGGTACTACAGCGCAAGAAGAACAAACTATTGGCAGTACAGTTTCCGACAATAGTGAAGAAGAAACGGAAGCTAACATTGAAGAGAAAGAACCCACAACAACGACTACAACCACAACAACTACAGAACCTAGCACAACAAGTCAAGGACATGTCGAGGTTTCAGTAAGTACTGAACATTCAACAACTCCAACTGAAAAACCGACTACCGTAACAGAAGAAGATGTACAAGACCAGGAAAATGAGATCGATGTTATTTACAAAACTCTTTACACAACTTACACTTACTTTACTACGTTCTTTGGTGATCAAACATCGAGTGTTGCTAGTCATAAATCTGTCGTCACTAATATCATTACGTCGACTATCGATCTTTCTAAACTCGATCCATCACTATTAGGTGCCTTCAATGAAGACGAGATAGCTCCCACTAATGTTGGAATAGGTCGACCGACAGAGTCGTTTGCTATAAATAGTATAATTGACCTTGTTAAGAATAAAGATGTC
Source organism: Ptilodon capucinus (assembly GCA_914767695.1). NCBI lineage: Eukaryota > Metazoa > Arthropoda > Insecta > Lepidoptera > Notodontidae > Ptilodon > Ptilodon capucinus. The sequence goes on from OU611831.1 coordinate 5,751,300, forward strand.
ATTGAATCCGTAGAAGTAGATGAATCTTACAGCTCACAAACGCCTACACCATCATTAGGTGACGAAATCATTGCTAGCATAAAACCTGATGCAGTCAAAACATATTACACCACTTACACGTTCTTTACCACTATTTATGTTGGTACAGACGCTAATGTATGCAGTCGAAGAGAAGTATATACTAACTACGTAGGCCCTGATGCATTGGTTCCTACGAAAAGCAACCCACTTGCTGCAGAGAGCACCAAGGCACAGTTTGACTTCAGAAATTGTAAACAGGTTAAAATGGAACAGCCTGTTAATAATGAGGAAACGGCATCTATGGAAACCAGCATTAGTGTGGAGCACGATAATAGACAATCCTTTGAAGATTCACAAAAAGAATCAACATTACAACCAACACCGATTGAAGTAGACATGTTGTTTAGCGTTGAATCAAACCCGCTAGAATCTGAGAACAATTTTATTACTGATGTTAAATCATCATCTTCTAAAGGAGAAAGGAAGTTCTTAGATAGCAATAACATAATTTTAGATGATCAAATAAGCTCAGAAAGTAACATTGAAGAGATATTACCATCACCTACGCTTCTACTGCAGACTAGTTACACTACATTTACGTATTTCACTACAATGTACATAGGCAAAGATTCCAGCAAAATCAAAAGTCGCTTGGAAACAATTACTAATGTTGTTACTGAGACAATAATGCCCAATAAGGAACCGGATGAAGAGAGCAATTTACCGATAACCTATTATACCACCTTTACTTACTGGACTACTCTCTACAAAGATAAGTCCACGACGATTACAAGTCGAGAAGAAATTGTTTCTAACGTGGTCACTCCTGTGCCCCAAACATTGGCCACTGTAAGTCCTATTGATACAACGCCAATCGAAGTCGACAGTGTGTTACCGCCTAAAGAATTAGAAGTCGAAGTCAAACCATCAGCAGTTGACGACAACCTTGAGCATGATGATGGTAAAGCCACATTCTATACAACTTACACTTACTTTACTACATTTTACACTGGTAATACGTCTCAAATCAGAAGTAGCTTGGAGACTGTGACGAATATTGTCGATCACACGAAACTTGTTGAAGACAATCAACTTGGTAGAAAAGTGCAGGACAGTCCGGCTAATCAAAATCTGATCCAAGACAATGGTGGTAAACCTTTAATAGCACCGACGGTAGTAAAAGAAGAAATAATTCCTACAAAATTACCTGATGCTGCATCAGCCTCACCAACAGTCCTTTTGGGTACTTATATTGATAATTTATTTGCTGAAGTTAAACCTCAGGATAAACCAGCTACTGAAATACCAGAAGGCGAGAAAAAGATACTATTCTCTCAAGTAGCTGTAATTTCAGGTGACTCGACAGTAGTTACAGGTGATAGCACCCCTCACATGGAAACAAGCACATCCAGCAGTACAACTACAACATCCACGGAAGGGTCTATCATAAGTCCTACTCCTGAAGTTATCGAAAGTTCAGTAGCTGAGCCTGAACAAACAACTGAAGCATTCCAGGAATCAGAGGAGGAGGAAGATGAAGGTTTGAATACTAGAAAGAAATCTCGACTGACATTTACTCCTAAGAAACCATCGACAACCCCTGTTATCATACCATTCGCATCTAGGAACAGGCCGACATTCATTCCGAAACGTGTGCCATTATTGAGTAGTGCTACCACAATCACTCGGGCAGATTTCACACCTCCAGTCATCACAGCTACCCCTAGTCTGAAATCAGTCAGACCATCTGGCTATAATGGTAACAGAAAACAATCTGCCTTCCCTGGATCGTCTAGCGCTGGTAAGAGATTCCCGGGACGTAGTAGCGTTGGTAACTTATCTGGTAACATACCATCAGCCTCAAGACCTGGAGGCTTTGCCCCAAGAGGAAGCATTCAGCCAACATCGAGAAGATCAGGCTTCAGATCGAGTTCAGTTAGAAGCAACAGCTTGGACTACATTAGTCGGTCGGCAGTACCCAGAATAAGGCCAACTGCGTCTTCCAGACTGCAGCCTGGCAGAAGTGCTAGGCCTTCAGCATCAGTAACATTCGCGCCAAATGATCAAAATGACGCGGAGACTTATGGTACCCAGCAAGACGAAACTGCCACTGAACCTTTTGAAGAGATTACAGAAGCACCTGTTAGAACTACCAGCAATCCGTTGTTGCGATTTAGAAGGCCACTTGTTGCTAGACAGCCTGGTACTGCAATAACACCCAGATCAACTACGCCTTCTGGAAGACGAGGTATCACCCCTCGTAGTCGGGTATCAACCACTACTAGGAGAGCCACTACTCGCTCTACTTCTAACCCACTTCTTTCACTACGCAGACAGCGACCAAATGCTTTGTTCCCACGAAGGAACCTCTTTAAGCAACCTGAGCCAGAACCCGAAGAGGAATTCAAAGAGGATGAAGAGAAATTGGATGACAGCGAAGAGTTATTAGACGAAGAAGAGTTTGAAGAAGATAACGACTACGACTCATCGGATAGGAAAGAACGACAAGTTGCTTCGCCACCTGTATCATCTCCGAAACGAAACATAGTTCAAATAAGACCGTTTGCTTTTAGAAGGCGAACAAAACGACAAGTTGACTACAGCAACAGAAAGTACTCTAACTTTAGGAGGCCAGGAACGAAATCCACGACACGTCGCCCAGAACTGGAAATAGAGGCACCGCCACCTCCAAGCACACAAAAAGCAAGACCCGGTAGCAGATTTAGTTCCCGAGGTTCGAATTCTAAAACAACTACAGCTGCTGCACCTAAAACATCAAACAAATCTCCACAAAGTAAATCGTCGTCAAATAAGTCTCAATCAAACAAATCTCAACCAAACAAGTCTACATCTAATAAATCCTCTTCTAGGCAACCATTTATTATCCGTGGTGAGAGTAGATCATCGACAACTACTTCTTCCCCGGCTTACAAGCGAGGCAAATCGGTCAGACCATCATCAAGAACCACTACTACTGCATCAAGACCGAAAGCTCCTAGACTGCACGGTAAAAGCACGTCATCAACCACTAGGGGAAGTACTTCTAGGAGTTCAACACGTGCACGTACTCGAACAACCACTAGTAGGGCTTCAAGCAGGCAAAGGAGCTCCTTTGAAAACAACAGCGGTGAACGTTTCAACCCTAACAATATTCTGAATGACGGAAAGATTACTATCACACATCATATACCTACTGAAGTAACGGTGCCTGTTGTAAATGGGAAGATAACTGAATACAAGAACTTATTATCCGCCACACCTAGCATAGAAACTCTGTTATTGAATCAGGTATCTACTTCCGTGGGACCTCAAGGTAATCCCCAGCTGGTGCTAGCTGCTGAATCTACTGAGCTAGCTGATAACGGAGCTACCAAAATCATTAAATACCTTTTACATGAAACACCTACCACTACTGTTATCTTCACCCCTACCACAATTAGAGGCCGTAAAACATCATTTTCCCATATCTTGCCTAGTACTGTCTTCAACGTAGAAGCAGTCACACAAACTGTCGCCGCAGAAATCGGCGCAAACGTACCTTTAGCTAACCTTTTGCTTTCCCAACTCTTGCTCGGAAATCAGCAGCCTGCAATCAACCCTCTCCTTGCTTTACAAGGACAAGGTTTATTACAGCAGCAACAAGTAGTACAAACTCCAGTCACTGAGTATAAGATTCGAACGACGACCTACGTGACTACAGTCACGGACGCTAGGGAGACAGTCTTGCCTATAACCTTTAAAGGCGTAGCTATTTTGACTACCATTGTCGACCCCACTACCAACGTTATAACAGCAACTGAATTCATCACGGATACCGTTGTCACTACACCTACTGCCTTAGGTCCTCCTCCTCAATTAAACTCTCTATTATTACCACTTTTACTTCAACAGCAACAACAACAGCAAGCAGCTCTTTCCTTCCAGACCGCTAATCCTCTCCTGGGATTAAGTCAGGCAGATTTAGGAAGCTTAGGAAATCTTAACAATCTCAATCTTAATCAGCAACCAAATTTAAATAATGATATTTACAGTAACAGTCCCAAGCCTAATATTCTTTCTGATCTAAATAGTAATGAGGATTTCTCTGATGATGTTCATGATACTGAAGAGGATTCTTTACCGCCGCCTCCTAGATCACGTTCAAGAAACAAAGCTCGAGCGCCTAAGCCCGCAGCAGCACCAGCTAAACTAACGAGTATAGTAACTCTCTATGTGTCTGGAAGGCATCCTGGGGAGTTCAGCACAGTATTATCGACAGTCGTATCAGACGACACACAGACAGTCAGAAAGCGCGAAGCCATTTATTATGATAACGTAGAAACCCAGCCTTCACTACTTCCCACGATCAACGAACTCGTAGGGTCTTACGTCGACAATGGTATAGCTTCTGAAACGGAAAAATATTTCGATAACCCATCAATAGAAACTCAGGCTGAAACGCAAAGCCTGGAGAGTATAGTGGGTGAGATTAGCAAACATATAAGGTATGATGCGTCACCAACGTATGTCGTGAAGCTGGCGAGCCCTTCTGCCATTAGAGATTTAAAACAGAGTTCTATAGACGACGTCTCGTGAAACAAACAAACGGTTAGGTGTATAGTAATGGTTTAGTTATTTATTTACATCGCATCATAGTAAGTTAACTATGGAATAGTGCCTTATAGTTTTAGTATAGCTGTAAGATTGAAATACTCTTTTGTACTTGACTAGATGTTAACATTTATATTTAAGGTCACCAAAAATGTTATATCCTATGTTACCATAATCGATGTGCTGGGTTTAATTTTGTTGGGTAACGATAACTCACTGCCTAAGATAAGACTAGGTTATGATAAGCATAAGTGTCTTTTAATACTCTTACTTCCTTCGCTTTCGACTGTACATTGCAAAATACGACTTAAAATGTTCAAACAATAAACCTTATAATTAAAAAACAATGATTTTCAATTCCGTTTCAACCATAATGAGGGTAGTTTCATAGTAAACAGACAATTTAAAGAGCCAAATGATATGACACAGCATATTAAAATAACCGCTAGGAACAATATAACTAAACACGAGAACAAATTACATGACTCAAACCTATAATCCTAGACCCTACCAGATTTTGACTTGATCTAGACAAATTGACGATCATGATGTCATGACGAAGACTGATCATGATGAAGATTGATCATTCGGCCAAGTCGAAGACTGGTTGTGTGATGTCATGATGAAGACTCACCATGATGTCATGACGAAGACTGATCATGATGTCAAGACGAAGACTGACTGTGATGTCATGACGAAGACTGATAGTATGACTACACCGGAAACGGAAGATCCTGAAGCTCCCCTACCACGGGTGGTTCCACCCCGACATCCTGCGTCATCCAATACTGAGGTGAGTGTGACATTTGATTTATTAACATAAATATAATCTTTCATAGATGTTCTTGAAGCTAATAAAGTCTGTCTCAGATCATGTAGCATGTGCGTCAAGATATATGTCACGGAATGTGATAATTAAATTGTTTCTCTCCTATGAAATGGCAGTGAGAGAGTGACTTGGTGCGATAAAATCGGTGACATAGGTCTTGGCATTAGAACTACCTGTACAGATTTACTATGATAACTTGTTGAATTTTACGTAATCTGGAATTTCCTGGTATCATTTAATGTTCATGATACTAGAATTGCTTCAGTAGTATGATACCATGCTAAATGAAAGTAAAAGTACAGTTCACATTAGTGTTTTTGAAAGTGTTCTCTTGCCAAAAATATACATGAAGTTTGAATGCTTTTCGCAAAAGCCAGGCGACCAAGCGAATAAGTTCCCTCACACGTCATCGAAAATAAATCGTTGGAAAATGTGCTTAATTAATAAGTAAATACAGTTCATCTTGGGTATTGGTGAAAAATTTCTTGTTTTGCACGCGTTTTGATTCGCCTATTTGTGTGCGTTAAACTAAATATAAAAAAAAACCGGCCAAGTACGAGTCGGACTCGCGCACGAAGGGTTCCGTACCATTATCTATAAAAACGGCAAAAAAATCACGTTTTTTGTATGGGAGCCCCCTTAAATATTTATTTTATTCTGTTTTAATAGTAGATATTTGTTGTTATAACGGCAACAGAAATACATCATCTGTGAAAATTTCAACTCTCTAACTATCACAGTTCATGAGATGGTGGCAGACGGACGGACGGACGGATGGACGGACGGATGGACGGATGGACAGTGATGTCTTAGTAATAGGGTTTCCGTTTTACCCTTTGGGTGCGAAACTTTCAAAAATAATCACATTCACAGCTGATAGTGATTTTCTAAAAGATTCGATATTGGTGTCCGAATTTCGATATTATGAAATAGGTTAGAGGAAATCCCGGATGTTCTGTTTTTACTTTTTAATCCTAAGGCATCTCGCACGCAGTCATTGTGGCGTCGAGACTCGCGCGTTAAATTTTTGCCATATCAAAACGAACTGTATTGACATATAGATAAAGTTCATTCTTCAACGAACTGTCACTAACAGCGTGAGCGAAATTTGACGCGTTTTAGCTTTTACCACAGAAATTCAATCTTTATTCCTGTTCACACAAAGTTCATTTTTATATTGTATACAATTTAGACGCGCGAGTTTTAATGCTGCAATGTGCGGTCTTAAAGATAGCCTTCACTGGCAGGCTATATACAATTCGAATGTAACATTGTACATAATAATTCAGTTTCAAGAACATCTACTTCTAACAATTATGTAAATAGATTAGACAGTTAATACGTAGAAGTAGTACAATTAATTAATATATGTAGTATTAATATAACTGTAGATATAATTAAAGTGTGACGTAAGATAGAAATTACGTAAGAAGTTACAGTAAAAATATTACGTAGTCGCATCGGAATGACAACGGATCACGCGAACGTTATCGTGTCACGCAATACCCCGTAATTACAATAGTATCACGGTACAAAAGATGACGATTCACAATTTGACTGAATTGTACTATATAATGCAGGAAGTCGAATTGTGATCACGTGAATAAATAAATACATCACCACGCCTGTAATCCCCGAAAGGGAATGCAGAGGTGCTCTGCAATGCATCCACATTTTGCCGATGTATTTTGGACCCATGAGTTATATGTACCAAGCGACGCAGAAAAATTTGGCCGTTCGAATGGTATTTAAAACCCATTTTACGATTTTTTGTCGCTTACTGAGAATTGCCTTTCAAGCGTCGATATTTATACACAATTACCAAGTATTTTGCCAGTGACAAGTAACGATTAACTGTTAGAATAATAAAGTAATATTAAAACATTACTGCATAAAATTGTGGTGGAGACCTCTTTTGTAATTAGTACTGACTTTATCTTTCAGTACACCGTTTACGAATATATTATATTACGTACTGTAATTTCTATCTTTTGAATGTTTGACTATCTGTTTGTGTGTAGTATTAACTGTATATTATTTTGCAGATTGCATCAGCTGTAGAGACCGCTTGTTTTTCTTAACGTCAATCCTCTATAGTCCCTATACCAAGTAGAATACTATGTTTAATACAACAAAATCGTGGTGTTTGAGCGGTAAAAGAACGATTCGCTTCGGTAATATCAATTAATTGTATATAATAGTAATTTTGGTCGCGAATTCTTATACCGCGATTCAGGTTTGTATGTGAAATCTTGCATTAGACACTGAGTAGTAAACAACGCCACCTATTAACAGAAGTAGTAATTTTATAGCGAGAGTTAAGGTGTCGCCACGTGTACATAAACTACATATATACAATGTTTGGAAAATTTATAAAATAATGAGAGCATTGTTATAATACATTTTAAAATAATTTCAGCCTTCAACACGAATGCTATTGTGTTCGACAACACGCCATGGAGGCCAGGCAGAGATATGGATTTGGATCAAAAGCCAGAAGAAGATGAGAGGAAATTAAAGAATCTCGCGACAAGAATTATGTCGAATGGTGTAGAAGTTCTTGTAAAGGATAAGAATTCCGATGGAAAACAAGAGCAGGTATGTACCCTAAAAGTACGCATTAAAGTACACGCTTTTTATGAACGCTTTTTTATGAACTATAATAAAATATACGTACTCTATGGATGAGAGCCTCAACATTTATATAATTATTTATATTTCTAAGTAGAGATGTTGTAAGCAAAAACAAAAAATCTGTCCTACCAAATTGTAGAACTCATTTGAACTGAACAATACGCTTACGTATGTAGTATAATTTCTACTGTAAGTTTTTGGTTTAGTCTTCTTAGTAATCATCTTTGATTCTGTGTTTAACTGTAATATTTTCATTTACGTTTATATCATAGTCTTTGAACTTTCCTTGTGTCTTTACGCTTTGATTTTATCACAGCTTTTATTTTCTCAGCGCAAACATAAACTTATACACGCAAGCTCAGTACAACACGATTCGTCAACACCATCAAAACAGTTGCTTTCATCAGCCGTCGCTACTTTTGTCAGTCGCCAGCAAATCAGTGCACTGTTCCCATTACATCACCTCATGCAACATAATTATATCATCAAGACTTGTATGACCACTTACACATACTTGACAACGGTGATACAGAATAAAAGGAGTGCTATATCAACCTTTGAAACGATCGTATCTGTAGTCACTACTGAGTCGCTAACGAATATCTACGATTCTGACGTCATTACCGAGTTAAAGCCGACTAAAGTAAGAATTGGGACCCTGTTAGTGACCTTCCTGGGTGATCCAGAGACTTCCAAAATGCAGTTTTTACCCTGTTCAAATATAGCTTCATCTAACATCACCATTTCTAAAACCCCTATGTAGCTAGTTATTTATATACCAACTATTCCACACCCCTAACTCGATTTTGTTATATTCTTTAATTCGTTATTAATTTCCTTACATTTTCTTTTTCCAGACTAAATTCATGGAAGTGAAGACAATACAACCGTCAGTAACAGCTAATCTGTTCATGAATAACTATCCAAAGATAGACAAACGAATCGATAGTGAAGAGGACGATAGCTTCGATTTGATCCAACCATCTGAAGTCAGTAATTCACCATGCACTAACTCCTGTTCGTGTAGCGACACAAAAACTGAAGGGCTTAAAACAAAATACACAAATATAGACCTATCTGGAACGACTGATAAGTATGGAATAAAATCTACCAAATACGGTGCAACTAAATTTAATTTACGACCGACTAATAAAGAGTCTGCCGATAAGAAAACTCAATACGGTCCTTACGAATATGAAAATAACTCACCCTTAGCTCCAACTGATAAAATAGTTGAGAAATATACAGAAGTTAATGATTATTCAGAGGAAAAAGATACAAGCTCAGTAGAAGAGAGTGAGCTGTTAACTAACGAACAAGCACCGACCCCTGTCAAAAATAATAAAGTGCATACAAAAACACCAGAGAAACCTAAACCTGATAAATCACAGAAACCCAACAAGAACAAATTTGTTGTGGCTGAACTTCTTAAGCTAGGATCTTTAGGAATAAAAGGACTGTCACAACTAGCACCAGTCATAGAAAAAATGACAGGAGGTTTCATAAAACGACAGGACACTGTTAATAACACTACGACTACAACTCTTAAACCTGCATTGAAATTAACACCCTATAACATGAATAAAAGGGTTGATAATGAGTTAGAATCTAAGCATAGTAGTTTTCCGATTTATATTCCAGTTGATGAGATGGAAACTTCTGAGTCGCAAATGTTTTTTACTAACGCTACCCTTCATCAGAATCTTGCTTGGGCGGTGGAACATAAACAGCCTAAAGCTCACATTGTTTTGCCAAAATTCATCCATGAAAGTCCTCTTGTCAATGGCGGTATACCTATTAGTCCTGGTGAAATAATAACTACTAATTCTGACGTCATTGTGGGTAAGCCCGCTGTTGGGGGACCCTTGACTTTAGCTGCAAGTGGCATCAAGTTACAAAACCCAGTCATTCCACCTCCAATCGACAGTTTTGTATCAGCCAATGAACACTACTTAGTCCATGAGAAACCTCTCGGTGATCAACCTTATGTTCCAGATACTAAAGTTGATGATTCTTTTGATTTAAGACCTCCTGAACCACCTAAAAGGAACCCTAAACCTAGTAGACCAATGCACAGACCACCGTCTTACAATATGCAAAATGTGCCGAATGATCAATACCCTTACCGCATGCCACCAAGTATTCATGACCATTTAATGAAAACAAATCAAATCAAAACAACTGGATCTATGCTAGGTAACCATGGTAGACCAGCATTCTTGGACTACATACCTTCATTAAATAAACCAACAACATTGAGCACCCCAGTGCAGCATCACATCGATTTCACTCCTGTAAGTGAAGTTTCCGTAGATCAGGAAGTAGCAGACAACAGTGCCAGTTCATCTGAAGTCATTAATACTAGAATAAAAACTGAAGCTGAATACACAATAACCGGAAATAATGATCCCAATAAACCATTTTTAGTCGATATTCAACCTTCAAGAGTGGCTAATGTACTAATACCTCATGGAAGTTCTACTGCGATAGTCTTCGCAGGATCTACGGAGCCTCATAAAACTGGAGACTACGTTGATGATCCATTGCCTTACCCTGAACCTGGCTATTTTGGTAGTTTCAGCATTGATGCTCCACAAATGACAAATGTGCACAATGTCGCACCTAATAATAATAAGCAATTCATGGCTACACCAAATTTCCCTTCGCCTTTGGATTCTTACAAACCAAATATACCATACAAGGACCAAGTTAGAAATGATCTGAAATATAAATGGAAAGATAATAAACGCCCCACTGACTTCAAAATACCTCCCCCTACAAGTAATCAAGAGACACACGTGCAAGTAGGGCCAAAAATAACAGTATATAACCCAGACGTATACAATCCAACCAATAACAATTTTGATCAATCGAACCGAGTTAAAGGCAAGAAGAAACAGGAGAATGAAAAAGAAATAATTGATAAAGAATATGAAAACTATTTAGCTGTTCCTCCACCGCCACCTACTCATAAATCTCACTACAATCAAGACAATATATATGACAAAAGCAAGCCATATAGCCAAAGACCCATAGTTCATACAAAACCAGTACAAGATATGAAAGTATTTTTAAATGTACAACATCCAGTACCAGAACAATTACCGCCCAAAGTCACTTCTGAAATCTATTTCGCAGCACAAATGCCGAATAACAAACCAACTCCGACATACACCATACATATTCCTCCAGCCTCACCTCCATATAGTTATGATCAAGTTCATAATGTACACTCGCAAAGACCTGTAAATGTAGGGCCAACTCATAACTCTTTCTCTGTCATTTCATCACCAAATATGGCAAATAGAACAATAGTAAGCAATAATAACAATGACAAAGATAATACATACACAGTAACACTTAATACAGCTACTAACGTTGCGAGTAACAGTGAAACTAGTCAAGTGGTAGGTTCCAGTATCTCTGTACCCGTTGGTACATCGCCGAATACTGATCAATTGAATACTGATATACCTATTGGAACCAACTTTGCTATACGAGTTGAAGATAACAATACGCCAATGGAAACTTATAATTTACAAGGGCATCAAAATCCTAGCATTGTTTACGATGAACATGCCCGTGTGCCGCAAGTGTCTATATCTATAGGAGATAACAGATGGAATAAAAGTTCAGGAGGCAAAATTGAAACTACCGTAATAGGACATAATTACTATAATCAGAATTATAATTATGGAAACAAATTTTTGAAAGAGCCTGTGAGCCCACCTGTTATATCGCCATCTCTCAACAGCCACGCAAACTTCCCTATGATTAATGAGAATAGTACACCTAAAAGTGTAAACAAAGATGTAAAGCCAGTTACAGAGTACGTTGATGATGTTAAATCATCTGATGTTAAAAGGCCGCCAAAACTGATACCAAACATCCCAACAAACTCACACGGATGGTACTCTAGTGTCGTTAATGACATTAATATTAATAATATCAATGTTGAAGTAACAACACGAAAAATAATTCCGTTAACTAACAACGAGAAGGACAGCTTACCACAATTTGGACAAAAAATTGCTAGCGTAGGTAAACCACCAAATGAGTTCTGGTCACAAAAGTCACCACATTTAACAAGCTTTAATATTGGGAAACCGTTTACAAAACCACAATCAACTGAAAAATCCTACAGTACTCTCCCGCCGTTTACTAAGAAACCTTTTAATATTAATTACATACCGTCTATCTTCGGTGCTATAAAACAACCAGCGTATGATATTCCAGTAAAAGATAATAGCGATGAAACAACAACTGCGTACGTCAAAGATAAACCCAGGCCAGAGACAGTTAAGCCAGTATATGAAACCTCTGATGAAATATACGATGGTGAGGAAGAAGCTGAAAGCCCTGGTGATATGGATGGAGAAGTCAGTTCAGAATCTATGAAAGTACCAGTTATTAGTTCGTCAGTAGAAATCGATAATAATTCAAAATCATCGACAGAGCTCACGTTGCTACAAGATGAAGTATTTGAAACACAGAAAAACTCACAAAAAGATGAAAACAAGAAATTGGTGGACTTAAATCCGGGTACACAAACAGAAAAACCATTCCAAAATAACAATAAGACTGTTTTCACTTCAAACAATATAAAGCCAATTTTTGAAAATAATCCATATATGAAACCTAGGCCATTTACAGTGAACACTGCAATCATACTCGACCATCAGTTACAGCAACCTCACTGGCAAATCAATCAAATGATGGAGAACTCCACAAATGTGTCGTACGAAGATAATTTAGATTTGAACATCGGTGAAGAAATGAAACCACCATCAATTGCCAAGCCTATAACACAGAGGCCATATGTATCTCAATATGATATTAAATATAAAAAGCCTCCAAGACCAGTATTTGCATCTACTCCTAATAAAACCCAAGTATACAACGAGTCTATAATCACTTCTGTAGTTCATATTCAGGATACAAAGCCATTGATAGTCGAAAAACCAACGGAAAAGGCACCTTTACCATCATTTACCATGCCCAACATTGAATTAAACCATACATCAAGTGAAATCATTGATCTGTCTCCCCCGCCTCCAACTTTGGATTATAATTTCAAACCTTCAACGAACGATGAAATGATTATGGGTATGAGTCCTCCACCGCCGAGAACTCCTTCAGGTATCAGACTTCCCACTAGAGTGCCCTTGACTCCTAGACCGGTTCTACCAATAAGGACTCCCTCTCCATATAGACCTAAACCGCCACGTCCATCTCCTCCTAGAGCAACAACGCAAAGATCTGTAAGGAAACCGATTACTAGAGATGATGTGTCTACATACAGACCGGCTTATGATATTCTTAATGGTATAAGAAGACCAGTATACAACCGTGATCAACCTTCGTCGCAACTTCTGCCTCCGCCACGAGATGTTCCTTCAAGAGTTATTAATTCTATGAACAATTTGCCGGCACCTACTTTAAGTGCACCCGAGCTACCTAACATAGTGTTCCCTACACCTATATCAACAGGGTGGTTGACGTCATCTGGCATTGAATTTTCTTCAAGTTTCAATTTTGCACCTACATCAATACAATTCCCTAAAACTCCCACACCTTCAAGGATTCCAAGTTTCGATGAAGTATCATCTTCGGAAAATTCTTATTCTTACGAGGTTGAAGTATCTTCTGAACATGTTGACGAAGTAAGTTCTGAAAGTCCAGATACAAAAGATAGAGTCATTGTATCTAAAGATTCAAGTACTGAATCTACAACAACAACGAAGCTAACTAGCTCTGAAACCAATGGATCAGCTTCTGAATATAGTGACGAAGTGACTATTGATGAAATGAAAGTGATACCTCTAGTTAACAAAACTAGAACACGCAAACCTTATCCTGTAAGGAGTGATGAGAAGAAACAGACTACTAGTAGATACAAGCTACCTGTTAAGCCTACATCAATAATAAGACCGACTAGAACGTTTTCACGTCCAGAAATTCTGTATCCAACGAGACATACTTCGATCAACAAGATTGTTCGACCAATAACACGTCCTACTACTGTATCTTCTGTAAGTATAATTGAAAGTTCAGAGTCATCAGTAGACGAAGAGTATATACGACCTACAGAAGTTCTTAAAGAAAGCATACCAAGTTTACCGACATTATCACAAATAAAAGCTTCAAAATCTATAGAAAAAGAACCATTTGTAACAGCTGTATCAAGCTTAGATGAAAGTCGAGTGGAAAAGGTAATACCTACTCATCACGCTGGTAATGAAATCAAGGTTGTAGATGAAATAATACCAACTAAAACAGAATTCCGAACTACCGTTGTCACTCTAACAAAGACTCTATCAGAACCACCTAAGACTGTTTCTAGTATTGGCTACGTGAATCTGACTCACACATTGACTGTTACGCACACAAAGACGAGTTTGGTCAGCCAATCAGAAGGTGCTGTTACACAGACTTTAGTTTTGACTAACACGCACACATCCACGATTGTAGATGTCGTAACTGAAGTATATACACAAGTGCAGCCGACAACGATAATAGAGACAGTGACGAAACATATACCAATTATGCAAGTCCAACCGACACCAGTTCAAGAAGTCATTCCCAAAACTAAAGTACCGCTCGACGATATAACAATGTCCTCTGAAGAAAACGATAATCTGATAATTAAAGATGAGACAACAGATAATATAATTCAAAAGATTGACAATGAGACGGAGGGAGACAACGATACATTCTTTGTTGTTATGAATAAATCTCAAAATGGTGGTCAAGCTCCTCCAGTGAATACAGATATTGAAACAGGGGATTATGATGGGGTTACAAGAAATGAACAGGTTAACAGTAATGGAGTGTCTCAAGTCTTGTTCGGGGAAATTCTTTTAGCTGGAGCACCATTCTTGGAGACTGCAAACGTTAACCCTAATGGTATGAATGTTTTTTATTCTATTACTTTCTATCTATTACTTGAGGAAATAGTAAATGTTTAATGATGTTTGCCAATATCAAAACGAACTGTATTGACTCTTCGACAAAGCTCATTATTCAACTAAATGTCATTGACAGCAAGAGCGAGTTTCGATGCGGTCGCGTGGCGTTTACCACAGAAATTCAATCACAATGTATATAAACACAGAGTTTGTTTTGGTATTGACAAATAATTGGACGCGCGCGATTCTTGACACAGTATACCCAGAGCTTAAGGAACATTATAGAAATCTTTATCAATATTATAGGTGTTACTTTCGGCAAGGAGTGCCAACCAGACTGCAAAGCTTCCAGGAATGAAAGATGCCAGAGAATTGATGGCCTCATGAAGTGTGTCTGCAGACCTGGATTCGCTAGGACTTTCCCTGATAGGCCTTGTAAACGTAAGTATTCTAGTGTGCAGATCAGCAGGTTAATTACGTAAATCTCTCAAAATATGTGGAAAAGCCATCATGTTTTGTGGTTTCAAACGAACAATGCTAAAGTCACATAATCGCCTGGCCAAAGATCAACCTTTCTTTCTATTCTTAAGAATATATTAATGAAGAGACAATTTCCATGGATGATGATAGTTTTTATTAGAGTACCGTTCAATGATAATTATTTACTGAAAAATGACTGTAAAACTTCGGTTGGGGTGTATCCTTTGGGGCTCTATGGAGTTAGGTTAGGTTAGGTTTTTTTTTTTTTTTGTTTGCGCTGGGAATGCATTTCCCAGCGCAAACAAAAAAAAAAAGGTTAGGTTAGGTTATTTCCTTAGCGCCCCCAAGGGTACACACTGACCTTCCCCTCGCGTTAAAGGGATAACTGACATGAGATGACTTAAGATCCATTAGGATCAAATCTGTCAGAGCATATTTCAATGTATAGCATCGCAGTCTATTCGTTTGGGTATCATAGGCATGCCTGTATATTTAATTTCAAAGATTTTTCACTTGGCTTGAAGTCTATTGAATGTCATCAACTATACTTTCCAGCTACTTATACCTACTCCGTGAACCTAGCCCTTGGAACTCAGGGTAACGACCGTCTAGAGTTCCATGAGAGTCTATCAGATAACTCTAGTAAGCAGTACAATGCACTTGCAATGGCTACCCATGAGGGTATCAACAGGATGGTGATGCAGTCAGACCTGAGGGATGTATTCCACGGTGTCCACATCACCGGCTTCCATCCAGTGGAAATCAAAGGCGCTGGTGGTGAATTATATCAGGGTGTTATCAATGACTTCTATGTGCAGGTAATAATGGTCGCTATTGTAATACGAATGCTATTAAACGAGTTTGAATGATCTCGACATTGCATATTATGGAAATAACAGATGCAGAATGCCTTTGGGCGAATTAAATTAAAAAAATCCTTTCGTAATACTATTTTAATTTCTCAAGAAGTTGCTGCCCTGAGATAAGTATTAAAATATATACATTAAATAACAAATTAAAAAGTAGTAAATTAGTATCCGTACACCGATTAAATAGTAAAACTATTTGGAAAAAACTTGATATGTGGGTATTTAAATTAGTAAAACTTCGATTTACTACTGTGTCAACCTTATGTATCAGCTTCGATTTACTACTGTGTCAACCTTATGTATCAGCTTCGATTTGAGTTTCGACGAATTAACTTTTAGCGTACGTCAAAAAACCCGAATTGACTTAAGCCACATTTTTTAACTTAACAAGAGAGCATACGAAAAGTACCTTGATTGAGTCATCCGCCATCTTTATCACTGTCATTATCCATTTTTATTTATAATGTGTATTTATTGAATTTGTCCTTGCTATTAATTACTTGACATTGGCGAAATACTCGCGCTGGTCGCAGGTGATGCCATTCCTCATCTTATTCCATTAAATATCATCATTTCGCTCATGAGTGAGAGCTCACGAGTCAAAATTCGCTTCGGCAGTCAATTTGATTTCGTTGTAGAATGAGCTAATTGTATGACTCAATATAGTTCGTTTTAAAACTTTGACGCTCATGTTTGGACTTAAAGGTGTCATCAATAAGAAAAATTACTGCTTTTAAAATATATCTTACATTCCAGCTCTCCGATAACGCCCATGAGAGTCGACTGAAAGAAGTAATTGAGAAGTATCTGAGGAACAATAACTACAGCCTCGGTGGTACCGAAGTGCACGCTGCCAGTGGGCTGATAGACAGGTTGAATGTTAGCGGTAAGTTTTTTTTTTTAATGGACTACGTTGTTGGCCGTGAGGGGTCCTTTACAGCTTTACCGGAGGAGTGGCGAGCGCAGAGTGCTCTCCAACCAAGGCCTTAAGGGCGGAAAAGGGTGGCAACTAGCTCAAGGGCGCCACAGAGGGCACGATCTCGGCTTGGGCAGTTACCTTGAGGGGAGAGGTACTGACTGTGGGAGAGGTAGTGACTGTGGGAGAGGTAGTGACTGTGGTTAGCGGTAAGATCATTATAGCACATCATTAAGCGTGTATTCCCCGAAGGGCTAGGCAGAGGTGCACTGCCGTGTATTGTGAAATCGTGAATTTCTCTGCTGGTTTCAGATTTCGACGAGTGTTTGAGTGGCCAGTTTCATGACTGTTCAGAGCATGCACAGTGCTTCAATCTCCGTGGAACTTATACATGCAGCTGTCTGGAAGGATACGCGGACCTTAGTGTCAACACTTTATATCCAGGCAGAATATGCTCCGGTGAGTCGACCTTGGTTTGGTAATGATTCTTGACCATAAGTAGCTTTTGTTCGTACTTCAAGTACATAGATTCAACAATATCAAAGTGGGACTACTTTTCCTAACATTTCAATTTGATAGTTTCACACCTTTAACTTTGTGTGTAACTTTACCGTCTACGTACGCCAGATTGTCTATGTCAAGACGTAAATATTAGACGCCTTCAATGAGACCAATTTATTTTTGTCCTATTTTTTGGGTATCTTTTGGACACGATTAGGCATCTATACTTCTCATTGTTTCCTATTATCATGGCATACACTCGACCACACCCATCGTCATAGAAATAAAGATATAATAAATACCACACAACCCATCATGAACTCACAACATATACATACTCATCATGATCCCAATATAAGAAAAGAATTACAACGGACTGTGATAAGTGTACCTACCATTATTTAACCTCAGAATTATATAAATGTACCTAAGGTTTACGCGACAATAACATCGACATTTAAAACTAACCTAGCGCCATCTATTGGTGATATATTTTGAATGTAAACAGACTGGCTCATGAAACGATACCTTATTTACAGCTGAGCCAGTGGGCTGTGAACGCTGCAACTATCACGGCGCATGCTACTCCCGGGACGACAGACGGGTCCTATGCGAATGCTTCCCATGGTATGCAGGCAGCTCTTGCCAGGTCAACTTGAAGGGTGAGTTGCACTTTGTGGACATTTTGATGAACCTAGCTATTGGTATTGGCATCCTTATTTACCTAGTAACCCAGTAGTTACTTAGTTACACTACTTTTGTTGATAAATCTTCAGCAAAATGCCCAGTCTTCTTCGTGGGAGAAGACTCGGGTTTGTGGGAATAAACCACTAAAGCCTCCCCACCTTCGAAACGTCAGGACTTTGGGATTTCCTACTGGAACGTATTGATGTCCCTCATGTGCCATGGTCCCGAGCTTGTGTGCTCAGGAGCTCGTATTGGGGGGACAGATGTTCGCTCCCCCTGGACCCTCAAGGAGATAGCTCCTTGAGGGTCCAGGGGTAGCGAACATATGTTCCGAATAGTCCTGCCGTCATCTTCCTCAGAGTCGTCTACATGAAAACGTCCAGGGCTAACATCCCAGACGTTCACGACCCCAATAATTCGTTACACTCAAGGTTCAGGGGCCTTACCACTACCTCTTAAAGTATTGTTATTTTAGTAGTAACTGACAATTTTAGATAGATTTTGTATTGAGTTAATTGTCAGACACGGAAAGTAATATCAAAAACATTGAAACAACAGATGGTGGTGGCTGAGGTCTTGATTACATAAACTTGAGCTACCTTCTAGAGAATACGTGTTTATCTTACCTACCTGGCACCAAGATCCTCCAGTATAATTGGTCAGTTTATCCAAGATCTAGTTGGACTAGCTATGTAAACAAAACAATTTGTAAACTTGACAATTTGTAAGTGCCTCCAAGGGCCTATGCAGAATTAAATTGACGAGTTTTTGTGACTTCATTCCATAATTCACGTAGAATGGTACATAATAATTATGGTTTTTGTATCCACAGTGGTGCTGATTTCGCTGGTGGTGTGCGGAGCTTTGTTATCAGTGGTGCTGGCTGTGTGTGCTGTGCTGGCGTGCTCCAAGCGCCGCCCACCACGACCGCAGCGGTCTATCGTTGCCTGTATACAGAACATGCCCAGCTTGCATCAGGTATTATTATTTCACAAGTCAAAAAGGTACGGGTTATCAATATCTATGACAGTCACTCTGGGTGTTGCTAGCATGAATAATCTGATGAGAGGGACAAGTCCTTATACAAGGGGAACACGTCTAAAATGTGGCCAATAAATAAATTCAGGCATCAAATTCAAATTACTGCATTGTTTTTTTTTGTCACTAAATGAGTTTTTCCTGTCACCCAACGATATATGAAACTCAAGATCTAGCCAGTATCTTGAGGTCCGTTACAGAGAATGGTCAATGGAATCATTGTAGGGTAGAAAAATAAATAAATTGTTTTTTTTTAATTTATGGATTAGTTGTAGGTGAATAGAATAGAACATAATGATGTCGTTTTCAGGGTGCGATGCCGAAGCAAAGAGCGGATAGGCGTGCATTGATCAGCGAGCGAGGAGACGCAGGGGATGCGTCCAGCTTACAGAATGCGTCTCTACCTTACATGCCTACTAAGGTAGTACAGTTTTTATTTGAAAATGTACTCTGTCCTAATTTATATAAAGACTAGACAGAACGACAGTTTTCGTGTGATGTCTTCAATCTGAAACACACCTTGTATGATAGAGACAAAGTTTAATTTCAATTGATTGTTCAGTTCATTTAGGGCAGTGTATCCTGATATTATGATACTGTTTTAACAAAAAAAACCCGTTTATGTATGTTACTTCTATAATAAATATTGTTTATCTGATGTCTTCCAGCGAGCATCATCGAGTTCCAAGAAGTTGGTGATATCGGATCCCCCCGCGCACGACCCCCCTCCACCACCCCCGGGGCCAGCCGTCATGATACCCCGGGCTCGTCTCCACCCACACCATGGAGACAGGTAACATCTCATAAAGCCCTCAAAATTTGACGCTGAACACTGAACTCAATATCGTACTTTTTAAGTCATGAAAAAAATAACTTGTTTCCGCGTAGTATGATGTATTTTATGTTAGTACAAGCGTCTGTACTAATTCTTATTAGCGTTGGTGATCAAGGGGTTGGTGATCTACTTCTAAAAGGTATCTTCAAGAAACGAGCATACTCATTCCTTAAAGGCCGGCAACGCACTTGCGATGCCCCTGGTGTTGCAGGTGTCCATGGGCGGCGTTGTTCACTTACCATCAGGTGAAACGTCTGCTCGTTTGTCTCCCTATATCATAAAAAAAATAGTTGTTTCAGTTAGCCCCTCTAACTAAGCTAAATGCTTGTGCTAATAGCACGCTCAACTACTGACTTTAATATCCAGAGCGGGGATCGAACCGGAAACCTCTCGATAACGAGGGCGGCTATTCTAACTACTGCGCTATTGTACACCTATAATAATCATACTTTTTCTGTTTACAGTCGAGAGAGCATTGCTAGAAAGAGAAGTCTAGAACTGAGCAGTGAAGCGAAGTTGATCAGCTATTTGGAATCCGGCGCTATTCCTAATAATGATGAGGTAACTTTTTGTATTGACCCTTTAAACATGATTTAACCACCACCTCGTTAAGTAGGTATTGTTGTTTCAATAGTATCTGACAATTTTTAGGGTTCCGTACCCAAAGGGTAAAACGGGAACCCTATTACTAAGACTTCGCTGTCCGTTCGTCTGTCACCAGGCTGTATCTCATGAACCGTGATAGTTAGAGTTTTGATTTTTTCACAGATAATGTATTTCTGTTGCCGCTATAACAACAAATACTAAAAAAGAAAAGAAAATAAATATTTAAGGGGCTCCCATACAGCAAACGTGTTTTTTTGCGGTTTTTATACATAATGGTACGGAACCCTTCGTGCCCGAGTCCGACTCGCACTTGGCCGATTTATTGACAGACTTTGTAATAATTGAACTGTCAAAAACCTAAAGTAATATTAAATGCATTGCCGCAAGACAGGGAGTGGTAAGGGCTGACTGTACCTATTTAGCTTGTGAGCGCTTATTTTGCGCTTACACGGTCGTTTCGACTAACGTGCTTATACGTGTGCTTCAAAAAGAAGAACGAGCGTACTCGTGCTTATTTAGACGTGTACGCTTGAACCGGTAGTTCGCCACTACCGGTTCAAGCGTACACGTCGAAATAAGTCAGTAGCAAGTGTCAGTAGCGATATAGATTACGACAAAGAAACAATTGAAACATCGCGGCTCGCGCTTATACGAGCTTATTAGCAAGTCAACGCTTGTGCGAGTTGCGCGTGTGTCAAAAGGCGCGTACATACGCACTTCGAAAATTGACCTTATACGCTTATAATAAACGCTAGTCTGAAAAGGCTCTTACTGATATTTTTTATTGTACAGATGAGAAGAAAACACAGTTTGGAGTCTTCGTACAGTGCTAACAAGGACAGACATGTTAAACAAGGTATTTACCGAATATTTATTATGTCAAAGACGAGGAGTCTTTGACATAATAAGGGTTTTCCAAATATACAGGGTGTTTCAGAATTCCGAAATGATACTTCGACGTTTGAATCAGTATCGGGTATACAACTGATGGTAATTTTTTTTATCATTCAGTTGTATACCCAATAGTGATGGAAACGTCAAAGTATTATTTCGGACTTCTGAAACACTCTGTATATAATTTAAAATATCGTTCATGCGCAATAAAACACGTAATTTGGCGAAACATGTTTAATGCAAAATCGCGTCAAAGACAACGCATAGTTAATGAAAATAATTTAATGATTCCAGGAGCTTTAATCTCAGCCGGTTTCAAAGTTTCCACAACTGTCCGACCTGAAGAGGGCAACATGAAGGATGAGGGAGACGACATGTCTTCAGTCAACAAGGGTGATCTGGAAGACCTGTCACGATTCGATACACTTCGGAAGTCTTATAGGTATAAAATATTTATATTTCAATTATGAAAATTATTATATTTTGACATCGCGCGGAAATAGAGCTCCTTACCTTACTTGAGGTCTGATTTTCCTCATATAGCGTTTTACCCTAAATATCTGGTAGAGACATGAATGACCTTAGTTTATATTTTCAGTCAAGAAGATTTATCTGAATGGACTGACGCTGAAAGACGACTTGGAGAACTGTAAGTAATAAGAGCGTTTATCTTATATAATGTAGAGCATGTTAAAATATTTTCATTTCACTATCTGAATGATAAAAAGATGCAAAGATATTTCATGTGTAATTTTACGAAGACGTGCATGCAATTTTAACAGAACTCTATCGGAAGCGAGATCTGTTGGTGGGACTCTACCAGCGAGCACAGGTAGAGCGGCGTCCTCTACACGACTTACGCATCAGGTATAGTATTTTTTTTATTACTACTGAAAATAACCCCAAAATGTATAGAATTTTGAATCCATATAAAAAAACTATGTACATTGACATTTTTTAGCAAAAAAATGTTCTATAAATCCCATGTAAATGGATTGTAACTTTGTTATAACTTTGGTAAGTTTAATGTTATTTTCATAATGTTTTTTTCTCTTACCCCTTACCACTATCGCATTATCGAAGTAATACTTTTTTTTTTTAATGTTAGTTTTTCCTAAATTTATAAAAAAATGTCAAATACATTAAAAAATCAGTAAATTAAATTAAACCTTCTTTACCAATGTTTTTCAATTCTTTGTTCTGTAGTTAATTTTCCCCAATAAATAAAATAAATGTCAAAAAATACATGTTACAAAATATTCAAAGGTCCATAACTCAGAAACTATGACAGTAATTTATGATCTGTCTTCATTTGGTATCTACTTTATAATGTGTATTTATTTTGACACTGGCTGAAATATCCGTTAACCACAGGTGGAGCCATTCCTCATTTTATTCCCTTAAATTTCAACATTTCATTCACTTCAGACTTGTATACTATAGTTTCTTTAGTCACTTCTCGACTCTACCGTAATTCGAGAGTCGTTTCTCACCCTACTCTCTCAGCACGCTAACTGTCCCTGGTGTTGTACAGGAAGCTAACACGATGGCTGAACGAGACCTTGGCTCTACTTTCCTGCTACCGCACGTGCACCTCTATAAACCGGACCTTGTGGGTATCAATACTGCACCATCCTTACTTTATATTCACACGGCAAAGCCGGCTGCTTGATAACTATGGACCTACCGCACGCTGGAGCATTAAAGACACGCCTCAACATCTTTGCCATAACGAACTCTGTGTCAATATGCATAAAGATTGAATTACTATGTAGTAAAAGTAAAGTCTCGCGCTGTCAATGTATTTTCGCTGAAGAATGAACTTTTCTACGAGTCAACAAAGTTCATTTTGTTATTGGCAAATATTTTGACGTGCAGCTTTGACGCCCCAGTGTGCTTCTATTCTTTCGAGACAATGATCCATTTCCGGTTTGAGTTCACCTGATTTTAATTTTTACTTGTATAATAGTGACAAATAAAAAAAATATAGCACGAGAAAAATATAACAATTTTTGGAAAAAAAAACATATGAGTCGAATTGAGAACATCCTCCTTTCCTTAAAATAGGTTAAATTATTTTCAAACGTATTTTATTCGGTAAAATAATATATTGCTAATTTCAGTTTTGTATTTTTTTTTCAGACCAGTGACGTATCGGAGTTCGATTCCCTGTGAAAAGCATTGGAGTCATTTATTACGTAATAAGTATTATTTTCTATGAATACGTTAATGAGTACTACCTTTGGGAACTAAAACTTCAAATGAATGAAGATAAAAATTTGAATACTTTTAGTTTTTTTGTAAAATGATAATTGTTTCGTGGCGTTCATTTCTACCACCAAAGTAAAGACTTATCTAATTTATTAAACTATTTATTCTTATTTTATACTTGGAAGCTTATAGTTGATTTCAAAAAAAATCTTTAAATAAAAGAAATATTATTAAAATGCCATAGTAAATATAAGCATTTTTAGATGTTAAGATTTAAATAATGAAAATTATTTGAATGAGAAATCGGTGGTTTATAGTTAAGGTTGTATTTTTTTTTAAGATTTCTCATTTGATGGATTTTCATTATACTTTCTAAAAATACTACGAAAATAATTGAGCAACACAGTGCCAACCTTTGATCTGTATAAAATGTGATTCATTATAACAAGCCTATATTACTTCGTTATATCCTGTATCTGAAATCACTCAATCAATCAATAATTATTTTTTTCATAAAAAATAAAATATAAATGTATTTCTATGCTTAGATAAATCTAGGCATGGTCATCTAGCATGTGTGCATTCTGCTGTGTTGATCTTTAAATCTAAGAGAGTAAAAAATATATAAATAATGTTCAAAATCATATTAAAAACGTAAATAATATATTTTGACAGTTAGGGACTTCACATGCAAGTTAGGGTACCTATATTTAGAGGGTTAGTATACGAATTTTCAATGTCATTGTATACTACTACAGCCCTTTTAACGTCCCACTGCTGGGCACGGGCCTCCCCTCAATGCGAGGGGGATTCAGGCCATAGTCCACCACGCTGGCCCAGTGCGGGTTGGCAGAATTTACACATCTATCTAGAACTAGATAAGTTCCCACAGACGTGTAGGTTTCCTCACGATGTTTTCCTTCACCGTTTCATAGCAAGTGAAAATCTCGGATGAAAATGAGATTCGCACATAAATCCCAGAGGTACGAGTCGGGGTTTGAACCTGCACCCTTTGATATGCAAGGCGTGCGTTGGACCACTCGGCTACCACTCGACCACTCGGCTACCACTCTCATTGTATACTTAATAATATTTCCACGCTTTCTTGTGCTAAAACTTATTATTATTTAAGTTTTATGGCTCTCTAGTTAAATTGTTTTGTAAGATAATATACCAATTAGTGAAAGCAAAGTGTATACTTATATCATAATGATGATACTCTTTTCATATCACGATTATTGTAGTATCGTTATTCAAATTTTTTTGTTATATTTTTTACGAATTTTGTTAATAAATCTAATTAGTAATATACAATGTTTAATTTTAATTTAACCACACAAGCCGTGCATTGTTTGAGGTGTTTTTGAAAGCCTCTGGAGTGAGCAAACAGTCTAAGGAAGTACAGGCTAGTCCGTTGGTGAAACTCATCGGATCAGCCGGTTACGAGGTGTTCAACCGCGTGCGTTTCACTACAGGATATAAGAAATGGACGCAGTGAAACAAAAATAATCCAAGCCACATCAAGTCAGTTTTGAGATATGACAGCTTGAAGTTTGATAATGTAGGTACCTATTACATGCGAGGCCGGAGACACCTGGGTAATAGAAATGTTATTTACTTTTATTTTATGATGGGAGCTTTTTTGTTGATTGAAAAGGCTCCATTAGAAACTGTTTAACTTAACTCATTTATTTCAATTTTCTGGATTGTATTATATAATTTTTCATTTTCTAAATAATAATAATAATACATCATCACGCCTGTATTCCCCGAAGGGGTAGGCAGAGGTGCACTGTAGTGCGCCCTCACTTCACCGATGTATTTTGGTCCCAATGTAATAGGGGGTGAGCCTATTGCCATTATACCGGGCACATTCCCCCTCCATACGAGGGAGATTTGGGCCATAGTCCACCACGCTGGCCCAGTGCGGGTTGGTGAACTTCACACGCCTTTCTATAGACGTGCAGGTTTCCTCGTTTTCTATCCTAAAAATAACCCTGCTTATATGTTAATCATCGTTCCACAACTGATCACTGATTTCCCCTCAATGCGAGGGAGATTCCGGCCATAGTCCACCACGCTGGCCCAGTGCCGGTTGACAGACTGACAGGTCTATCGAGAACTAGTTAAGTTCCCTCGCACTTGCAAGTTTTCTTACAATGTTCTCCTTGATCGTCTTAGCAAGTGTTAATCTCAGATTAAATTCGAGTATTCCAGTATTTGAACCTGCATCCATGGCTTCCTACTAACTAGGCTACCACAGATTTTTTCCCCAAAGTAATTTTGCCCTAAAAATAAATGAGGTTAGGTATATAATTAAAAGCGCTGTATAAATATGAGACATAGCGTTTTTATTTAATATTCAATAATTATTTAATCGATAGAATATTTAGCAATATTACAAATACAACTTGAAACAATCGAACATTGCAACTTATATGAAATTTCATTTGAAACTTAATACGGCAGCTCAGCGAGACAACACTAGCGTTCAAAATCTTAACATCGACACCTTAAGCACACAGATTATAAAAAAGTTAACTATCATTTTTTATAAATAGTTACATTACAAGCAAATCCTTATGACAATCTATACAAATAAAAAAAAAGTGTCTATTAGTAGTAATGTTAAAAAAACAGTTTCTTACTTGTTGCATATCATGAAATTATATACGGTACTTATAACAAAAAAAAAACACATTTTATTTTCATTTTCTTCGTCTCTCTGCCTGTCTGTTTGCCCCGGATAATCTACGTATCGGCTAGACCGATTTTGACGGGACTTCCACTGGCAGATATCTGAGGTTGTAATGAGTAAATTAGACTACATTTTTCCTAAATTCCACACGGACCAAGTCACAGGTAACAGCTAGTTTGTAATAAAGGGTTATGTAGAGCTGTTATTAGCAGTGTATTAAGCTAAGCAAGTCATGCCTAATACGTTTTACCATCTCTCAGTCTCAATCCAAAAGCCTATATGACAGACCTAGTTTTTTTCATCCAATTACAACCTCTATACTATGACAATATGAATACCGACCTTATGGCAAATTAATGTACAAATTAAATACTAAATTTTTTTTTTACAGCATAATGAAATGATAATAATAAATAAATATCGCCAGACAACACCATACTCATCGTATGACTGCGAACTAAGAAAGGCTTGTAATATGGGTACCTATCACACAATGGACTGGTTGCTATCTCAGTTACACCCAGGATGGTGCAAACACCGAAATGGCCATTTACTAAATTTGTCGCTGACGAGAATCAAACCAGTAGCCACTCGGTGATCAACAGGCCACACAGTTACATCGTTTCTTGCTATACCTCCATAATTAAAAAAAAATCTGTAACCATTGAACATCATAAAAAATATAATACTTTGAAAGTGAACAAGCTGAGGGTCTAAAATTGCCACTTTTAGCAATCCATCCAAAACAAGTTAATATCCATGAATTGTAACAGATTCTGTATAATATCGGAATAAAACTGTGTGTCAAAATAAATTTGTAACCTATAAAATAGGTAGCCATTTCACACATCCTAGTCATTTTGCCAATCTTGTAACATTGTTTATAGGGCTACAGACATCTTGATCATAAGAATGTATTACTACTTCCGGATCTATGGTCTAAGGGATATTCTAAGTATTATTACATCATGGAGTATTCGTCCTACAGTTTTTTTTTTTTACAAATCTTACAAACATACAAAAAAGGTTTACAGTATAGATAGATAAAATAATTAGTAGTTAAAATGAGTACCGAAACATAACGTTATTATTAATTCTAAATTACTATAATAAATCATTTAATAAAATACACATAATGACTTGATAATTTCACAAAATAGTGTATCACGACTAAAATGTGACATAAAATAATTTAAAAAAAATACAAATAAAGACATATGACATCAGGACCTTAATACAACGGCGAAAATATGGGTGCACTTAAGCCTACCCCTTCGGGGAATACAAAAAAATATATTGACAAAAATTATTTTTAATCAACAAAACTTTGTAGCAAGTAAAGTATACATTTAAAAGTTAAAAAATATACTAACATTCCCCCTTTGATTTTCGTCTATCCCTCCAAGACATTTCTACAAACCTTTGCACTATATAAACCAGTTGGCCGCAGTAGCATAAACTTAACTCTAAGGCGCCGATTACGTTGATACCAAACTAAACTGAACTAAACGTATTGCCGTCCTTCTTAGCCTTACCACCAGTTAGCACGCATGTGAGTTAGCACGCTAGACAAGACCTTTGTCACGGATATGCTCGCTCGCTTTCTGTCTAATTTCATACGAGAGAAAGAGACAATATCAAGATATCCCGTGACATACGTCTGATCTTGGCACACATGCTATAACTACTGAAAGTGACTATACCTACTAGCCTGGAAGCCTTCGTCATGTATTGTTTATGAAATTATTTTATATAAATAACTAAATATTTTTTCTTCTACAAAATATTTTTTTTATTTCATCAACCCTTGAAACGCTAACTAAACTAACTACAGCCCTTTTCACGTCCCACTGCTGGGCACGCGCCTCCCCTCAATGCGAGGGGGATTCAGGCCATAGTCCACCATGCTGGCCCAGTGCGGGTTGGCAGACTTCACACATCTATCGAGAACTAGTCAAGTTCCCTAAGACGTGCAGGTTTCTTCACGATGTTTTCCTTCACCGTTTCATAGCAAGTGATAATCTCGGATGAAAATGCGATTCGCACATAAATCCCAGAGGTGCGAGCCGGGGTTTTAACCTGCACACTTTGATTGTGCTCGACCACTCGGCCCTATGTCAAAAAAATATGGTAAAAACATAAGGTAATATTAAATAATCTATTCTGCAGGATTGGTGGGTAAGAGGGTAGCACGGCAATCTTTTTAGTGCTGTTAAAATAGATTATTTAGTTTTAGTTTGAGTACAACATAATCGACACGATTGTATCCCTACCTACTTATCTACTTATGTAAGTTGTGCAAGAGTTGAATATAAAGTTACCAAAAATTCTTTGTCTATTTAAGAATCGCGTGAACGGAATCCAGTGTCTAATATCAATGCAATATTAAAATCCATTTCAGAAACCTACTTATGTTACTTATAAAATAGTTAATAGTAACTGCTACATTGTCAACTCATAAGCATACCTTTGCCTAAGCTAAGCATACTTAAATAATGTTTCAGAAACACGAAATAATATTTTACAACTGAATGGTATAAAAAACTATACGATTGTTTTTTCGATTTTCCAAAAACTTTTAAAATCCTATGCGAAATTTCAAAGTTATCCTGTGGATGTAGTTAGCACTATTAAATCTGATTATTTGTGTGTCCTGACGCTAGAACATGATACTTGTGTCAAATAGTCCCTTTCCATTCAAATTAGGACTCAATTACCAATAAATTAAGCGTCAGTTTAGATTGAATTGACACATATTGGTTAAGTCGTCGTAAGTAAATATTAGCTGTTGTCTATTCTGTTGTCTACAAGCTATATCCACCTTGCTCATACACTACGGCTGTAAGAAGGACGGCAATTAGTTTAGTTCAGTTCGGTGCCAACAGAATAGACACCAGAGTCTGGTTTTCTAATTTAAACCTTGAAAGAGTGGACACTCTTATTCAAATCAAATAGGATTAGTCAGCGTCTAAAATTTCTGGACAAGCACAATTTAACTTTATTGCAATGGGTCAAAATAATTTTCAGTATGACAGCTGGAGAGCTGTACTGTGTGCATTCTGAAACATCTCTTGTGCCATTGGGATATATCGAAATTTTCATAGTTTTTACTTTGCGTTGAAAAATGTGCTTTTTGTCTGTATCAATACAGTTCAATTTGGTGTTAGTAAAAGTAGAGCGCGTGCGTGTTGACGCGTTTATTTGCGAAGGGTTTTATTCTTAATATGTTCAGGGCATCGTATGCCTAAGCGAATGTTAGCTGCAAGACATGGGGCCTTACCACAACCTATTAAAGTATTGTCATTTCAATAGTAGGTAACTGTAAATTCACTGTCATGTAATTGCTGCAAGACATTTAGGCTAGGCGGGCATTAGGCAGCCATGGCTGCGCAGCCAGGCTGCGGCAGCCAGAATATTTGCGCAGCCAGTTAAAGCAGCCAATCCACGACTATTCAAGATCCTCTGTATCGAAAGTCATTTTTTTTTTTTAAGTTTGAACCCAAAATACGTCTGGCTGCTAGGACTAGTGCGCGGACACTGACGGCAGCCACATACATTCACCTACACACGCTATGGCTGTGCGCAGCCAGCTGGCAGCCGTGCAAGCAGGCGCGTTTTATTGAGATTTCGCGGCTGCCGCAGCCTGGCTGCACAGCCATGGCTGCCTAGTGCGCGCCTAGCCTTAGCGGTAAGGTGGCTTAGAGTAATTTCTCTGCGAGAATTAAATCTAGGTCTTCTTGGTTTCGTCAATGCTGGATGGAGGGGATTTCGCTATCATTGTCAATGATCTGTAAAGAGTGAATTATGTTATAGAAAGTTTTGAAAGTCGCAAAAAAATTTTTTTTTTCAAATTCCCACAAATGTGGACATTGCAAAACCACAAAACACACGTTTTCAGAACTAATGAATTATTTGAAGATAAAATGGCTATTCTTTTAAAGACACCATTCTAACTACATGCTTTAATATAATACAAGATGTATCAGAAACGCCATATAATATTTTGGTGCTGTCTGCTCTCAAGAATGTATTACTGGCAATTAGCATTTTGAAAAGAGTAACCATTGAGTTTCTTACCGGCTCTTCTCAGTGGAAGCAGCATTCCGAACCGGTGGTAGAATCTGACTATTTGTAAGTGCTTTTTGGCCTACACGAATAAAAAAAAATTGATTTTGATTTTATTATTGGCATGAGTATTGGGGAAAAAAACCGAATGATAAAATTTCGATTTTTGATTCGATTTAATTGATTTCAAAATTCGATTTTTCTTCGCCGCCTATTTCACAAACCTGTAACATCTCGAGTCCGTTGCGAAATTTTCTAGTTTTTTTTTTAATATTTGCAGTCCAACTGCCGTGTGTGCAGTGCACTCAAGTCAAATCATTTATTTTATATAGGCCTATGGGGGCACTTACAAATTTTCAAATTTACATTTTTTTTCTTATATACTATATACTATACTACCACCGGATCGAAACGCGACCTCAACTCAGAAGATCCGGCAAGAAACTCAGTGGGCTGATCATTTTTTTAAATCGCCAAAACTTATTACAAATACACAGGTACATATAGCTCCAGTGTGTTGCCTTTAGAGCTGCTTTTAATAATAAAGATAACATAATAATACGTTAGCAAGGCAACACACGCTACACTTTGACATGACGGGCAATATTTCGATTTCTGTTTTGAACCTGACCTGTACAATCCCAAGCTGATTTATCATCTAAATAATCCGAGATTTTTTAATAGCCCTTTTATACAATTTGGATTTTATTGCAATTTTCAAATTTATTAATGGGCAAATCTCTGATGTAGATGTCGTTTACACTGTTAGATAAGGATCTGAGTGCGCTCAGACGCCAGAATACGACACCTTGACAAACATTCAAAGGTCTGCAACTCAGAAACTATGAAAGTTCTGTATAGTTTGCCTTCCTATACATTTACATGTTAGCTAATATGTATCTAAAACATTATTTCGGATTTCTGATACACCCAGCATAGAGAGCAATGTCACACAATGAATAAATAACAAACGAAAATAATGTTTTTTTTTTACATTATTAAGAAGCGATATGTCATTTGATATATATCTATATAACCTATATATGGTTAAATAGCAAATTATATAGAAAAAAAGCAATACAGTAAAAGATGTGTACCTATTTTCTGTTCTTATCTTGAGTGACTTAAGCAATAGCAGCTGCAATCATAATTTATGTCGTTTAGTAAGGCACGTTCATTAGTTTAAAAATAAAATTAATTGCCCTTTGTTTTCGTGTCCTCCTCAGCAAGCCCTTTCATTTGATACCCATACTGTGGTAGTGCAGAGAATATAACTATTCCGCCATCTTGGATGATCCGCCATATTAGAATTAGAATGACGTCACATAGCTAAGCATGCATTGTCATCCAAAATAAGCCTGTATACCAAATTTGAGCTCAATCGGTTAAAGATAACTTATTTAAAATTCAGTTACAGGATTCCACCCGGACATACATTGCAAGTTAATATAAAGCTTGTAAAAAATGACTCCAATCACACGATAACGTCTCCTTCACACAGGGACATCGACACTCGCCTGTCAAATTAGTTACCAATACAAAAAGTTCATTCTTCAACATGAGACTGACAGCGCGAGAGAGTTCTGACGCGTGGTGGCGTTGTTTTAACCACAGAAATTCAGTCTTTATGCGTATTGACACAGAGTTGGTTTTGTTATTGGCAAACAATATGACGCACTCGTCTTGACGCCCGAGTGAGTCTAGGGCGTTAGCGTGTGAAAAGCCTGAAGGTTATTCATCAATGATAAACGCAATAGATACTAAGCACGGATCGAAATAAGTACATGATAATGACAAAAGAAAGAGATGAAAATATATTATATGAAAAAGGCAAATTAATTTAAATTATTCAATTGAGTATGACATGGTGGATTCATCCCATGCAACCAATGTTTAGGCCATACCAAAATAAACTGAATTTACTAATAAATAAAGGTAATGTTAACTCTCGCTGAAGTGTTAATACAGGGTTATTGGTAATTCGACGTTTTCCCCGTTAGGAGGTGATAGGGGTGACAGGTGATAGGGTCTTTTTATAGTTTGGTATTATGTCCAACAATTGTAGGCGTATATAGTTTTGGCGGAACCCTGAAGACTATTCTACGGAACCCAGTTTGGTAATCCCTGCCGTCGTTGTGGTAATAGATCCTAGTTTACCTTCTTTGAGCTGGAACCGGCGGCGAGGACTGCTCAGCTGGCTGCAGTGATGCTGGGCAGCTTCCAGACAGCGCGGGCTGAGAGCCATCATCTTCTCTTCTTTCTCCTACATCAGTAATGTCAATTTTCATACTTTACCTGTAATCCCCAAAGGGGGGAGCTAGCACACTAACTTCGCCAGTGTATTTTGGTCCCAATGTAACAGCAGGCGAGTCTGTTGCCATTATACCGGGTAAATTCCCCCTCAATACTGGAGAGACTTAAGCTATAGCCGCTGGCCCATGCGTGGTGTACTTTACAAGTCTTTCCATAGACGTGCAGGTTTCCTCACGATGTTTGCCTTCACTGTACAGGGAGTGGTAATCATCAGTAAACTCCTCAGTTTCAACCTGGATCCCTTGCGTTCAAGGTAGGCATTGTACCAACCAAGCTATCATTATGTCTATTGCAGCAGAGGGTTTCTTTTAGCTGATGGATGGATCAGGAAAAGACCTTACCTCGGACAATAGGTGTGTCACCGATATAGAAGGTGGGTGCTGGTGTCTCCACGGTAGCCTCCTTCACCGACCCATCTCCGCTGACTGCGCTGAGGGTATCAGTGCTATCAAACATGATCGTGCGCTCCTTGGCGCGAGGAACTCGGCTGTCCAGCTCCTGGTGATCAGAAGACATTTTTCA
This sequence comes from Ptilodon capucinus, assembly GCA_914767695.1. Lineage (NCBI taxonomy): Eukaryota > Metazoa > Arthropoda > Insecta > Lepidoptera > Notodontidae > Ptilodon > Ptilodon capucinus. The sequence continues at coordinate 5,784,917 of OU611831.1, forward strand.
GGAGCCTAGTGGAACGGGTCGCCCTGGTTACCAGAAATTTCCAACTACAATGCCCGTCGTGGAAATTGAAGTATTGATGTGAGACTTGGAGTGGCCTAGTACAAGCGTTTAGCTTAGTTGAAGCAGCTAACGGAATATTAGTGATGTGCCAATATCAAATTGGATTTGGTGCGTTAGTACTATTTACAAATGGATTAATTTAAATTATTTTCTTTGACTTTTATAGGATGAGATCATTCCGTTTAAACATCTTGAACTTTTTGCTGTTTGACTATACGTTATAAATAACTATTTTTGGATATATTTTTTAAGATATGTCACCTGCTTACGAGTAATAACAAATGTATTGCGTGTCAATTCGTGTAAATTACATTTTAAAGTTTAAATGTATTCCAAAATGTCAGTACTTATAACTCTTACGTACTGGTTTTCTTTGCAGCCGTAGGTCGTACCATTTATTCGTGTTTAACAGTAGATAGTGTAGAAAAATATGAATAACTGTATTTCTAAGACAATGTATAAAAAACTGGATTTATATGTTTTTAGGTTTTTACCAGTAAGCAGACGAAAATCGTCTTAAAATAATAATCATCACGTACCAATCTTTCGGTGTCAGAATCCGGTTCGTGGACTTCGTAGTCTTGTGTACATTGTTCACTGGTGGACTGGTGTTCCAAGCTCTCCACTTGTACAGCCGTTATGGGATCCAACGTGTCCAGGGACGAGACCATCGTGTTCGAGCCTAAAGGGGGAACCGCTGTTATCTTTCTGATTAGTCACAAGCTCGGTAGGGTAGCAATTACACGTAATAAATAATAACAATAAACAAATTTTAGAATCGATTCAAAAAATATTCTCGACTAATATTATTTAATTACATCACTATTTTGCTTCACTTACTTTTTTTACAAAAATTAGTTTAAGAACTTTGAATTTAAATTTTGTAATTAAAAACAGAATATATTCGAAATTTAAAATTGTTTAAAGATAAAAGCGGGGATCAGAGCAAAGCTTTTCTGTAAAATACAAAAGATGATTAAAAAAATGTTATTAATACAGTCATGCTAATTAGATAGTGAAGAAATGATACAAAGCATACGTATGTACTTCTAATCTAAATATTGTGATATTAGAAAATGATTGATAATAAAATGATGGTTACCATGTTGCAGTGATGTTACAATAATCATGTTTATTAATAATGTAGCAAGCAACGACATCAGAAATTATTATTGGACCAACAAGTTTGACTTCTTACTTACTTACTATAGCCCGTTTAACGTCCCACCGCTGGTCACGGGCCTCCCTTCAATGCGAGGGGGTTCAGGCCAGTACCTTCTTATTAAATGTAAATAAATATATATGGACAGACAAAACATAGTCATTATATGATCAAAACCAAGGAAAGTTGTACTATGAGTACCATTTAATGTATTAGGGGCTAACTCAGTTAACCCAGACCAGGGCAAATACCGAAAAGGTAATTTTTCTTTCGGGAACACTTGCATCATGTATTTATTATTACTGGATTTAAATTAAAGTTACTTAAGATGTGTTCGATGCCAACCACCTAATGCCTTACAAAACCCTTTAGAAATCAAACTTGTTGGGTCCAGCTCATGGTTACTAAAGCAAAAACTCACCTCCAGAAGTGAGGCTTCCAGTCATAGGAGTGTCAACTTCGTAGTTGTAAGTCGCTCTTGTTGCATTTGAGCTGGTTGCTTCCAGACTGTCGGTGCTACCCAGCATCAGGTCGGCGCGTGCACCTCTGAAAAAGCAGTTCATTTATTTAGAATGACGACGAATGTAGAGTTTACATTTATGTATTTAACGAGAACGTTATATACACTTCTCATCAAAAAAATCGAAACACTTTCGTTTTTATTGTTTTTGTCCTAATTTTTAAAATTACTCATCATACAAAATACGAAACCTATGAAGACTTAATTTGAATTTAGAACATTAACATTAGGATTTATAAACCTCATACTACTCACTATTAAATGACATTTTACATTTATTCCTAAATATACACATTTTTCTGATAATCCTTATCAAATCATAAACTGCGAGGTGTTTCGATTTTTTTGATGAGAAGTGTATTATAACAATTATATACTAGTTACTACAAACCAGTCATGCATCTTGCACGCAAAACCTCATACCAAGAAAAATCTTCCCCCACTCATCGGCAAACAAATCCAACTCAGGGGCAGAATCCAGGAAGTGAATTTATTAGTCTTTGAGGCTTAAATCTCCGTTTTGAAGACATCTTTATTAAAATACTTTCTGATAGAAGGTGCACAGACTTAAATGCCAGTTTCACGAATAGTAGGAAGACACCTAAATGCTTATACTTCCTGTAGAGCTTTCGAAGAAATAGGTCATAGGTTATATTATAATGATTTCATTCACACTTGTCACTCTTACTATCTTGCGGTAATGTTTTTAATATTACTTACAGTTTTTGAAAGTTAACTCAGTACAAAATATGTCAAAAAATTTCAGTTACTATTGAAACAACAATACTTTGAGGTGGTGGTAAGGTCCAAGGATAATTAGTGAGTTAGTCTTACCTGCTCAAACTTCCAGACGAGCTCAACTCTTCATCCTGTCCGCTCCAAGACCCACTAGCGGGATCTGTGAAATGTTTACCAGAGAACGAGATGACGCTGTGAGCCATTGACCTCCCTGAGGAGGGCGACAGCTCACGGACGGCACTCCCTTCCCTGGACAAATTCAAATCCAAATCCTCCGGCTTATCTGAAGTCATCATTATAACCTGCTTCGTAACCGTCACCATCTCCCCGCCAGTTTGTCCGTCTAATACAGTCATCAGACTATCCATCTCGGAAGGTTGTGACGTTATAGATGACGACATTTCTGAGCCGTACGACATAGCCGACATAGCACCTTCATCGTACTGTTTGGACCTAGGTATATCCATAGCTCCATCACCGTCAGTACTAGACACGGTTTCAGACACTTTCTTTCCATCAACGAATCGTTGTTGAATAACTGTCGTCGTTCGAACCACTTCTATCACTCCGCCATCAGTGAATGTTCTGGTCACAGCTTGAGTTTGTTTGGTTTTTTCTTCTTGATCTAATAATTTCATCATCTCCTCACAATCCCCTGGAATCGATTCCGCGGATCCGTCACTTGGTGCTGCTGCGCACACGAAAGTTGATGATTTTTGACATTCTTCGGTCACTTCTGCTGTTGGTTCAGAAGGTTCCGTTTCAGGCTCAGGAACAAAGAATGCTCCCCTTTCATCAAATTTCTTAACTGTTACTACTTTGGGTGCCACCTGTTGTAACTTTTGCTCTATAGCCATTTGCTGATCGATAAGCTTCCTTATAGCAGCAGAATCTGTTAGCATTTTTTGGGATGGACTACCATAGCTGCCAACTTTTTGGGAAGGACTTCCACTTTTCTGGCCAGGACTGCCGCCCTTCTGTGGCGGACTGCTATCGGAGCTTCCACTATACGAACGTTTTTCTCGTTCCAGAAAACTACCACTAACTTCTTTGGGATCAGCCATCAATAAAGCCTCTTTTTGTTTGGCGAGTATTTCGGCTCTCAAAGCTTCTAAGCATGCTGATTCAAGACCTTCAAATTCTTTGAGACTGGACACTGAAATGTCGTCACCCTGGCTTCTACTAAGTATGTAGCGCCTTGGGAGTGATCCGTTTAAAGATTCTTGGGACGATGAAGATTGTTGCTGATAATGCTCCATCAATGCTCTTTCAAGATTCTCAAATTCTTGCAAAGAGCTTATAGAAATGTCATCATTATCGCCTCTTACTCTAAACCTAATCCGCGATGCCATTTCAGATTCAGATAGACTTCCATAAGAGTTTCTGAAACTCCCGTAGCTTCCTATAGATTCCTTTTGAGACGTCAAGCTACCAATTCTGCTAGCGTCAAAATCAGTCATCTCTTCTTCCTTGATGTCTTCCAGTGGTACTCGCTCATAGTCATATCGTGGGTCTCCTTCAAACTGCATTTGAATCCAGCGCCTCCCGGCTTCTATCTCAGCTAGCTCTTGAGCTTGAAGCTTCTTTTGCTCTAACTCATATTGAAGAAGTTCTTCATCAGATAATGAACCGGACGCACTACTAATACTATCTGGTTGAGGTTTAGAAGTTTTAGACAAATACTCTTCTATTTCAGTATCATGTCGCTTCACATACGTTTGTGATTTAATTTGCACGCTTTTGCCTTCAGTATCAGTCTCATGAGCTTCTTTTGCTACTTCCTCTATTACGACGAAATCATCCATTTCACTTGGTTTATCCACCATTTCAAATTCATCGCTTGTTGGTGATTCTTGCTCTTTCTCGTATATTTGCATAGTTTTTTCATCAGTGGTTACAACCAGCTCCGATTTACTACTTTCACCTAGATCTGATTTAAGTTCAGGAGTTTCTGATATATCATACATGTCGTCTAAGATGTATTCTCTACCATTATCAGTTGAAATTGAACTTTGACTCGGTGCTGAGAGAGGCGTATGAGGTGTAGATATGTGATCATGAGTCTTAAGACTCGATGTTGAGCTCTGTTTACTTTCTAACTGAGAGTCAGGAGTTTTTGCAATAGATTTCTCTACTTTGGTTTTAGGTACAGATGAATCGCTTTTTGATTTTAATATTTCCTCATATTGTAAGGATCCAACGGGTATTATTTCACTTTCAACATCAGCAAACTCTCTTTTGCTAGCAGGCACCTCCGTTATAGGAAATGGTACGACACTAACTTCTTTTATAATTTTTTTTTTACATTCTTCAATTACTTCAGTGCATACTCCTTCTTCATGTGTTCCTGGAACACTTTCTGTTTCATGTACGATGGTTTTAGTAATATTAATATCGTCTTTAGATGGTTTCCTAGTATCAGAAATAATACTCCCAAATTTCACAATTTGTTCATACTCTGAAGATCCTACAGGTATTATCTCACTTTCTACATCGACGAATTCCCGCTGTGGTTTTTCTATTTTTGTCACGGAAAATGGCAAAGCGTCTTGAGTGTGAATTGTAGTTTTACAAACCGTCTCTAAAACTAGTTCTCTTTCTATTTCTGAAGAAGGCATGTCTAGTTTGGAAATTGATGACGATAGCACATCGTCGGTCTTTAGTTGACTTGAGATAGTAGTATCAGAGGTTTCTTTGTCTTCATCGATTTCAATACTTTCTGATGTACTTTCAATGGGGAAATGTTCAGGTATCAAATCTTTTGGTAGGAACCTCATTTCATGTGACCTCTTCATCTTACCAACTGGCTCGTTGATGTCGACTTTATCTTCTTCATCTCCAGTACATTCCTCGTCACTGACAACTTTATCCTTGTGTTGTTCCTTCTCAGCTTCGTGCAAGAATTGTTCTACGTAAGTACTACTTTCCATTAACTCTTCTTTCAACTCATTAGCAGAAGGCACAAGAGTTTCTGAAGCATCAGAGATGTCGATGCTTGCAACATGACTAGATCCATCGGAATCAAGGCTCTTCATACTGTCCCTAGATGCAAGTGAACTACCCGCAGTGAAATAATCCTTTGATGTCCTTAGCGACTGAGACGAGATGTCGTGGCTAGTTAATGCAGTTTCGAATTCTGTTCCGCTTTGAGCTGTCATCATTACGTCGACGTCAGAAGATAGAGGTCTACTTCCTGAATGTTCAAAACTGTGATAGTGACTCTCACCTGAACTGGACCAACCTTCGACTTCAGATGCGGAACGCCGGTCGCCAACACCCAATTTCGATTTTATATGTTTCTGATCCCTTAGTTTTACCTCAATGCTTCCAAAAGATTTATCTCTGTCGTAAAGAATTATTTCGCTATCTGTCTCTATAATGGAATGAGGGCCACTGTCGGATCTAATTGATATGTCTCCACCATCCAGTGGTGGAGTTGATTCTTTCACGTGCACCGTTTCTTTGTCTTCATCCGAAGTTGTAGTATCATCTTGAGAACTTTGTTTTAGTGACAAGTCTGACTTCTGACTGTCTAGTATATTTTCTTCTTTGTCTACAGAAGTTATAGTTTTATCAACGTGATCATCATGCTGTGGTTCTTCGGTAATTACTTCAGGCCTGTCAGGGCTAATTAACAGCTTGAACTGGAACTCAGAAGGTGATTGTTTGTACTTGCTGCTTCCATCATTTTTTTCACTTATAATTTCTACTTGAGCGGCTTCAAGAGACTGCTTGACTTCATCTATAGTTTTTTCTAAAACTGACAAGTCGGTTAGTGGCTGAGCAGACATCAATGAATCAAAATCCACCCTTTCTGCCTCGAGTTTCGTACCATGAAACTCGGCAGAGGAGAGATCAGTATCATAACCGCTACTGCAAATGTCTTCAATGCTTTTCTCTTTGACCAGTTTCAGTTCCTCCTTTTTATGGTCGGTTCCTGTTAAATATGCTGAATCAGCTTCTGTATCAAACTCTGATGGATGAAGAGTTTCTACACTGACAGTAGAGTCCATAGATTTCTGTAAAACCTCTCCTTCGTGGGATTCCAAGGATTTGATCATGCATTCAGTGTCAAGACTTTCTCCGGATTTGACCATGATGTCTTTGGATGTGGTACTTATTTCTTCGGATAACTCAAAAGCTAATGGCGACATGTCAGTTTTGGGTGTTTTAGTCACTTCAGTCCTACTTTCATCAAATGTCCTAATTTCCAGGATGTCATCACTATCTGAACCTTTAATCAAAGAACTTGATGTATCTACAGAGGACTTAATTTTTATTTTAGGTATGTCATCGGCTATTTCAAAAGAGTCTGCTTTTTGTATTGACACCTCCCACACTTGATCTTGGAATTGTTGTTTTGGTAGTTTTATTGGTGATTTCGACGTCTTATCTTTCTTAGGTGTTTCTCCGGTTTTGTCATCATGAGGCAAATCGGGTGCCACTTCTGACTCCGAGTGAGTATCCTGACTTCCAGTTCGGCTGAAAGTGCTTTTCACTGGTGAAGTAGTCACTTTAATTTCTTTAATAAAATTCACTTCATAAATTTCATCATCCTTTTTAAAAGACTTTGATTTACTTTTTGGACTGGCTTCAGAAGAGTCCCGTCGCTCAGTTGGTTCACTTTTAAAGCTTGGTGCATGAGAAGCATCGGAACTAAGATCGTCATGTTCTTTGCTTTCAATAACAGATTCTTCTTTGTGATGCTCTATGACAGAACTAACGATTTTACCCTTTTCTGAAACCTCAACACTTGACACCACTTCGTCCTTTTCGACTATTTTCAGTGTGGAATCGACAAATGCTACACGAGATTTGCTATCCTCATCTTCTACGATATTTTCAAGTTCTCCGGGCTCAGTAAAGTATTCTTTGCCCCATTGTTCATGAGACATATCTCTTTCAGATATTTTAACTTCATGTTTCTTCTTTATGGTATCATCTTTGAGTGCAGTCATCTTCTCCTCAGACTTACTCTGGCGTCCAGTATAAAGACCTTGTTCAGAAAACTCTCTTTCAACTTTAATTAAATCAGTATCATCTGTGCTTCTAACTACAGTCTTAGTTTCAATATCAGATCGCTTTGCTGTTGCTTCATGTGCTTTTTCTAATTTCTTCTGTGATGTCTCTGTTTGATCACCATCTTTACGAACGATAGTTTTCTCTTTAATCTCATGTTCTTGTCCTCTAAGCTCATGTTTTGTTTCAGTTTTTATAATAAACGAGTCATCATCCGACGACGACACCTGTTTTGTCTCTGAGAAAAATTCTTGACCAGATATCTTTTTGGTTTCAGTCTCTTTATGTGTTAAAATTGTACTAAATTCTTCAGTAGCTCCAAATTTAGCTACCATATCAGACATAACAGCTTCCGGATCAATAGATTGGAATTTCAGTTCTCCACCTTCATAAGTTTTGTGGATTGATGACGACGAAGTTTCAACCCTAGATTCACTATAGAAAGTGTCTGTCGAAGTGGATTTTTGCATTTCCTCCATTTTGACGGCCAGTTGTTCCTTCTTAATTTGATCGATGACGTCAATACTCTTCTCGATTGTTCTATCAACTAGCGCTATGGCGCCACTAGTGATGGTCGGTTGATCAACGTTATCAAAGGTTAAGTTGTCGGCTATGTGTTTAACTGGAGATTTAGGTCTGGCAGCAGCAGTTAGAGTTTTAGACGCTTCCACCAGTACTTCTGTAAAGAAATATTTATGTTAAACATGAGACTGATTAATATAAATAATGGAAGATTTTGTAAATGTGCTAGATCACATTAATTTTATGTTCTATTAGCTCGAAATCCGTTTGTTTAAAATCTTTAATTATTAAAAGTGTTAGTTGCCGTAAGGATAAAATAACGATGATATTTATAATGCGTTTGAAGCGCCTAAAGCGTGTATCCGTGTTACAAGTGGGATGTAAACGTAATGAAATATATTTAAATAATGGCGAGAATGACAAAACAATTGAAATAAATGAAGAATCCAGAATCAAAGCGAAACGTTACTCAAACGTGAATGAGGTAAATGAACAAAAAATGCGAATCATAGACGAGAACATAGGCCGCATTGGTTTGAGAAGCTTTGAAACGAAAAATGATGTTCCGGTTGCTTGTGGGGTCCACTTACCTATAGCAACGTAAGGGCTCCGCAAGAAAGAAAGTAAAATTTACTGTGCTTACAATTTGTGTTATACATGATGAGACCGTTGAAACATATGAAACTGTTTTAACTTTTACTTGTTATATTTTAATTTTCATCTTTATTAAAAAGCCGTTTTTATCTATTTTTCTGTTTATGTGCATACCAAACATAGTCGTGCCATCGAACTTACTAACGCCATTACCTATAAGGTTCAATATCCCGCCTCTTTACCATCATCCCAATAGCAGTATTGTTTTCAATATTAAGCAGCTTGTTGACAGTCAACTTCCATAACATACAGAAATAATAATATATCATCACCCCTGTATGCCTGAAAGGGGTACACACTTCCAGCACTTCGCTGATGTATTTTTGGCTTCTACTGCCATTATACCAGGCACATTTCCTCTACAACAGTAGTTGTAGCATGCGCCAAGACTACACTTATGTCACGGAATATTTTGACGTTCTCTTTCTCACGTATGAAATCAGACCGAGAGCGAATGCGTGACAAAGGTCTTGTCTTGACATGCGTGATTCGGGGAGGGAGATTCGGGCTATAGTGAATCACACTGTTTCAGTGCGAGTAGGTGAACTTTATACGTGCAGGTTTCCTCGAGATATTTGCCTTCACCGTTCAGCAAGTGTTAATCACATTTGAAAACTGGCACAAACTGACAAAAATATATAAAGTAATATTGTAACAATACTGCTAGAAGATGTGGCAGTAAGACCTTTTCTGTGTATAAAACTCAAACACAATAACATGCGATAATTGGCTTACAAAATATAAATAATGTGGCTAACGAGGCTTACTATAATGGTCGTTTACTACAAAATTAAGAGTAAGGTTTCGCTATGACTCTACTTAGCCACTACATTACTGCAATAAGCTTGCAATAATCTCATTTAATGTATAACTTTTAGTCGGAAATATTTTTTTATCACGGAACATTAAAATTCAGATTTAATATATTATTTTAAATTGATATTACTGACCACTTTGATGTGCCTCTGTTTCGCTAAAAAGGCTGTCTCCGGCTGAGGACGCCCTGGGCGAATGGCGACTGGTATCCAGGAACGAGGAATCAGAGCCTACATGAGAGGTATCGGTTAGTTACTCTACATTTAACGAGTAAAATCGTTTTAACCTAGAGCACTAAGCAAAATAGTAAATACATAATGTGATTCAAATGGGTCTACCAACTCTTTAAAATATAGGTTATCTCGCTTATGTTAAACGAGTAGGTGAAATCGTTAATATTGTGTTACAGTTTTAAATAAGATTCTTGACTTGTTTTCATTAAAATTTAACACAACACAGTTACTTTTGAACTCCCTTTGATCTCAAGATTAACAAAGCAGAAGGTATCACCGACCTAACTGACCATACCTATTGCTTATTGCTTGCATATAGAGATGTGCTGGATATCCGTATCCGCGGATATCCGCGGGAGAAGAAAGATCCGTATCCGTTATGTTTTCGGCGGATCTTTTACCTTATTAATTTTCAAGACATGGGTGAAATTCTTATACTTATAAGTACAGTAAAGTAAAGTATATATCCGTATCCGGATATACATTTTTAACGATCCTGCACATCTCTACTTGCAAAGCATAATATATAAATATTATATTTTTGTAGGAGACAAAAATAAGTTATCGATGTTCTGTCTATAAAATGTTTTCATATACTTGACATAACAAAAGGTTGCAGGATTGTTAGGGCCATTCTGGAAAAAACATTGTATTTTAGGTGTAGGTGTTCATTTGGTTGTCCCCAAATTTAATAAAGTTTTATCTTTCTCACAGTCGCAATGTATAAGCGAGACAACAATATTTTAACTGCATTTAAATTAAGCTTCTTTGAAGTTTATGTACAACATAATAGACATCTTAAGCCATTGAACGTCAATGATCGTAATATAATTTTGGCACAAAACAAGAATAAAATATTACATTTCACATTGATATCATTAAGGCATAATAACCTTAAGGCGTCTAGTACAACTTAAAACGGGGTTAAGTACCTCTGAGTTGAAGCCCAATATGTTTTTCGTTACTACTTTCCGCTTTGGCCTTTTCCTTGAGGTTTAAATCAACCGGAGAAGGCGGTGGGGTTTTCGAGAATTTCGATGCAAGATCTGGAATATAAATAGTTAACTATCATCTATCGGCCTGCTCCATTACCATCACCACTTTTGCAGTAATGTTTTAATATTACTTCCCAGTTTTTGACATTCAACTCTTATTTAACGTAGTTTTACAAAATGATCAAGTTTTAATGAAATAAGATGGGGAATGGTTGCGCCTTAGATTAGCGAGTGTTCTTTCAATGTCAAATTATTAATAGCAAGGATGTATTGATAAAGCTGGCAGATGAATAGCAATAGTTAACTCAGTAAGAACTCTGACAAAATATGACAATCTATACATATAAAATGCTTTGGCTTGAATGGCTGACTGATGGATCAACGCCTAAACTGCTGATCGTAGAGACCTGAAACTTGGAGGGATTTTCCTATATTGTAGCCTTAAATAACGTAAAAAAAACAATTGGAAATTCTATTAGAACCATTTTTAACTTCTACGCGGACGAAACCGCGGCGGGCAAAAGTTAGTTAATAATATGACAATTCGACTGTTGCATGTGGTTGTAATGCCCCCAGTTCATCGACCCATTACCTTCTGGCAGGCTGTATAATTTAATTCTAAACCTTTTCATTTATAATACTTTTAAACAACTTACCATGTGTCACGTGACTAGTATCGATTCTAATAAGTGCACCTTGTGAAATATCTTCTAAGAGATTCGAGCACCGTCTGTTGAGCTCCGACATATCAGGCGCTTCATCATCAGCTATCGTTTGTTCTTCTGTTGTATCTGGTTCTTTAACGTCAGTTTTAGCGATATCGGATGTCTCTTTAGGTGTTTCGAGTGGTTTTACTTCGACGACTGTAGCGCCATCTGCAGATTTTGTGATTCCTGTAATTTTATCCTTCTTATCATCGCTCATTTTTGAAACATCCTGCAGTTGCTTTTGAACAATATTTTTTTCATCAGCCACTAAATCCTTTTTGATGACTTTTTCATCATGTGCATATTTATTACTTTCAGCTGGTATCACTTCAGTTAAGACTTCAGTTTTCATATCCTTGATGCTATCTTCTTCTTTTTTAAATTCCGATTTCAGGTGAGCAATTTTTTCTTCCATATCACCTATCAAATCTTTCTCTGGTTCGGTTTTATCGGATGGTTTAGTTTTCTCATCTTGTTCACTGTATAATTTGCTTTCTGTCAGTATAGAAGTTTCTTGGGATGAACTTGTTGATACCATTACAACTCTTGAAACTGATCTTTCCTCTTCTATAAACTCTTTACTAATTGTTATGCATTCCGACGCGTCTGATGCTAATGTCTTTGATACGTCTAACGAGGAGTGGTCTTCAGAAAAAGTCTTCTCATCAAGAGACTTTGAAGTTTCTTTAACACTTTCTATAGAAGCTTTTGAGAAATCTTTAGACAAATCTACTGTTGAATCCTTTGAAAGCTCATTAGTAGCGAAATCTCTAGATGTATCTTTACTATCGATTGATGACTTTGAATAATCTTTTGTTAGGTCAACAGATTTCTTGGACAAGTCAGGAGTGGCGCGATCTTCTGCGGGCTCCTCAATCCTCGAATCCTCTTTTGCATCTATGGATGTTTTACTAGGGTCTTTCACTAAGTCTGCTCCACTGATTTTTGAGAAATCCGCGGATGTGCCGTCTTCAAGCACAGATTTTTGATCTTCATCAGAAGACTTCGTCAGAGTAGATATGACTGTAGTCACCGAAGATTCAGTAGTGGATTTTGAGACTAAGTCAGAGCGTAATAGGCTGTCAACAAATTGAGTTTTCTTAATAAATTTCTCTGTTGACTTGTCATCCTCCGTATCTGGCTGTAATACACTTGAGCTGGGAACTGTACTTTCGGATACTTGTACAGTATCTTGGAATTTTACTTGGTGGATAGTACCAGGCACACCTGCTGCGTACCTCTCTTCGTCTTCAAAGAATTCAGCCTGCAATGCAAAATTAGTTTATTAACTTCAGTAAATTAGAACATAAAAGTAAAGTCTAACCATATGTTGGAAGGCAAATTATTACCTCTTTTTCTGGGAAATCGTCGGCATCATCAAGAGAGTCGGTTCGGATTTTTTTTGTATCAAAACTAGAAGTTGCCGCTTTACCTTCAAGATCCGAGCAGGGTTCTATTATTTCTAGCACTTTTGCTTTGTCCATATCTGTTAAAAAACACATGACAAACAATTCAAATGAACAGTATTTTAATTATTAAGAATGTACAAAATCAAATTACTAACCAGATTCTGAATCAGTATAAATCTGTTCTTCGACTTCCTCCGGTGAACTTTGAACTGAAAATGTTCTAGGATGCTTCTTCTTAGGCATGATGACTATCTCACCACTGTCCCTTGATAGAGACTTTCTTAGCGCAGGCCTCTCTTTAGTGATTCTTTGCATTTCCTCGTTTACTATTTCCCTGGTACCATTCATGCCTTTTTGTTGTATATCTTTCTCCTCGAGATATCCTTCTACAGTTGTTACAGCTTCTTCAATTATGGAGTCTACGGAAACTTGTCCAGCAATATCCCGTGGCTCTGCATCTTCGTGTTCCTCTGATGAAAGTTCATTGTCTTCCGATGCTTGTTTGATAATAATTTCTATATTATCAGCCATTTGTTTCATGGCAGAGTCAGATTTTTTCAGTTCTGTTTTAGTTTCCATTGTTTTTGTTGGAATAACTACACTACTAGTTTTAGGTGGTGGTTCATCTTCTGTTTCAACATCAGATTCAGCTATTCTTTCAAGTGAAATAGCGGGACTAATACATGAATGTCTGCGTTCTTCTTTGACAGGGACTTTAGCGTCATAAGACCTCTTTTCTGTTTCAACAATTTCCTTTGTTATCAATTTTATATCTTTCTCGTGGATTGGACTTCGTGCTGCAGCAGCAATAGTACCCTTTTGCAATATGTCATCAATAACTGGTTTTACTTGTTCTTTAGTTATTTCAGCAGTTTCCTCTAAGTTTTGTTCTTTAGGGGTAAATTTTTTAGCGTCATCGATATCTTTGATATCAAAGTGACCGAGAGTGTCAGTTCTAATTTTAGTGATATCAAATTTGCCTTCACTAACAACAATTTCTTTCTTAGTTTCAACATGTTCTTCCGTTGTCGTAGAAACCCCTTCTTTGATAATGGTAGTTGCTTCAGTAATCACATATGGTTCGTCTTTCCTTGTAATTGTATAAGTTGTCTCTGTCTGTCTTGTTGTAAATACCAATGGAGCCTTTTCTTCCTTCTCAGATGTAGTTGTTTCGACAATTCTTACTTCCTTGACAGGATGAACAGTTTCTTTGACAACGCTTCCAATTACGTCGGCAGTTTCGCGTTTCAATTGTTCATTCCTTTCCCGGTTTAGAAAGTCGTTAGTTATGTTTTTATCAGTTACGGCGCTATAATGCAATAACATGTTATTATGATTATATAAATTTTGATGCTTGTCTTTTGAAAGCACATGTATATTATTATCAAGTAGTGTTCTTTTAACTAGCAGGTCCTTCAACGTGAAGCCTAAATCTTAATACACTGCAACTAGCAACGGCTTTATATTTAGGCATCTCGTTAGGGCGTTTCCTTGTGTTATTGAAAACGGATATTAGTAACTTACCCGACTTCAGCGATATGTGGTAACTTATGAACATAATCTGTGACATGATCTTCTGGGAAACCTTCAACATCATCTAATGAATCCCCGTGCGTTAATTTTGCTAGTTTCGATGGGTCAGCTTTTCCTGAAAATTTTCCATAATCTTTATCCGGTTTCATAAATTACAATAAATTAAGCCCCCGTACACTGAAGGTCAATGATCGCGCGTCAAAATGTTCAGTGTCATTGCGTTGTAGAATAAACTTTTTCAATATTCCAATACAGTTCGTTTTGCTATGGCAAAAAAATTACGCGTGAGGGTTGACGCCCCAAGGTGCGGGAGGCCTTATGAATTTTCAATACTCACCAGACGCTGTCTTAGTGTCTGTCTTCTCACTCTCTTGTTTAACAACAATTTTCTCCTTCGATGGGTCAATATGAGTACCCTGAGTTCCAATATCATCTTCCGATTCTTCAAACGTATAATCCCTGGACTCTGTCAGACTGTGAGCATCAGAAAGACGTTTTTCTTCTAAGCGCAACTCACTGACCGAACCTGAGCCGGCAGATGTCACTGACTGACGTTTTACTACATCAGCTGTAAAATAAAATGCGTTACATTTTATATCTCAGACTAAACACTTAACAATTTACTTTTATTGTAAGAAATCGGGGCATAATAATAATTATTTTTACTAACTTTTGTCGGTGGATTCTTCTTTTACCCGAATTATAGTCCCAATGACCTCTTCTTTGACTTCTTTTACAACTTCAGTGACAGTTGATGCCACTTTATATTTTTCCAGTTCTAATATAAGTTCGCCTTCTTTTGCCGGTTCATCCTCGGATGAGGTCTTCTTCTCAGTCACAGCGTCCTCAGAACTGATTTTGTCTGATATACCTTCGGACGATTTCCTATCAGAGATTTCAACCTCGCGACTGTCCTCCGATGAAATTTTATCAGAAATTTCATCTTTATCAGAGCTTTCGATTTCTTCAGCCTCAGTAACGATTATTTGAAGCTCCTGCTGAGGTTTAGTGTCTATGTCAGTTTGTAAGTCACTGAGTCTACTGATCGATATAGATTCAGTTCTAGAATGACGTTTTGGGGTCACTTTCTTAAATACTAAATCGTGCTCATCACCTTTATCTGAATCTGTGGAGTCCTGTTTTTCTGTCTCGTTTGCTTGGGTATCAATTCTCATTGAGGTGAAACCAACACTCTCTTCAAACTTTTCATCGCCGAAACCGCTACCTGAGTCAGCTGTTCCTTCATACTCTGCTCGTTCATCAAATTCTGATGAAGACACTTTAGCTTTTACGTCGGACTGATCTGATTTCAATGATTCAGCTTCAGAATGACGTCGGGAGTCTGTATGCTCGGAGTCTTCTAAAGAATCGGAGTATATGCGTTTTGAGAAGAAGCATTCTTGCACGGAGTCGTCTTCCGGTACAGTTTCAATAAATTGGCGAGCTTTAGCGCTTATTACGGGTGACTCTTTCGGTGACACCTAGGAACAATAATATTTAATAATGAAATAATTTAAATATATCGCCCAACAACACATACCCATTGTATGATTCCAGATTATAAATTATCTTGGTATAGTTACATGAATGACCACAGCAAGTGTTGCAATAGATTTAATTTAAACTGAGTGAGTAGATGCTACCTTTTCTGTGTCACGTGGCTCTCGGGCTGATCCAAGCCAAGAGCTGTGTTCACTTTCATATTTCAAGAACTCTAGCGTCTGATTTCTAGTTTCATTACGATCAAATACTGTTGTGACTGTTTTAACATCAGTTTTCATTATTTTCTGTTCCAAGTCTTTGTCCAGTTGTGGTTTGTGGGCTGGACTGCTACCAATTTGTTCTTCTAGATCAGAGAACTGGGAGGCCTCGTCTAATGAATCACTTCTGTGTTTGGAATCTTTGGAATAAACCTGGGTAGAGAAGTTGTAACATAACGATCAATTATCAATATCTAGGTCCTTACCAGCACAGCTTAAAAATTATTGTTTATATATATGCAGCTGTTTTTGACAGGCTTCGTACTACAAAAACAGTTCAAAAATAGATATCGGTAAAAGCTTTCGAAATAATAAATTGATAATACACATAAAAAAAAAAAGTATGTTATTGATAAGTAAGAAATAACAGTAACCTTAGATTCAGTTTGGGATATAAAACTGAAGTCTTTCTCCGTGCTTTGTTGCAGATCAGCTAATGAATCAGCTTTATCAATTACAGAAGGTATTGGTGACTCTTGAGATAACTTTTTGTCTAACAAGTCGTGCACATCGGATCCCATTGAATCTGTTTTTGTGTGTTTGCTAATGTCAGATTTTGTACTTGTTATAGATATTTGTGTCTCCACCTAAAATAAATTAAAGAAAATCAAATAGCTTTAAGCAATTGGGCTACCAAGTATAAAACACTATTATGATTAATACTAACCTTTTCTTTAACTTTGTCACTTACAGATACATCTTTTTCTTCGACCACTTCAGTAATTTCCTCCTCACTTACTTTTTTTCTCAATTCCTCCGTTAATTGTCTTTCTAGTTTTTGATCTTTTATAACACCAGGCTGATCATCTCTCTTGTCATCATCATTATCAGATTTTTTATCTTTATCACCCTTGTCATCGTCTTTTGGCATATCTTTATGTTCCGGATTCTTATCGAATACCCCTTTATCCATTTTTACTTTAGCTTTCTGTTCTAGTTTATCTACTTTAACAGTAGTTTGCGATTCAGTTTCAGTTTCGGAATCAGTTGACTTTTTCAAAAATTCACTGTCTTCTTCTGAAGAAAATTGTACTAGAGTTGAATCTGTTCTCATAGTTTTATGATATGGTTTTGAATTTTCCTCTTGTTTGATCCTTGAATCGAAATGTTGAATTGTCTCTTTAACGGATTTTACTATATCGACATGTTTTTCCGTTTCTATAGAAACTTTATGGGTGACATGCGTCTCGATACTAGATATCTGTTTAGATTGCTCCCTTACAAACTCTTGTGTGTACTCAATACCTTGATCTTGTTCCAGGGTATGCTTTTTCAATGCCTCTTTTGTTAACTTAACAGTGGCTTTAGGCAATTCTATAGATGATTCCTTGGACATTTTTGATTCAAATGTGCTAATCTTATCTCGTAAGGTAGCTTCAGCTATATCTCTTTCCTCGTCTGTTACTAGTTCAGGAGATTTATCACCATCATCTAATTTCTCTTCCACCCTGGATGTTACAATTTCTTTTTGGGAAATTGCTTCCTTAGTATTAGTGTCTTTAGTTTCAGTAACTTTCACTTCAGCCGTTTCAGCTGTCACTGATTTCCTTGGAGTGATAGTTACATTAGAAAAGTCTCCTGATGGGAATCTCATAGATTCATTTCTCATATGCCTTTGAAGATGTTTGGGTGTAGGCTTAGCAGGTGATGACGGATCAAACTTTCTGAATTGTTCAATAGGTCGTTCCGGTTTGGTCTCTTTGATTTCCTCTTTTAGAGTTTCAACTACTTCCTCTATATGTTCTTCGTGTACTTCGATTTCTCTTTCCTCTTCACCTGTGTCAGGAGATGTTTTTGACCGGGTTCTTTCCAATTTTGGTTCTTTCTCTTTGGCCTGGGTTAAAAAAAAAAAAAAAAATTTAGAAGATCTATTGTGGTCCATGAAACCTATTTAAAATTAGATTATATATATATATAAAACACATGATAATGCAATATACCTGTTGTTCAATATCTTGGAACTTCTTTATGTCGGGTTTGATTTGAGTCTTGATTTCTATGATCTCTTCGCGAATCTCTTTCTTTTGTTTAGAAGCAGGGATTTTAATGGAACTTAGCTTTCTTGTAATTTGTTCTTTCCTTTCAGCTACACTGCGTTTGACATCTGCAACTTTTAAAATTTGATTACCATAGCGGTCTAAAAGCATTTCCGTATTTGTATAATAGATTATTTACACTTACCTTCATCGTCTTCACTCTCTTCGCTAGGCGTGGGAGTTCTCTCTACTTCACTCTTGTCCACAAATGACTTTTCTTCAGGAGAATATTTAGCTTCATCTTGATCGACTTCTGATTCCCTGTGCTCTGAGATTTCTCCATCATACAATCTATCTTTAAGTTTATTGTCCTCTTCAGCTAAAATATCAGAATGTTTTTAATAGTCTCTAATTCTTATTTTAGGTACCACCGGTTCTGTTTTAATTAATTTCTCATTAACTACACCTACCTTTGTAAGCTTCAATCTCCTCTGAAGCTTGTCTCTCTTGGTATATATTCCTTTGTATACGCCTCTCATTAATCAATTCCGATGGAGATGCAATGATATCATCTCTGCCGATGCGGCATAAAGCCAGCTCTAAAGATGTATCTGCAATCATATTATTAAAATATACTCAACCGTTTTGATTCATTATTCAGTTCATACATCCGTAGAACATAAGTTAACTCTCTCCAATTCATACAAATCTTCGTCACCATTTGATTAATGATCACTAAAATAACCAAGATAAAAGGGCATTACCACCAATTTACTATTGAAACAATAACACCTTAAGGTGTATTTTTGTCAGATTTTGTACTGAGTTAACAGTCAAAAACTGAAAGTAATATTAAAAGATTGCTACAGTGCAAGTGGTGGTAAGAGGGCTGTTGTCTTGCCCATGTAGTCTTTGGGAGTGAGAGGAACAGGGTGTAAAGTTCCTCATCCACCATTGAAAAGGGAGGATCCTACGACCAGACGTAGATTTGATCACGTCGGGATCACCAGTTTGGGGGTGAGAGGAACAGAGTGAAAAGTTCCTCATCCACCATTGAAAAGGGAGGATCCTCCGACCAGACGGGTGTTGTGTCTGGTGAGCTACTGCCCATAGGTTGTTATCGAGTTCTTGTATATATGTCAATCGCTCGGATCGCTTTAATATCGCGATGCAGGATTTAGTTCGTATGTGGCGAGATAGATGTCGCTACATCACGGTTACCTTGCGCCTTTGTCCCCGACTGTGTCTTCCACAGTTTCAGCATAAGCTGGGCTTGTTCCGCCGCCGTGATCCTCTTCGCTTGTATCTGGTTGACGGTTGCTACGCTGACCCCTAACTCGTAGGCTAGGGCAACCCAGTCTTTTCCGAGCAAGTTGCAAATGTCTTCCAACCTTTGTGGTTTAAAATAATATATTGAGGTTACAATACCAATTAATGCTTTATCAACGAAATTATTTCTGTATTATTTCCATAGTTGCAATTAACTTCTATATACACATATACAACGTAATTCAGAAAGTATACAGTTTATGAAACCATTAGATGTACACAGAATATCGATAAAGCATTGTTCTCTGCCCCCAAATAAAAAAAAATAAAAATCTTATTAAAAACTATAATACAAAATGTCTGATTTCACATGTTCGTACACATACAGACCTATACTTTAAAGGTTAGTCTATTTAATCACATTATACACATATTAATAAGTAAGGATTGCATACTAACCTGGGATCACTGAGCCTCTGTCTCCATATAAGCTCCTGTTCTTCAGTGCGTCTGGGTACAGTGTCAGTTGGCAATGGTGACGTCCTGTCTGTAGGCTCATCTGGCACCATTATGTTCAGTATAGCGATCTGTAGCGAAAGATGTCCACATCTCACTCACGTTGGAATAGCACCTAAGGCTAAAGGCCATAGGTGTGTCAAATCACGCGATAAATTTCATTAAATACCAAAACGAACTGCGCGGCAATTCCCGTATGAATTACTTTATCTCTGATTAGACATTTCTTGAAACAATACGCCCAATTTGACGTTTTGTTTCGATATAATGTCGAATTAGAGATGATGTCGTTTTTGCGAGAATTGGGACCCTGTATTAACACATACAATAAGCTGAGCTTTCAACGAAATGTCAATGATGACACGAGAGAATTTTGACGCTCGATCGCGTGGCTTTTACCACGGAAATATGGTGTGCTATAGCTTTATGTATACAAAAAAGCAGTGGTAGCTTCGTGGGCAAGAACGCCCGCCTTGAACGTAAGGGGTGCAAGTTCAAATCCAAGGCCCGCACCTCTAAGATAATTTTTATCAGCGAATGTCATTTTCAACAATGATTACCACTAGCTGAACGGTGAAGGAAAACATCGTGAGGAAACCTGTACGTCTATAGAAGGGCGTGTGAAGTTCACCAACCCGCACTGGGTCAGCGTGGTGGACTATGGCCCAAATCTCCCTCGTATTGAGGGTGAATGTACCCGGTATAATGGCAATAGGCTCGCCCCTATTACATTGGGACCAAAATACATCGGCGAGGTGTGGGCGCACTACAGTGCACCTCTGCCTACCCCTTCGGGGAATACACGCATGATGATTTATTAAAAAAGTCATCAAATCGAGCGAATTCACTAAGGAGTCTATACGTGGTATAAGATGTAAGATACAAATCATATTTTGGCTCAAATACCAAAAGATACACACAGCTAATTAGGTACTTACGGGTGCTGGCGATGGTTCTCCTTTAGACACCTTCGGGTCCCTCATGAACTGACACCTGCAGATGGGCTCCAGATCCTGGGTCTTTATCATCACCGGGAATGCAACTCGGTTCTCTCGGAACGCACGGAAAGGTATAGACAGCTGTTCCCCAGATTTTGCTACAGGCACTAAGTTTCCACCAAATTCTAGGTATACCGGTTTACCTTCGTGGACCTGTGGATAACGATATTTTTTAGCATAGACTAAGTTAAAACGTGGAGGAATATGTGTCAGGTTGATTACGAATTTCACTGTCATCGGATTTCATGAATAATTTGCAACTGTAATTTGAGAAAAAAAATCTTCCAACTCCTACCAGCCTTTCTTTCGATGTGTAGTTGTTCCAAGACTCGTTGAGGGTTACACCTCAAAGTCTTCATTGAATACCGCTATATACCCTTGCTTACAGGAGTAATAGTGGTTGTTATGGGTAGTCCCACAAAAAACATTTGCCAATCTTACCTCCACATCTCTGCTCTTAGCGACTTGTATGAACCTCTCGATGCGTTCTAACGCCTTGTCCTCCTTGTCATCAGTAACGCAGAACATGCGCAGTTGTGCCTGACACTCGTCGGTGCGTTTCGCGTATACTACGAAGCGCGCCATGAAGGGCACGTGGATAGCTTCCCTGGTTATTGTAAGAAAAAAATGCTGCAGAAGTTAACGTAACCCGAGACTTTTTGAATGGCTTTGAGCTGCATAAACCAGCAAGGCGGCAGTCTAACCGCTATATTTAAAATAGGTAGTTTTAATCCTACACTGACATTGTTCGGTATTTAATCTATGTCTGAATTTAGTAATACCACTGATAACAACTCCAAAATCTCAAATATATTGAGATATGATATATCAAAGTTCATTCAAACTAAAGGGTGTTGGCACTTTGTGCTATAATTGAAGCTTATTCTTACCTGTATAGTTCAGTAGCCATTTTGGTAGCATCTTCAATGTGGCGGCAATCAATTAACCAATATCTAGCCGACACAGTAGTGGTAAATGATACACAGTCATTCACAAATGTCAACGGTGTGTTCTCGGTAACATCTTCCCAATGAGCTCGATTCGTACCACCTGCCACCATTAAATCATCATTTTATACCCCACAATCATCACTAAAGTCATACGCATGCTATCTGCGAAAATTTACTTTATAACGCTACATTTAAAATGCTTTTTTCGTTTGTCAGTTATAGATGAAAGCTATGAGGCAGTATTCAGCGGCTAAAACGCTATTTCTCAACTGCCACGGTGATTATTCTAACCTATTATGCATGCCAAAGCAGGCTTATATATCTACATAGTATAACAATGTTCTCAATTTAATACCAAATCTATTTCGTCTACCCAATTTTCTAAGAATACTTAAGGAAACTAAAAGAGTTCAACGTGTAATGTTGAATAAAGATTAAAGATTTATTTTTTTCAGATCCTATATAGATACTTAATCAAATTTCATTACACAAGTAACCGATGTAGAAGAAAGATTGAAAATCAGAGAGATAGGTCAATAATAAATCAATAAAACCAACTGAAACGGATTTTTTTTCCAAAACGGCCTATAGCAAACACACAACAAGCAAAGACAACACATCACACAAATAAACAATATAAAACGTACCGTTTATTTATTTAAATGAACGTGACAAAGATGTGGCTCACTGGCTGTCACCTGGCTCTTACAAATAGTGCTGTTACTTATTTAAATGAAAATGAATGTTGTATTGAAACTAATCATCAAAACTGCTAGTCTGGTTATACGGAAAACAGATCTCTCGAAGGCCATTCACTGAAATGAACCCAAAACTCCAGTTGAAATAAAATTTAACAAAAAATAACAACGTGTCCAGTAAAACAATGACAAGAAAAAAGAAATGAGACATAAATAAGAGAAGATGATGTGAAACTGAACTGATAGGCCGTTTTGGAAATAAACTTTTGATTGTAACAAGCAAAGTAACAAATAATAGGGAACACTGAAGTTGTTCAATGATAATGATAGTGAAGGTGGCACCGATTCCCATCATTTTATTTTACGCTTACACTAAACACAGATCATTTACGTGTTTCAATCTCATACAATGTGCCAATGCAGTTGTGTTTTGGAGGTCTAGTTATTTATACATTTCATTCTAAACCGACAAATTTATGTGAACTTATTGCAGTGCATAATCTTGATGTCCCAAGTCTCTTTCAATGGTTATGATACAAAGTGACCGTGTCTTAACGAAGCGTAAATATATCAGCCCGTGCATAAAAGAAAAATGTATGAGAAGCAAGATATGGAAAAGCATTGTAAAGGTGACAGAGGGAAGTAAATTAATGTCCGGTGTTTACACTCTAACATTGGAGAGCATAAACATCGCACGAAAATAATGATTAATGTAAAATAAAAATAAAACATAAAAGTTCACTAAAAATAACAGACGAAAAAAGATTTAACGTAAAACCAAAAACGAAATAAAACCGATATATTGATTTTGTTTTTTTGTAAAATAATTTCTAATGGTTTTACCTTCGAGAGATCTTTTGCGAAATACCCCTGTTGGTGCGCGCCGATAGATGGCAGCATATTATTTAGCGCCACACACGGTGAGCGTGCAACACACACAAACACGAGAACAAAGACAATGTAGACACGCACAGAACGAACACACAGGGACATAGTCCCACCAGCTAGTTTGTGTATTTGCTATAAGCGATTGCCCCCCCTCTGATCAATACGGACGCCTAACCTTCCTGCATGTATTTTGTCGATTCAAATAAAATATAAACTAATCTATTTTGTATTAACATGCTCATCCCGTTGTCTATAAAATGGGAAGTTGTTCTTAATCTGTAACTCTTTGTACTAATAATAATTAGAATAAAATACTATGAAATCTCGAACTAGTTATCACAGTACTCTAGATAATTATAGAGAATTTAAAATCTATTTTCTACCGATCTCATGTTAACTAAATTACCTACGAAATGTTCGTTAATGAGTTATGTTAGTCTATCCTACGTTATCATGGTGTTGTAATGGAATATTGGATTCAGAACTGTATTTACTTTCATTATTTCGAAAGCGAAGTCATTGAGTTCCTTCAATATACTGTAATTTGCAAGTTCATTGCAGATACTTAGATCTAACACTTAGCAAGCTTAAAACTGCTAACGTCGTCTGCAAGTTATATCTATTGGGCACTCGTTGAAAGCTTTATACCTAAAGGCACACTTACCTTCATTAAGGCAAAGCATATCATCAAGATAGCGAATAAAAGCCATACTCCATTGCAACACTTTGCAAGTATCTTTTCAACATTGGAAACATTTTACCACATTACCCAATCCGAAGCGATAATTTTGATGTATCATTGTAAAAATAATAAACAATAATATTTTATGTAAATCAACAAAAAAAAAAGATTAATATTTGAAAGAATCCTTGGCTTAAGTTCGTAAAAGTTTCCAATGTTAAAATAGAACAGCATTTGAAGTAAGAACGAAATATAATAATTGTACCTGATATGGAACAGAGTAGTCTCAGGGTTGGCGCTGATGATGTGCTGTACTGGTTTGTCATACCCTGGGTATGAGGTCTAGGAGCTGGCATGCTCAACGTAATAGCTTTATGGAACTTCCTTCTTCTGGGTTCAACAGTAACTACCGGTGATACGGCTACACCTCGACCGAGGAGTTTAGCTGTTAATTCCGTATCAATGATTTGAGCCTGAAAATGAATTCCATCAGATATCTTGTAGTTTTATTAGAGGCGTACCTGGAAGAACTTGAGTTTTACAAAGTTAAAAAAAAGATGGATATGGTAATCCGTTATGACACTAAAGATCTTTTAAGACCAAACGCAATCGTCACTAGGAAATCATGCTTGATGTAGATTGTGAAAAAAAATGCGCTGTGATATATTAAAAGTAATAAATGGTATACTTACCCCACCTCAGAACTGAAGATCTCTGATCCAATTTAAACAGTAAATTAATGTTTTTACTATTTAATAAAACAAGTAAAAAATAATGTGGTAAATAGGTGGTAAAGAGCGGTCGGTGCAAAATTAAGCAAATATGAACATTATGAAATCACAGGAAAAGCGTAAATGAAACTAAATTGTCCACACGCTGTTTGTCAACACAGGCTTTCATCTATTTCTCACACATGCGCTTTAAAACAATATGCAACACACTGTATATTAATCAAGCTCAAAATAATACAGCAACATAAAATATTTAAGGTATGTACTCGTATATCATGCAACTCTCACGTTTGGTCTTTAGGATATAAAGTACATAATTGCGTCACGTTCCAAATAACATTTCAATTTATAAGCAGAAACAGACATTACCCAATAAATTTAGCAATTCTTAACAATACTACTTAACTAATGAAATAACGTCACTCCAGTTATCTTTAAATACATAACATAAATAACACACACTTTTATATCTAATGATGTAACAAAGTCATTCATATAGTTATCAGATAATTTCAAGTTAAACCATGCTCATCTGCCGCCTAAAGACCAACTAGAGACAATTTTCAACCTTTATTAAAATCGCAGTGTGAGAAACGATCTACGATTACCAACTGTATTGTGATTTCATATGATTCAATTTTGCTTAAATTGAAAACAAAATTTTGCTATCAATGTTTTTATTGAAATTTCCATCTACATTTTAAAGTGAATTTCTAAATTTATTGGGTATATGAAACATTATTTAAAGGAGTAACGTCGCAGCTTATTCTTAGTACCTGACTCATCAAGTTTATTTAGACATTCTAAAATAGAACACTTGGTATTATCTAGTTAGGATCATCCATTATGAAAACTTATTCCATCATACATTTAAATTCACATTTTTCAATAATACTTTTAGAGGTTTTGTCTTCTAGACAAGTAGTTTACTTACTTAGAACCATTTTATTATTTTCATAATAGATCTTGATGGTACAGGTCAAATTATTGTATCAATTCACACGAACCAAATGAACTAGAATGCGCGGTAAGATATGTAACAATGAATGTAAAAATTACAAAATAAATAATACACAATTTGTATTACAAAATAAAAAGTATCCTTAAAAAAATTTGGCAATCATATTTTGTACTTTTTTTAATATATGGCATTTATTTATATTTACAGTGTTGGACAAAATAAATATTAAAAACTATGTTTCATTTATGATGTTATAGCCACTGGATATTTAAAGTATGTCAAGTCTTGCCATTCTTGTCTTGTCTTTACGTTTTCTGATCTTCAATATAATTTGCCTTTCACAGTTAGACCCTGATTCAAGGACCACGCTTATATTTAATACAACTTCTCATTGATAAGAATCTTGAAATTATTTTGTCCAACGCTGTCTCTATCGGCTATCATCACAATAAATCTTAGAAAAGATAATGAACACAAAATTCCTATATCTATCAATGAACTAGTTCCAAGTGAACAAAACGACTAATTATAGACGTGTACAAAATATTATTTATATTCATAAGATCTGACTATGTCAGCTGTTCTACTAACTGCAACCAGTGCTAAGCATAATACTACCAAATGAGAGAGAACCGCTTTTTCTTAGAAACGTTATTGACCGTGATCTTTTTAAGATTTATGTCCTTCACACCTTTACGGGGCTTGAACAGGTTTACCTGGAGGCCGACTTTGATCTTCTTGGTGAGAGCGCCTTGAGGGAACACGGCTTGGACTTGTGGGACTACGGAGCTGGACACCATGCCACCTGGAGTGATTGCAGAACATTCGCTCAGATTTTTTTCCAAATCAGATTTGGATTCTGAATCAGCCTAATT
The DNA here is from genome assembly GCA_914767695.1 of Ptilodon capucinus. Taxonomy (NCBI): domain Eukaryota; kingdom Metazoa; phylum Arthropoda; class Insecta; order Lepidoptera; family Notodontidae; genus Ptilodon; species Ptilodon capucinus. The sequence continues at coordinate 5,811,589 of OU611831.1, forward strand.
AAAGTCAATATCATATATAAGAAAAGTTGCGGTCGGTAAAGTAGACTGGAAAGGTCGGTAAATTACAATACGTGTACTATATTATTATTATCTTTTTTTAAAGTTCAGATTTTTTAAATTTATTACGTACTATGTTTTATTTTCTAACAGAATCAAACAGCATCAATCTTTAGGTTGTATTTTGTAGTATAAACAATGTATCATCTTTAACCTTATTCCCACCGAGGCTGACATCAATAGTTCAACTAGTCAAGATGGGTTCAAACTGGGATCCTTTTATTACCAGATCAGCAACTAACCACTGAGCTATTGATGCTTCTTCCACTATATTTTTTATTGGATTACCTTCAGGTCCAATAGCGTGGACTTCCTGTCGGATGCGCGATATTACAGCGAAGTACTGCGGGAAGTCGTGAGTCAGAATTCTGGTGACGCGAGGTGCGTCCCAACCTTTCTCATCATCGTTTGTATCTGTTAAAGAAATATTTTAGCTAACAGACAGAATGGGTTAACTAATTACAATATGAAGGGTACCGGCAAATAACAGGGAATGTCCTAATTGATGAATTTTGATAAAAAACAATTTGAAAGTTCAACAATTCTAACAATTCTATAGTTTGGCCATAAACAAAACTGCATTTTTGGCGCCATCTGTTAACTTTTTTTAAATTCGAATGATTAGAATTCAAAATACCTTACACAAATATGAAAAAAAGTGACATTCTCAGTTATTTGCATGTACCTTTCATATTAGATCTCTAGTTTATTGTAAATGATTATGTGACGATAATAAATTGACAATGTCCTAAATTTTTCAAATATGGCACAACATAGCACTAAAATCAACTGTTACCTTTAAACTCTTATTGCTCTAAAGATAAACACAACAAAAGAGACCAGTGAAACTGACCATGCCTAGGCTTGTTATAGCATGAAAATAAATTAGGTTTTAATTTTGGGTGTTTTTTTTGTTCTGATCGTAATTCCATCTTCACAAAAGGATTTAAAATACTGCACATAACGCAGGGTTGAAGATATTATTAGCGAGCGGGGATGCCTAAATGCATTTTCCACATGTAAAAAAAAGGGTTGGAGGCATTATGAATCTGGTTATATAAAAATAGGTATGACACATTTCATCGCTGTCGTAAAGTTGATTGAGAATCAAACATCAGAGCGAAAGGGTGATATCTGAGAGGGTTTTCTAGTAGGGTATTGATACTAACCTTCAATCTCCAGGGTTTCATGGAGTATGTCCTGTACAACATCGTCAGTTGCATCAGCGTTGTGCTCTCTCCAGCTGGTGCCGTTGTCAGACCTCAGGATCACTATCTCACGCTCCTTCCCCCGTAGAGACGCGTAGTGGGGCACTTCTAGTATCACTGGACTGTGGATCAACATCAGAAATGTTTTAACTTTAAAATCAATCAAGACAGTAGTGGTAACCGAGTGTTCGAACGCACGCCCTGCAATCAAAGTTCTCAGGTTCAAACCCCGGCTAGCACCTCTGGGTATATGTGCGAATCTCATTTTCATCCGAGATTACCACTTGCTATGAAACGGTGGAGGAAAACATCGTGAGGAAACCTGCACGTCAATAGAAAAGGCGTGTAAAGTTCACCAACCCGCACTGGGCCAGCGTGGTGGACTATAGCCCGAAAATCTCCCTCGTATTGAGGGAGAATGTGCCTGGTATAATGGCAATTGGTCGCCCCCTATTACATTGGGACCAAAAATACATCGGCGAAGTGTGGGCGCACTGCAGTGCACCTCTGCATACCCCTTCGGGGAATATAGGTGTGATGATGTATTATTATTATTAATCAAGACGCAAATCAAATGGGACGTCCATGTTCGCGCGTCAAAATACTTGCCAATACCAAATCGCACTCTACGTCAACATGCATAAAGATTCAATTTCTGTGGTAGAAGCCACGCCGCACACACAAAAATTCACTCGCACTGTCAGCGTAATTTCGTTGAAAAATTAACTTTTCCGCAGCTAATTAAAGTTCGTTTTGATATAGCAATAATTTAGACGCGCGTCTATTGATGGCCCAGCGTGCGGTTCCAAATGGCCACTTGCGTTTCACCATTCGTTTTTCACTTGGAGACTCTTATTGCTGTCTTAAGACAATTTACAGACTTCGTTCAGTTTCAGTGGCAATGCCATCATGGTTTACTATGAAGCATCTTCATTCTTCATTGTAAGAATGATTCCTTTTATAGGAACTTTCCCACACTTTCCCAATTGATATTTTGCATGCTAGATAATTAGTATAGTGTCTTACCCTAAGAATTTCGCAGACACCGGGCCCATTTCCAGTACCCTCGATGCTAGAGCCTCTCCCTCCATTAGCGGCGGCATGTGGTTGATACGAGACGGTTTCAAGTACCTGAGAAAGCATTAGAGATTTACAATCTACTTCTCTGCCAGCAGACCCAATAAAAACTTGATTGATATTACCAACCTCCACTCTGGGAGCGGTCCTAATAAAACTTTCAAAGGTTTATCAAATTCCGCTACAATTCCTTGAATACCACTTACTAACTAGTTAATAAAAATTGAAGAAAAAGGGACCAACCACTCACCCTCGGAATTGTCAGAATCCCAAATTATAAGTCAAATAAATTTGATCGATAATAGAGGAACAAACAAGACCGAACTCATAATATGGGATTCTGACAATTCCGAGGGTGAGTGGTGGGTCCCTTTCTCTACAATTGTTATTAATAATGGATTTTCGCAATATTACGCCTGATTCCATCAATTACTACTAACTAGTGGTGCGATGGGTCGCCGTCTATTACTCATAATATGTTCTGAGTTCGATTCCCAACTTGGCCATTAAAGTATAGAAGTGAGCCCACTTCTAAAAAGCGTTTAACACTGCTTTGTGAGGTCATATTGGGTCATGGCAAACTTTCATCCAGTGCGCAGTGCTCACAAAGTTAGGTCCTCCGAGTCAATATAATCTCATGACGCATCGAAGTACACTAAAATTCCTTACGCAGCGAACGCGCTAACTTAGATGAAGGGGCTAAAAGGACTATTAGTAATGTGATAGGAAGGAATGAAAGGACTATCAGTAATGTGTAATTTAAGGAAATTACTGGTGCAAAAGAACTCAAGGTCTTTTGTTCACCAGAAAATGCAAGAGATATAATTAGGATCTGACCTGCAGGTGATTCTGGTCGGCTGCTGGGCGGACAGCGGGGGCACGATGACCCTCACCCCCCCGCCGCGACACCCGCGCAGGGCGCCGCCGCGAGCGTCCACCAGGAACGACACCAGGAAACTAGAAAACATGTCATGATCATGATTAATACACAAAATGTGTATCTTTGGAATCAGCTAATTTTTCTCCATCTTTTGAGCTGGGTTTCAAGTTGTCAAAATGGCGCTTGAGTCATTTCGCCTTTTTAGCATATAGCGCCGTGTCAGCGTTTACGCCAGCACGCGCTAATGCAACCAAATGTATAACCAGTACACGTTCAGCCACCAAACGCAGTTTGCGTGCTCACCAAACCGTAACCATTAAACCATCAGACCATAACTACTACAGCCCTTTTAACGTCCCACTGCTGGGCACAGGCCTCCCTCAATGCGATGGGATTCGAGCCATAGTCCACCACGCTGGCCCAGTGCGGGTTGGCAGACTTCACACATCTATTGAAAACTAGTCAAGTTCCCTCAGACGTGCAGGTTTCCTCACGATGTTTTCCTTCACCGTTTCTTGGCAAGCGATAATCTCGGATGGAAATTACATAAATCCCACATAAATTCGCACATAAATCCCAGGGATGCGAGCCGGGGTTTGAACCTACACACTTCGATTGCAAGGCGTGCTTTCGACCACTCATTTTCTTTCACTTACGAGCCTACTCATTCCTTAAAGGCCGGCAACGCACTTGCGATGCCCCTGGTGTTGCAGGTGTCCATGGGCGGCGTTGATCACTTACCATCAGGTGAAACGTCTTCTCGTTTGCCTCCTTATCTCATAAAAAAAAAACTCGGCTACCACTGCCATAAGCTGAGATAGAATAAACCATTTTTGACTTGGCTTTTACGTAATAACCAAACCATACGTAAATTACTGTAGGTACGGCTACTATCCCGTACACAGTCAATATGAACATGTTGGGCCGCAAAAAGACTAAATAGGTCTCCGCTGTTAAGTAAATTATCAAAAGCTTTTACTCACTTCTTCCACTGTAGTTTTTTCCTGCAACAATCGTCCCGGATAGCATGCGCAACAATCACGGTATAAATGTTTACATTCTGAAATAGAATTATAATCGTAAACTAGTTGCATTGTAACTATAAAGACCCGGTCACACTGAAGCGCCAAAACGCACGCATCAAAATTGGTGGCTAGAGTCTTTAAAAGCAACTTTGAAAGCATGGATTTTGGTATTGGTTGCACTCAAACTAAAAAAACCCGGCCTAGTGCGAGTCTGTACCATTATCTATAAAAACGGCAAAAAAATCACGTTTGTTGTACGGGAGCCCCCTTAAATATTTATTTTATTCTGTTTTTTAGTATTTGTTGTTATAGCGGCAACATAAATACATAACCTGTGAAAATTTCAACTGTCTAACTATCACGGTTGATGTGATACAGCCTGGAGACAGACTGACGGACGGACGGACGGACGAACGGACGGACGGACGGACAGCGAAGTCTTAGTAATAGAGTTCCCGTTTTAACCTTTTGGGTACGGAACCCTAAATAACACTGTTATAAATACATGATGAATGTATATTATTACGCCTGTATTACCCAAAGGGGTAGGCTGAGGTGCATTGCAGTGCACCGACACTTCACCTTTATTTTTGGTCCCAGTGTAATAGGGGGCGAGCCTATTGCCACTATACCGGGCTCGTGCCCCCTCAATACGAGGAAGATTAGGCCCATAGTTCACCACGCGGGTTAGTGCAAATTGGTGAATCGACGTGCAGACGTGCAGGTTCCTCACGATGTTTTCCTTCACCGTTCAGCAAGTGGTTATCATTATTGAAAATAACATGCGCACATAAAAATCCGGGAGATGCTGGCCCGAGATTTGAACTTGCACCTCTTATATTCTGTAATCAATATCTTAAAAAATAACAGCGGTGAATATTTGTAGCAAAAAGGTTGTTCAACAATGATACTTTCTTTTACGACGGAGTTTAACAACGATACTATTTTTTACGACGGAGTTTAACAATGATACTGACTTGGGTTGTGTTGGGTCAACGTTATAGCAGTATCCTTCTGGCGCCTGCGCAGTGCTGTACCGGCTGATGCTCTTCACGACCACCTCCTGCTGCGGTTGGTACGGAATGCCGTTCATGGATCCTGGACACAATGACATTTATGATAACCAATTCATTTTTTTATTTAAGCAAGAGCTTACTGATTACTTCTTCTTTCGAAATAGTCTTTACAACTTTAACATTAAAGTGGATATTCAAATGATACCTTGTGATAACTCCATGATATTCTTATGACTCATTGCTGACTCTGTTCTTTCGTCCTTGGTAACGTCTATGGGAAGGGAATCATCTCCTAACGATTTCATGTCATCAGCTGTCAAGTAGCGATACGGCTGATCGTTCAAAATTGTATCTTCACCTGGAGATTACAAAGCACATATCAAGCTGCTTCATCCTTTGTAAATAATTGTTCAACAATTTATCAAGATTTATCTATGAACCCTAAAGCAGATTTATATTAAGAAGAAAGTGGTGAAAGTAAATTGCCTAGTCAGGGTATCTACTCGTAAAATTTATGCCGGTACTTTGGATACAATATGGACATAATATTACCCTACTCTAAAAAAATATTCCTTTTGTTATCGGTTTTTTTTTTAATGGACTACCCTGTTGGCCGTGAGTAGGCTTTTAAAGCTTTACCGGAGGAGTGGTTTTGTTATCGGTAATCTTATTCATAGATAGACAGAGGTGCATTTCAGTGCACCGACACTTCGCTGATGTAATTTGGCCCCAACGTTATAAGGGACGATCCTATTCCCATTATACCGGGCACATTCCCTCTCAATACGGGGGAGATTTTGGCCATAGTCAATCTCGCTAACCCAGTGGACTTCACATGCCTTTTAATGATTACCACTTGCTGAACGGTTAAGGAATACATCGTGAGGAAACCTGCACCACTTTATTAAATGACTAAAATGTTTTGTTTTCCCTGTAGCCCTGTATAAATATTATTTTCTCCTTTTACAAGATGAATTAAATATAAAGTAATGAAATGAGGAATGGCTGCACTTGCAACTAACGGGTATTCTCCAATGCCAGCTAATTAATAGCTACAACTAATTCAATATTGTTAATGACTAACTGTGCCTGCAACTTCGCCCGCGTGGACTTTAGGGAGATTACCCGGAAAAAATGGTTTCATGTTCATCCCGCGGAACGCTAATGCTTTCTAAAATAAAAGTAGCCTAATTTATGCTTTGGAACATCAGCTATCTGCCAGTGAAAGTTCCGTCGAAATCGGTTCAAACAGGCAGACAGGCAGACAAAAATTTTAAAAATTACATTTGCGTTATTGGTATCGTGTATACTTTCATAAGCAGTTAAAATAATGTTATTTTGATATTACAAACAGACACTCCAATTTTATTTATTTGTATAGAAGATGTATAGATGAGTAAGATGGCGAAAAAGACACTATCGTTAAACTTCTTCGTATGTCAGTTAAGCCTTGGGTGGTGATGAAAGTGCTCCAAAAAATCCACTTACCACCTTCCTCCTCCGAGTCTGACATGAATGTCTCCAGCATCGTCTCTGGAGCTACCACCTTATATTTGTCCTGGGAAGCTGTCATGGTGGATGGGTCAGAGACTTCCTTAAGAGTTTCCATTACAGTTACGTAGCCCAGTTTTGAGGCTATATCCAGGGGAGTTTGGCCACTCTGGTGAAACGAGACAGAATTTAAAACAACTTATTTATGTTTTTCAATCTGTATATAAGCGTACGTGTTGAATTTTTTGCCAATGCCAAAACGAACTCTGTGTCAATATAAATAAGGATTGAAATTCTGTGATAAAAGCCACCTAACCACGCGTCATAATTCGCAGGCGTTGTCGAATGAAATTTCGTCGACGTTGGACTATTTTATTAGTCAATACAATTCATTTTGGTATTGGATAGTATTTTAACTCACGTTTTGACACCCAAGTCTATGTGAGGCTTAATATCTTTGAGATCAATGTCTTCCTTAAAAGGGAATAATTCCTGAATAATAAATAATGGATAAAATTACAGCTATATTTGCTGCCTTAAGTCTTCCAAGGGAAAGATATGTCTAACTATTCTTTGGACTCCTATTATGGGTAGTATCAGCTTATGGAATCCAATTGCATATCAGTAGAGTCTAGCGTAATTGGAACGATTCACTTTCTATTGTTATAAGACATATCGACGGATAAAAGGCGAAGTGGCTCAAGCGACATGTTGGGCAATATTGATTTATATATATCGTTGCGTTGGAATCAGCAAATTTTTCTCCGTCTTTTGAGCTGGGCTTCTTGCAAAGTTACCAAAAAGGCGCTTGAGACAATTTACCTTTTAATCGTCGATAGTATGTATATTTTGTTCTGTTCAGGGCCTTAACCTATGATTCCCTAATTCTTACCGTAGTAGTGGCGTTAGCATCGGACTTGTGCTCAAGAAGAATATTGACGATGTTGATGTGGCCTTGCTGAGCGGCATGGTGCAGAGCTGTGTACCTAAACAAATCATTTGAAATAAATTACTACCAAAAACATTCCAGTTACCACAAATATAATAAGACTTAATAATTTCAGGTAATATACGGAAGCCGACACCAATACCTAGTGAAGACCAGACTATAGGTTCACCTAACTATCATAGTTTCCAAGTTACACACCTTTGAATGTTTGTCATAAGTATCGCGTGTTGTAGCCTTAAAATTTATCCGTAACCAAAACAAAATATGAGCGTACCCAGTTATTAACTATGACATCAGGACGTCTAACACCTCAGTCCCCCCGTGACCATGGTTGCTGTAAAGCAGCCGAAACGTCGGGAAAATAAAATAGTAAATAAACGCGATAGAATCCGTAAAATAGTTTTATTTCAATGTATAGTATTGGCGTAAATATGAGAAAACAATACGTAACCAAAACCGATTAAAAAGTTTCGAATAATTTGGGATTGGGGTGGACCCTAATGATACATGTTATGAGATTTATGGAGGTATTCGTTTTGTTTTTAAGTGTGATCTAAACACTTAAAGTTACTATTATAGTTACTTATATAACTGTTTGTAAAAGCAAATTATAATCTAGAAATATATTCAAATCATTTATCTTGCTAATTTTATTTTACTTAATTAAAATCTTATATCAAATAATATCCGAAATACGAGTAGGTACTTAGGACAAATCCAAAACCCTATTAAACTGCGTAAACTACATTTACAGATGTCGGTTATGTTGGTTAACTAAATGCATATGGCCGTCCTGCTCTCTACCGTAATGTATGAGCCAGAAGGCCACATTTTTAGTGCCGTCAAATGTCGTGATGCAACTTTTTGAGTAATTTACATTCCCAGATTCAACAACCCCATGAGAGCAGACAGCACCCTTGCCTTAATACTAGAAAAGAATTATTCTTGAGCAGTGGAATATTAGATTCATTCTTACCCGTGTGACGTCTGGGCCTTCACAGATGCTCCGTTCTCCAGCAGGAACCGCACCATGTTGGCCTGGCCGTAGTGGCTGGCGATGTGCAGTGGTGTGTAACCACCCTTAGTGCAGATATCCACCTATCGACAAACGGTACCAATATTAACGATACAAAATTTTAACAGAATATTAACGGTAGCCGAATGGTCGAACGTACGCCTTGCAATCGAAGTGTACAGGCTCGCACCTCTGGGATTTAGGTGCGAATCTCATTTCCATCCGAGATAACCACTTGCTATGAAACGTGAAGGAAAACATCGGGAGGAAACCTGCACGTCTGAGGGAACTTGACTAGTTATCGATAGATGTGTTAAGTCTGCCAACCCGCATGGGGCCAGCGTGGTGGACTATGGCCCGAACCCCCCTCGCATTGAGGGGAGGTCCGTGCCCAGCAGTGGGACGTTAAAAGGACTGTAGTAGTAGTATTAACGGTCATGCCAAACTGGTGGAAAATTTACGACAAATGTGATGATCCACTCCCCTCAAAAACGCATTTTTCCATCGAATTTGATTCCATAAATTAGGAAGTCATTTTGTTTCGATATATGTCGGATTACTGATCGATTATGCGAGAATCAATGGAATCATTGATGAATACGTCTTACTTTCTGAATACGTCACGTTCCCTCAAACGTAACTACCTCCGAAGAGCGTTTCAAAGCGGTCTACTCACCTCCACGCCGTTTTTGACGAGTAACTGAGCGACGGGAACTCTGTCTTCCTGAGCAGCCAAGTGCAATGCTGCCAATCCATTCTTGGACTGCTGGTCCACTTCAGCGCTATGTTCGAGCAGTAGCGAACACATTTCCGTGTGACCCTAGCGAAAACCATAATATTTCTTTAACTGATGATGGCATTTCAAATATCGTCCAACCCTGAGGATTTCTCAGACTGTAGAATCAGAATTAGAATCAGATTTTTTTTATTCATGTAAAACAATACAGGCACTTATGAATCGTCAGTAAAAAAATAATAATATTAATAGTATCTCTACCTTGTACCTGTAATTCTTAACTTTCTATTATTGTGGAATTTTAATTTCTGTAATTGTAGATATTCAGCAATTGTGGAGACCATTACTTTATTTTTGAAACCCAAAGCATTAACTATAAGATTAGTTTGCTTTTTTTTAAGTTTAAGTATTTAGATCGTATTTGATTACTGAGAGAGTTGTAGCACACAAGCTTGGAGAGAATATTTTCCATCAGAGTCGATCAGTAGAGTCCTATAAGTGTGTTGACTATTCATGAGTGATTGTAATTGTTTACATGAGTTAAAAACACGAATTTTATCCTAAATAGTAATTTCATGATGCGAGGCTAAATTGTCCCTTCACCTTTCTTCTCCTTCCTCTAAGTCGAAGTCATTTTTTTATTCCCTTTTTTTATCACCAAACCTTACTACAAATACATAGGCTCTCTCTTATCTTGCCCCTTCCTCTCCCTTCTCCTTTTTCCCCTTCGAGAAATAAAGGATGTAATTATGTATTACTATTAAATAGGTTCAAACCTGCTGAGCTGCCAGGTGTAGAGGTGTGAACCCAGCTTTGGACTCAGCATTCGTCAACGCTCCATGCTCTAGCAATGTGGCCGCTGTCTCCATCTGGTTCTTGCGGGCTGCTATATGTAGTGGCGTATGTCCATTTTTGGCTACGGCCTATAAAACCCAAAATTGTTTAATAAACAAAGAAGTGGTAGCCTAGGCAAGCTCAAATCCTAGGCCCGTCATTTTCAATCATGATTACCACTTGCTGAACGGTAAAGGAAAACATCGTGAGGAAACCTGCACGACTACGAGATAGAAAGGCGTGTGAAGTTCAGCAACCCACACTGGGCAAGCGTGGTGGACTACGGCTCAAATCACCCTCGTATTGAAAGGTATGTTACACTTAAGTGTACATATTTTTATTATTACAAGCTTTATAATAACTTGCAATGTATGTCCGGGTGGAATCTTGCAACTGAATTTTAAATCATTATCTTTAACTGATTGAGCTGAAATTTGTTATTCACGCTTATTTTGGATGACAATGCATGCTTAGCTATGTGACGTCATTCTAATTCCAATATGGCGGATCATCCAAGATGGTGGAATAGTTATGTTTCTTGCACTACCACAGTATGGCTATCAAATGAAAGGGCGTGCTAAGGAAAACACGAAAACTGAGGGCAATTAAATGAAAGCTTGTTCTTAAAAAGTTTTTTTTAACAATACTTTATTATGTTACAGCGCAGAGTACAACAAAGAATACCTTGGCATCGGCACCCTTCTCTAGCAGTGTGGTAGCGACTGCCTGCTGATCGTATTGAGCAGCGATGTGCAGTGGAGTCATTCCATTCTTGCCGGCTTGGTCTGGAGACGCCCCATGAGCGAGCAGTAGGTTTGCTACCTGACATATTAAAGACTATCTAAGTACCTATACAGGGTGTATCAGAAGTCTGAAATAATACTTTGACGTTTGCATCAGAATCGGGTATACAACTGAATGGTATAAAAAATTGATCGAAATTCGTTCATGCTTATTCAACTTTTTTTTCGTCGTCAATTTCTATAACTCGTAATATCTCGAATCCTATGTAAAATTTGTATGTTCTGTTTTTTTAATATTGGTAGTCGACTCTCATAAATGTAGTTTACACTGCTGAATAGGGTTATGGATGTACCCAAAGGCCAGATCACTGTGTCTGTGACAGATATTCAAAGGTCTGTAACTCAGAAATTATGATAGTTAGGTATTATCTGTCGTCACTAAGCATCCACATATGAGCTTCCGTATATGTACCCGAAGTATTATTTCGGACTTCTGAAACACCCTGTATAAGAGATAGAGGGGTAGAGGGGTGAAAAGCCGTTTGACTTGAGCGACATTTTTTTAACTTTACAGGAGAAAAAATAGCTGATTCCAAATATGTATACTTTTTTTTTTTGAATGGACTACGCTGTTGGCAGTGAGTTGGCCTTTACAGCTTCACCGGAGGAATGTATACATATAAGTAAATATCTCCCAAAAGTGTCGCTTAAATAGTCTTTCACCCCTAGATATGATCTCAAACTCAGCAAAGCTTTGTATGGGTACCATACAAAGGGTTGACGGTATCTTAGTTATTATTATTTTATTATAATTTAACGAAATGAGCGAAATGATGATCTTTAATGGAAAAAGATGAGGAATGGCATCACCTGCGACTAGCGCGGGTATTTCGCCAATGTCAAGTAATTAATAGCAAGGACAAATTCAATAAATACACGTAATAAATAAAAATGAATGATGACAGTGATAAAGATGGCGGATGAATCCGGTATCTTAGTTAAACCCGGACCAGCACGCTTAGCATGACACTACTGACAATATGTCTATCGAGAACTTAAACCTTGTTATGTCTACCGATTATATCTATACCTTTAGCATTAGCATTAACTTACATTGCTAGTTGTCTTAGCCTCAAACAGTGGCAGACATATCTCTACGCTGATTTGATAAAAACAGTTGTAATAAAATAATCCATGTCAGTCGCATCTTGTTTTCTATTGTCTATCTATAGCCAGTAGATAAAGCTCGATTGGACGTCATTTGCTCGACAAATCTGACAGTTGGAATGGATAAAACTTTTGTCTACGAGTTCATGCTAAGTACACATGGACGAATTTCGGAAAGGCCATTTTCGAAATTTGACGCTGGCAGGAATTGAACCTGCAACCCCAGCGGCAAGACCACTAGACCAAGTCGCCTTCTAAAAAAGTAGTTTTCGTTATATCTTACCTTCAAGTTACCGTATTTGGCAGCGAGGTGCAATGCCGTGAACCCTTTTTTGGTGGTCGCTGCCAATGGGGCATTATGCTCGATCAATGCTGCTGCGACCTAGAATACATAATCAATATTACTTTTGTAAAAACAAGCTCATCACAATCAACCAACTTAGACTTCCCGTAACAAAATTATAGAGACTTCAGTACCAACAATAGCAATAATAAAAACGAGTTTCAAAATTATAAAAAAATGTTTTTTTCAAATTAGTCGTTGACGGGAATCGAATCCCCCACCACAACATCCAGCCCCGGTGCAGTGAGCCTCTCATTACATCCATCCGTTGTCAATAATAACCAATTCTGCCAGTACCATATGCTGAATAACAGAAATCCCAGCAAAATCAAGAACATGTCAATTTGTATAATTGCATGACCCCATACTAAGCAATGATTGAACTATGCGTACAATACAATAGACTGGGGGCGATCTCAGTTACACTCAGACCAGGACAAATTCCGTAAAGACCATTCTTCAAATTTGCTATTGACGGAAATCAAACCTGGAAACTACCTGGCTACCTACCCTTAACTACGTAGTATAAGTTCTTACATCGTGGTTATGCTGTTTGGCAGCTATATGCAGTGGATTGTACTGGTCTGCAGTCATAGCTCTGACGTCAGCGCCGTGCTGCAGTAGAAGCACTGCGATGTCCACGTTGCCGAGTCGAGAAGCGATGTGCAGTGGAGTTTGACGCTCCCTGGCCTTGGCTTCCACTGCCGCGCCGTTACGAAGTAGTATCCGGATGATATCAGTCTACAGAGAAATAATGATGCTCGTGGTTTGATCTCTTGTGTTCGAAAACAAGATCATAATATCATTTTCATGCTTGAATTACCTGAAGGGGCACTTACAAATTGTCAAGTTTGCTTTTTTTAAACTTAATCATATAAATAGTACCTACTGGATTGAAGCGCGACCTCGACTAGGAAGATCTAGCAAGGAAATTAGTGGGCTTATTTTTACGGTTCCGTATCTAAGAAGGAAAAAACTGAACCCTTATAGGATCACTTTGTTGTCCGTCTGTCTGTCTGTCAAGGTCAAGTCCCTTTTTCTCAGAAACGCGTGAAGGTATCAAGTTGAAATTTATAACAGAGACTTATGTCTATAGTAGCTTAGTGCCCTACAAAAATCAAACTTCTAGGTTAACGCAATCAAAAGATACGGCGGTTTAAGTTGCATTTTCAGTACATTTGCACGGGAATCAAAAACTTATAGGGTACTTCCCGTTGACCTAGAATCATAAAATTTGGCAAGAAGCAAGGTCTTATAGCACAAGTAAAGGGAAAAATCCGAACACTGTAAATGTATTATTGAAAAATATTTGTTTCGAATTCCAAACTTATTTTGTAGTTAGTTTATATGGGGACACCAGTATACCAACTGCAAAGTTAACTTTGTCTCTCTATCCAGTTTATCTTTTCGTTAGAACAATATTCGGGGCTTTCATAGTTTAGATACACTTGGCCGGTTTTTTTAACGCTCTTACTAACCTGGTTAGCTCTAGCAGCTAAATGCAATGGCGTCTCTCCCCTGACTGTGGGCACGTCAGGGTTGGCTTCGTGCTGCAGTAGGTAGATGACGATGTTCATGCAACCCATGAAGGCCGCTACGTGGAGCGGAGTCAACCCAGACTCTGTTGTCGCTTGTATACCTAAGGTTGATAATTGCTTGGTAAATTATAATCGAAAAGAAGCTACATAGACATACATCTTATCTCTTCCATCTGTCAGATTTGTCGAGATAATGACGTCACATTGAGTTGTGTCTAGTAGAAAATGTAAGCTCACTTATTCAACAAATCTGACAAAAATAATAACACTTATGTGCGAATGGACAAGGTTGACAAATAGAGTTAATACCTGGATGCCCGAAGACCGTTGTCGGCGTCGGGGCAGACCAAGGCGAAGATGGTGCGACGATTTGGTTACGTTTGTGAATTAAGCGTGGACACAAAAAGCCCAGGACTGAAGCATGTGGAGGCGAGAGCGGGAAGACTTTGCCCAGCAGTGGGACATTCAATGGGCTAATAAAAACATGTCTGCACGGTCATCCTGAATCGAATGTCGAAGTCATGCAAATCGACAAAGAAACCTAAACACGAATAAGCTAGAGAACCCATATTTATATACAACGACGGCGAAGCCAAAAGGATTATGATTTTAACAGTCAATGTATATTTTCGTATGCTTCTCCATAACGCCTAAAGTATTCATCCGATTTTGATGAATAAAGTGTCATTCGTTTAATTATTATGGCGCGAGTAACAAAGGCTACATTTTAACCGACTTCAATAATAGAAGGAGTCAATTTTACCTGGTAAACCCGAACGTTTCTTACCTTTTAACTTAGTCGGGATACATTATTTTAATTATATTTTAAAGGGTAGTATTTTTTTTTTATTGTGTATGCAAGTGAATAGTCAGATGCGAGGAGTATGGTATGTACTACTATAAGTTGATACATTAACTTACTGGCTCCATATTTGAGCAGTAGTTCCACCACCTTGATCCTGTTCTTCTTGCAAGCGATGTGTAGCGGAGTGAATCCGTTTAAAGCACGCGCATTGGCGTCTGCGTTTCTGTAAATAAATAAATAAATTAGCATCGCCAGACTCGCCAGAAATCGTGTCAACACCTGGATGACCGAAGGTAGTTGCCGGCATCGTGGCAGACCAAGGAAAAGATGGTGCGACAATTTGGTCACTTTTGCGGGAGAAACGTGGCAACAACAAGCCCAGGACAGGAACCTGTGGAGACAGGAGGGGAGGCCTTTGCCCAGCAACGGGACATAAAATTGGCTATAAAAAGAATTGCATCGCCAGACTAAACCTACTCATCGTAAGATCTCAAAGTAAGCATCGCTTTTACTATGAGTACCATCAAAATGACTGGACGCGATCCGAGTTACACTCAGACCAGAGCAAATTCCAAGAAAGCCATTTTCTAAACCGCCTATAGTGATGAAAACGATTCTATGACGGGTAAACGTAGACAACTCTACATTTTGATGCATTTGACAGTTTTCGACATTCTTTCTTTCCTACTTAGAGAATTGGGGCACCAATTCTCTGATGATTGACGTCAAATTGGTTGTTTTTTCGTTTTGTTTCGACATAATGTCGAATCAGAGATAATGGTGATCTTGCAAAAATTGCTCCCTGGTTATAAAATAGTCTTTGCAAAATCAGTAATAGATTTCGTTCATTTGTTTCACAATATTGAAAGGTCAAAAATTGAGTTATGAATACTTGAACGCTCCCTTACCTGTCTAAAAGCAATTTAGCAACTTTAGCGTGTCCGCAGTGAGCAGCCACGTGTAGAGCAGTAAGGTAGTCCACAGTGACGTCATCGACAGGAGCTCTACGGGAGAGCAGCACTCGGGCAGCCTCGGCGTGGTCTCCCTGGGCGGCCATGTGGAGGGGCGCTAGGCCATTCTGTTGATAAACAATAATTAGGTTATTTTACAGCCCCCCTCACATTGGGGGGTCAAAATCACAATTATTGCTACTACCAAAATGAACTGTTGATTGATAGAAAAAGTTCTTCTTATTTGATAATGAAATTTGAATGGAATAAGATGAGGAATGGCTCCACCTGCGTTTAGCGGGTATTTCAGTCAGTGTCAGTGTCAAGTAATTAATAGCAGGGGAAAATTCAATAAAACACATTATAAATAAAAATGGATGATGACAGTGATAAAGATGGCGGATGAATCTAGAAAAATGTTCATTCTTAAATGGAATGACATTAACAGCGCAAATGAATTTTGACACCGGCTTTTACCACAGAAGTTCAGTCATTATTAGCACAGAGTTTGTTGTCGTGTTGGCCATAGAGTAACCAGAGAATCCATATCGTCTCCGCCTTGCATATGGCTTGGCGGCAATTTTTTTGACATTTATTTGACATCCGCCAATGTATTTACCTTTGTTTTTTTTCAAGGGTAAATCCATCATGGATGCCAGTCTGCCCCGAGGGAAGCAGGCTGGCGATGTAAGACTCCTAGTCACTAAATACCCTTGGTGTCCAGCACTCCGCTGGTTGTTAGGTCGCGGGAACGCGGAAGCATACTTCCGCAACCCAACAGCGGCTATCCGCTTTCGCGGAACCATTCGTTTGCGGGTAGCCCCCACCCGCGCACTTCTCAGGGTAAAACGGTGATTTACCATTTACCTTCTTCAGGGCCAGCTTGCCAATGTAGTTACCTGTATCATACGGCAACTACATAGGGCAACTGCAATGGCGGAGATCAGATATACGTCATAAAATTGCCGCAGCTCGTAGTCGATAGGGCATCTCCATTATATACCTCGATGGTGTTGTCAAACATTATGACGCATAACATTTGACGCCCCAGTGTGGGCTTAAAAACTTGATATACTCTGCTCCCCTGCACGACTCATGTACTAGTATATATGTTGAAAATTATAGAGCTTAGATTTGTGGTACACTTCTTTGATAGTACGTAGAATAATCTCACCTTACTCTTACTGGTAATAGGTGCACCTCTATCCAGCAAGGCTTCAACGACTCTCTCGTGGCCCGAGCGCGCCGCACAGTGTAGAGGCGTTAGGCCGTCTCTAGTACGAGCCTCCACGTTCGCACCGTTGTCACATAGTAGAGATACCATATTGTCTTTACCTGAAGGCAGAATAACGCTATATATAAATTAAGAGTCTCCAGTCAGAGAATGTGTGAATGCTGATTTTGTAGAAGTACATAAGTCTTAATATATATCTATACAATCTATACATCTATTGTCTAACTAACTACAGCCCTTTTAACGTCCCACTGCTGGGCACGGGCCTCCACGCTAGTCCACCACGCTGACCCGGTGCGGGTAGGCAGACTTCACACATCTACCGAGAACTAGTCAAGTTCCCTCAGACGTGCAGGTTTCCTCACGATATTTTCCTTCCCGTTTCATAGCAAGTGATAATCTCCTCGGATGGAAATGAGATTCGCACATAAACCCAGAGGTGCGAGCATTTATTACAAATAAATTTATAAAATAGGAGTGTCTGTTTGTAATATCAAAATAACATTTTTTTTAACAAATGCTTATGAAAGTCTACACGATACCAATAACGAAAATGCAATTTTTAAAATTTTTGTCTGTCTGTTTGTTCCGAGAAAACTTCCAAACGACTAACCCGGTTTGGACGGGACTTTCACTGGTAGGTAGCTGATGTTCCAAGGCGTAACATAAGCTACTTTTATTTTAGAAAAAGCATTATAGTTCCGCGGGATGAACATAAAACCATTATTTCCGGGTAATCTCCCTAAAGTCCACGCAGGCGAAGTCGCGGGCACAGCTGGTAAGGTTATTTGACTTAAGCGACACTTTTGGGCGATATTGACTTTGTAGCGACATCTATCTCGCCACATACGAACTAAATCCTGCATCGCGATATTAAAGCTATCCGAGCGATTGAACATATATACAAGAACCCGACAACAACCTATGGGCAGTAGCCCACCAGACACAACATTCGTCTGGTCGGAGGATCCTCCCGACTCAATGGAGGATGAGGAACTTTACACCCTGTTACTCACACTCCCCAAAACTTGTATACATATTTGGAATCAGCTAATTGCTCTGCTTCGAATGAGTATGCTCTCCTGTAAAGTTAATATAATGTCGCTTAAGTGAAAAAGCCTTTCATCCCTCGATATACGACGGTTTGGTCTAGACCAAGCTCGGCCTATGCTCAAACCACTAGTAGTTTGAGCGCAAGCCACCCGGCTCACTGAATCGGGTGGGTTTGATTAACGCCAGTGGCATATTTTGGAAATAGCTTTTTCGGAATTTACCCTGGTCAAGACCAAGGTGTTTATTATAGGAACTTCAATGTCTGAGAAACATCTAACTAAGAGCTCTCAAAAGAAAAGCGTAGCCTCCCAATTCATTGTGGACTAACATTCTCGTTTCAATTCAAGTGCCCAACAAGCTAAGATTTTGACCACTCACCCCATTTGGCAGCGACGTGCAGTGGACAAATATTATGCTTAGCAGCACAATTGACATCTGCTCCCTTAGCCAGCAGCAGCCTAGCGACTGCCTCGTTGCCGTAGTGTGCAGCAATATGCAGTGGAGTGAAGCCTGACTTTGAAGTCACGTCAGGATTGTGTTCATTCTATGAAAAGAAACAATTCATGTTACATTCCACCTCATTTTACAACTGTACGTGACTGAGAGTGATGAATATGAATAATGATGGATAGATATGAGATAAGATAAGTTGGCATTACCTGGTTAACAGTATAAGATCCTAAGGTCCTCAAATTAAACCAGCCGGTACGGTTCAATAGTTATACATTTTTCTGATCAGAATTCCCCAATTATATAAAAAACAACATCTTTTTTAACTCTTTTGTGTGAACCAAACCATAGCGCCTACCTAAACTATCCTAGTGACATCTATCGCAGGCCATTCAATTAAGATTGTACACATGGCGACATTATTAGATTTTGGTACTTACTTCAAGCAGTAAGTTAGCAGCTTTGACGTCATCTTTCTTGGCAGCGATGTGCAGTGCGGGCAGGCGTACCCTACCGCGGGTGTCAGACTCCAACAGCACCGCTACTACCTTCTCGTGGCCTTGCTGCATCGCCACAGCTAGGGGTGTGAACCCATCCTGCATCACAGACATATTCTTCTTTACAAGAGTAACAGAGGTGGTTATGCGTAGTGGGCTTAGTCCTATACTAAAGAGACATATGGTTAAAAGTATATAGAGTGGCATAAAGATGGAGTTGAATGAACAATTTGATATACAAAGCGCTTTCTCTGACAAGCAGAAGATTCCCATATTGTTTTCTTATATTTACGCGAATACTACACATTGAAATAAAACTAATTTACGGATTTTCCTCGCAAAAGAACACCGATTCTGACCAAGAATACGTGAGGCGATTGAAATTAAAAAAAACATCCTAATTTCAATAGGGAAGATGGCTGGGTGCTACCACCAACTTGGGATCCAGTAATTAATATGATTAAATCCAAACCCAAGCGTACCATTGCAAGACCTCGAGACACTGTGAGCACTTTCTGCGTGGATCGGACCGCAAACAACAACTAAATATGAGGGTACCTACTTTTTAACTATGACATCAGGACGTCTAACATCTCAGTCCCCCCGTGACCATGGTTGCTGTAAAACAGCCGAAACGTCGGAAACATAAAAAAGTAAATAAACGCGATAGAATCCGTAAACTGTTTTATTTCAATAAGCAGAAGATTTGTTCAAAGAACTGTTCTGACAAGGTCAAATTTCTTACCTCAGTAGCCAAACTCTGGTTGGCACCATTAGATAAGAGAAACTTCACGACCGCATCATGGTTCTCTTGAGCCGCCATGTATAGAGGGGTGAAGCCATTTTGGGATTGGATGTTGACCTGTGATGAAAATAAATATACATATACATCATCATCACGCCTATATTACATATGGGGTAGGCAGAGGCGCACTACAGTGCACCCACACTTCGCCGATGTATTTTGGTCCCAATGTAATAGGGATCGCCTATTGCAATTATATCGGGCACATTCCCCCTCAATACACACACGCTGGCCCGGAGCGGGTTGGTGAACTTCACACGCCTTTCTATAGACGTGCAGGTTTCCTCACGATGTTTTCCTTCACCGTTTAGCACTTGGTAATCATTATTGAAAATGACATTTGCACATGAAAATCCTCTCAGAGGTGCGAGCCCGGGATTTGAACCTGCACCCCTTGCGATTAAGGCGGGCGCTCTACCGACGAGGCTAACCACTGCTTTTGATGAATTAGATGATTTTTGATGAAAATAAGACTTTAAAATTTGCCGTTTGATTCTTCGTCTAAGTCCAAAATAAAAACTTGTCCGCTCTACGCAAATATTGACATCAGTAGTTGTAGCAATTGCACCAAGACTAAACATATGTCACGGAATATCTTGATGTTGTCTCTATCTTTCGTATGAATTTAGACAGGGAGCGAGCGAGCAACTCAGTGACAATGGTCTTGTCTTGACATGCGTGCTAACCCCACAGATTGGTCTAGTGATTTGTTCTTGAACTAAATGACACTGACAGCGCGAGCGAATTTCTAAGCGTATGGGCATGAGCTTTACCACAGAAATGTAATCTTTATGCATATTGGCACAGAGTTCGTTTGTTATAAAAAAATTACGCGGCTTTAATTTCCAGTAAAAGCCACGCGACCACGCGTCTAAATTCAAAGGCGTTGTTGATGACATTTCATTGAAGAATGAGCTTTTTCGGTAAGCCAATACAGTCCTTTTTGGTATGGCTAAAAATCGCGTGCATTTTGTTGCATATTTCTCTGTTTGTGAAAACAGAAGGCTTATGTTTCAAGTGTAGAATCGTTACTATTTTAATTTCTTTAAAAGCTGTTGTCTTTCCAGTTTAAAAAAAAACCGCCCAAGTACGAGTCGGACTCGCGCACGAAGGGTTCCGTACCATTATCTATAAAAATGGCAAAAAAATCACGTTGTTGTATGGGAGCCCCCTTAAATAATTATTTTATTCTTTTTTTAGTTTTCGTTGTTATAGCGGCAACAGAAATACATCATCTGCGAAAATTTCAACTCTCTAACTATCACGGTTCATGAGATACAGCCTGGTGACAGCCGGACGGACGGATGGACGGACAGCGAAGTCTCAGTAATAGGGTTCCCGTTTTACCCTTTGGGTACGGAACCCTTAAAATGTCAGCGCAGTGCCACAGTGTAAATGGAACAAAAGCGAGGCTAATTAATCATAATATTTTTAAGTCAGTCGATCACACTTTAGTGCTTTCAAATACAATGATTTGTTATGATCGATGTCGGTCTTCGTGTTGTTGATTCAGAGCGCACTATTTGCAGCTGTTATATCATTGTTTGAACACTAGAAATTTTAAATCTATACCTTTACAAATCCTATCCTATCCTACTAACATTATAAATGTGAAAATTTGTGAGGATGGATTAATGTTTGTTACTCTTTCACGCAAAAACTACTGAACGGATTCTGATGAAACTTTACAGTATTGTTGTTTATACATCAGAATAACATATAGGCTATAAGTTTCAACGATGTCGAATAATTCTGCGCGATCGAAGACGCGGGTAGCAGCTAGTCTATATCTATATCTAACTAACTTAAAAACTACTGGACTGATTTCAAAAATTATTTTACTGTTAGGAAGCTACATTATCACTGAGTAACATAGGCTATATTATAAACCCGTGCGATTCCGGGACGGACCGCTAGTATTCTATATAATTAAGTACCCCGCACACTGGGCGTCAAAATGTT
Source organism: Ptilodon capucinus (assembly GCA_914767695.1). Taxonomy (NCBI): domain Eukaryota; kingdom Metazoa; phylum Arthropoda; class Insecta; order Lepidoptera; family Notodontidae; genus Ptilodon; species Ptilodon capucinus. The sequence goes on from OU611831.1 coordinate 5,833,424, forward strand.
TACCAAGATGCACTTTGTGCTAATATGTATAAAGTTACATTACATTTCTGTGTTACAATCCACGCCAATACAAAATTCGCTTGCACTATGTCAATCACATTTCGTTGAAGAATAAGCTTTGTCTATGAGCCAATACGGTCCGTTTTGGCATTCACAATCCCTTATTTTTATGAACATGTCGTAAGCTCTTTTGTTTTAACTTGTTTTTTTTATTCATTTTTAACCGACGAAAAAAAAAAAGGAGGAGGTTCTCAATTCGACGCGTATATTTTTTTTTTATTTTTTTTTTTATTTTTTTTTATGTATGAACACGCATATCTCCGGCGTCACTAAACCGATTTCGAATTTTTTTATGACGTTTGCTAAGGAATTTTTCGAGGGTGGTCCCATTTTCAAAATATTATCAGAAATTAACCCCCTTGGGGGTGAAATGAGGGGTTGAAGGTCACATAATTTAAAAATTATTTTTTGATCGACTTGAAACTTTGTATATGTATTTTACATATAAAATAAAGAAATACGTGTTTTAGGAATTTTGAAAAAAAAAATGTATAGGGTGTGAAATGGGGTGATAAAGTTTGCATTCTTTTTTATGTATGATCACGCATATCTCCGGCGTCACTAAACCGATTTCGATTTTTTCTATGACGTTTGCTAAGGAATTCTTCGAGGGTGGTCCCATTTTCAAAACATTATCAGAAATCAACCCCCTTAGGGGTGAAATGGGGGGTTGAAGGTCACACAATTTCAAAAATATTTTGAAACTTTGTATATATATTTTACATACAAAATAAAGAAACACGTGTTTTAGGAAATTTGAAAAAAAAAATATTTAGGGGGTGAAATGGGCTGATAAAGTTTGCATTCTGGACTATAGCATATCTTCGGCGTTAGTGAGCCGATTTCGAAAAATCTTTTTTTGTTTAATACGGATATTTAACAAATATCGAAACGATGGGATGGAAAGGGTGGAGGGGGGTGAATTCCTTTTTTGGGCTGTTATGAGGTGCTAATACTTGCATCTTTTCACAAAATAGATACTAAATTCGCCTTCAAAAACCTAGGTACACTAAAAAGTTACAAATAACCTTATAATTCATTACATTTGTAGTCGGTGCCAATTCATGTGTGTATTTGCCTAGTCTGATATAGATTGGCACCTACACCATGATATACCTACGCCCACGTGGACTTTATTTGGAATTATACCCATTTTTAACCAACGAAGAAAACAGAAGAGGTTCACGTTTCGACACGTATTGGTTAGGGTATAACTTCGAAGTTGGTCCTATATAAATTAGGAACAAAAATCCTACCCGAAAGGTGGGAAAATAGGGAGAGATTTATTGTTAATTCTCAAATTTTAATGCTGAGTTGTGTATTACAAAAAAACAAACAGTAGATTCAGATTAAGTAGTAGATTTTAGCCACAAAAAAATATAAAATAAAAACTTTTTAACAAAAAATTAAACCGCCGAAAATTTTAAAAAGCAAAAAATAATATACCTTTTTTATTTAACCTTAATAACAAAGTTCTTAAACTAATGTAAGTATACCTAAGTCATTTTGAGTCGGCGCCAAACAATTAATGAACAATAAATTTAAAGAAATAACCAAATGAAATTAACAATGCAACGTGAAATCTTCAGCGACAAACATTAATATTCCAAAAAATGTACTCTCCGTACGACCACTCGCACACATTGTGTATCGCTATCTCGCTGTGTATTGCTGTCTCACTGACTTAACTTCGTGAACGCTCGGCATTTTCCAGCGAAGGTGCGTGTCGCGCCGCGCCGCCGCCGCGCCGCCGCCGTACATCACACTTTACTAAATTAATTAATTTGCTTGATTGGCGCCGACTCAAAATGACTTAGGTATACTTACATTAGTTTAAGAACTTTGTTATTAAGGTTAAATAAAAAAGGTATATTATTTTTTGCTTTTTAAAATTTTCGGCAGTTTAATTTTTTGTTAAAAAGTTTTTTTATATGTGCATAAGTAGATATTTTTTATATTTGACACTTTAGGGCGATATAGCCTTATATACATATTTGGAATCAGCACTTTTTTCTGCGTCAGTATGCTCTCCAGTGAAGTTAAAAAATCCGGCCAAATGCGAGTCGGACTCGCGCACGAAGGGTTCCGTACCATTATCTATTAAAACGGCAAAAAAATCACGTTTGTTGTATAGGAGCCGCCTTAAATATTTATTTTATTCTGTTTTTTAGTATTTGCTGTTATAGCGGCAACCGAAATACGGTGAAAATTTCAACTCTCTAACTATCACGGTTCATGAGATATAGCCTGGTGACAGACGGACGGAAGGATAAGCATAATATAGCAGCAATAGGGTTCCCGTTTTACCCTTTGGGTACGGAACCCTAAAAACGTCGCTTAAGTCAAAAATAATACCCTCGATATGTTTTCAAATCTTCCAAAAGTGAAAATCATCCAAGAAGATGAGTCTATTCTTTACCATGTTTTTAAATATATATTTAGTCAAATCCAGTCCCTATGAGCCCCAACAAGGGCGTTCATCAACCCAAATCACATTAATATCACTTCTGTACTGTACATATATCAAAGCAGATAGAGGTAAACATTTGATGGATAATTAATTTCACCTTTTGCGTTTTCAAACGTGTTTTATTACCATTTGGCCGCAGTACAAACGGGTCGGGTTTTAATGGCGTTTATTTTTAATCTACTTTAATTTCGTGTTTGTGGCAATCGTGACCTTTTTCGGTGTATTTATTTTGGGGATCTTTGTTTTGGTTATATATTTAATTTTAGAAAAATAATAAGGGTTCAATATACGTAAGACCAATTTGTTCCAGGTAATCTTAGGAACGGTAAGACCGATTCTAACGAGACTTTCACTGGCAAATAGCTAATGTTATAAAAAGTAACTGGGGCTACTTTTATTTTCGATAAATAATTAGGGATCCGCGAGATAAAAAAAAACTGTTATAAAATAAATACATCGTCACACCTGTATTCCTCGAAAGGGTAGGCAGAGGTGTACTGCAGTGCACCCATACTTCGCCGATGTATGTTTGGCCCAACGTTATAAGTGGCGTTCCTATTGCCATTATACCGGGCAGTTTCTCCCTCAATACGACGGAGATACCGGCCATAGTTCCCACGCTGGCCCAGTGCGAGTTGGTGAACTTCACATGCCTTTTTATAGACATATAAGTTACCACACAATGATTTCCTTCACCGTTTAACAAGTCGTAATCTCAGAGATCAGGTTTAGCAAAAATCTCAGAGATGCTGGACGGAGATTTGAACTTGCAGCATTTACGGTCTAGGCCGGCATTCCACCAACTAAGCTTGGTAGCCTACTTACTGGTGTGCTAGTAGTTAGAATGATCTGACTTACTTGAGCTCCATTTTGCACAAGGAGTTTGACTACGGCCTCCTGTCCAGCGAGCGAGGCGATGTGAAGAGCGGTGTTTCCCTTCTTGGTGGCAGCATCGATGGCCGCTCCCCTATCCAGCAGCTCACTAACCACATCCACGTGGCCATCTTTGGATGCCAAGTGTATGGCGTTTAGACCGTTCTGGAGAGAAAAGAACATTATTATAATTATAAGTCCCTCCACTGACCGCTGACGTGGGGCAAAAACTGCAAAGTCAATGTGGGTGTGGGCTGCTCATGTGCCACGTATGGACCCGCAAAGGTGGGCGAATATCGCTACAAATTGGACCCCGAACAACGACCGCCGTTGCCGGAGCAGACCAAAAAGACGATGGCACGACGATCTGGTCTCCTTTGTGGGTAATAGTTTGCCACAAACAGCACGAGACCGCAGTTTTTGAAAGAATAAAGGAGAGACCTTTGCTCAGGAGTGAGACGTGAAAGAAGGCAAAAAAAATACACCCTCATAGAGTATTGTTGTTTCAATTGTAACTATCATGTTATGACAGATTGTGTACCGAGTTAACTGTCAAAAGCTGAATGTAATATTAAGATCCTTGCTGGACTCATCCGCCATCTTTATCACTGTCATCATCCATGTTTATTTATAATGTGTATTTATTGAATTTGCCCTTGCTATTAGTTACTTGACACTGGCTGAAATACCCGCTAAACGCAGGTGGAGCCATTCCTCATCTTAATCCATTAAAATATAATAATTTCACTCATTTCGTAAAAAAGAAGAAGAACATTGCTGCAAGACAGGTGGTGGTAAGGGGGTTGTATAAACTTGTAGAAGAATCACTTTTTTATCGATGACGCGAGCGTATTTTGAGTCATGGTCGCGTGGCTTGCGTCACAGAAATTTAGCCTTTATGTACCACCTTTGAAACAAATCAAATTAATCCGTTCGACCTAGTAGTTGGAGGGCGTACGTAATGACTTCATTCGCATGTTGGATATCTGTGTCGTGCTGCAGTAAGCTGCTTAGGCGACCTACTTAATTAAGTCCAACTTTATTTATATTTCACAGTGATACACAACTGTCTGCCATCATGTCATTATGACAAAATCCTCTTCATCCAAAGGTTGTCTGGAAGAGATCGCAGCTTGCGATAAGACCGCCCAATGTACACTTCATCTGTTCTTGTTTTTGTCAATATATGTTGTGTAATTTCCATGTAACTATTGGTGTACAATAAAGAGTTTTCTTTCTATCTATCTATCTTTAATAGAAATTTGATAGACATCAAGTCTATCAAACGAAAATCGGGCCCCTGTGGTGACAGCAGGCATGTCAAGACAAGACCTCTGTCACAGATTGGCTCGCTCTCTGTCTTATTTCATACGAGAGAAAGAGATATAGTCCACGTATTCTGTGACATAAGTCTAGTCTTGGCGCTCATGCTGCAACTACTGGTCGAAGTCTTGATATAATTACTGATGCATCGGATTCATCCGCCATCTTTTTCACCTTCACCACCCATGTTTTTAATGTTTATTTGTAGACACTGGCAAAATACCTGCTCATAGCGGATGAAGGCATACATAATTAATTTCATTATTACTAACTTTAATTTTAATTTTGTAACAGTCATTGGAGGAGTCTAGGACTTTAAGTCCACCATGCTTGTCTTATACGGGTTGATGACAGAGACCTTTAGCCAAGCAGTAGGATACAAATTATTAGAAAAAGAAAAAAAAGACAAGACAAGAAATGCGACTCAACCCATACACCGAGTTAACCCATACTGCGGTGTGAGAAGCCCCATGTAATCCCAAATACAACCCTACTCTTCTACCGGACATGTTACAAATACATCAAATAACTTTGTCTTCGTACATAACAACCCTTTCAACCCTTCCAACATTCAAATTCGTGACGACCTCGCGTGCCTACCCAACATACCCTGAAAATGCTATCAAATACCCCTGTAAACTAAAGTAAGCTTTCTGCCTTTATAATAGAGTCGTTTATACAGTGATTTGATACTGAAATATTTTTGCAAATGAATATAGGCTGTTATTTTATGGGTCTATTTGGCGTAATAAAGAATTGCGGATTATATCAGTATGCCAACCCGCAATGGCTGGGCCAGTGTTGTAGACGCCTCGTATCACCACGAAGCGTCTCCATTCCTCATCATTCCATTCTTCTTATTGTTTACCCCACTACGGCGAAGCCAAAAGGAAGGGTTATGATTTTAGCAGTCTATGTATGAGAAACCCGAAAAAAATCGGCCAAGTGCGAGTCGGACTCGCGCACGAAGGGTTCCGTACCATTATCTATAAAAACGGCAAACAAATCATGTTTGTTGTATCGGAGCCCCCTTAAATATTTATTGTGTTCTGTTCTTTTAGTATTTTTTGTTATAGCGGCAACAGAAATACATCATCTGTTAAAATTTCAACTCTCTAACTATCACGTTTCATGAGATACAGCCTGGTGGCAGACGGACGGACGGACGGGCGGACAGCGAAGTCTTAGTAATAGGGTTCTCGTTTTACCCTTTGGTAACGGAACCCTAAAAATATATATCTATGTTTATTATGGTCGTATGAATACTTACAGCATTGCTAACGTTGATGTCCACAGCCTGTTCTAAGAGGCTGATGATCTTCTCGATCTGACCGGCGCGAGCGGCGCGTAGGAACGCCGTACTCGCGTCCGCCTGTTGACAAACGAAAAAGAGCTTTTATCACAAGGGGTAAGATTGAGTTCAGACAGCAGTGGTAGCCGAGTGGACGCACGCCTTGCAATCAAAGTGTGCAGGTTCAAACCCAGGCTCGCACCTCTGGGATTTTTGTCTATCTGTCCATTTGATCCGGTTAAACTGCAAACGGCTGAACCGTTTTCACCGGGCTTTCACTGGTAGATAGTTGATATTCTAAAGAGTAACTTGGCTACTTTTATTTTAGAAAAAGCCTTAGGTTTCGGAAAAAAAACCATTTTTTCAGGTAACCTACCTAAATTCCATTCGAGCGAAGTCTGAATGACTGAATGTTCAATATTATAAGAATTACAAAAACATACTTTTTAACAAATGAAATCCTTTATTTTTAGAACAAGGACGTCACAAAAGCACTCTTTTCAGGCAACCGAATAAAAAGCCTTGTCTACAATGCCTTAAAGTCTAATATCAAATACCCTACCGTCTCCTTTGTGATTACCCTGGGGAGTGACAAGTTCTCGGGGAGGCTGTTTCCATTTGGGAAATTTGCGCCTGCAAAAGTTTTTGTGGTAATACCGCTGTGAGTATTCTTTGAATGAACTCTTGGAGGATATGTAAATGTATATAATAACGACTCAATGAAAGGGTTTATATTATGGAATGAGCATCCTTTAAAACCTACTAATATTATAAATGTGAAAGTTGGTGAGGTTTCTAACGTAAAATTGTTAGCAATAAGAGTTACATAATAGCCTAGCTGGTCTCTTCTTTTCACAATTGCGTTGCGTAAACCTATTTTCGCCTAGGCCCAGACTTGGATCGATAAGGTGTATTTATGGATGTACAGTCTTAGCAATGTCGGCGTAACACGCCACGAGAAGCCTCTGTCTGTCTTTACGTAAGCTCTGAATATTGTAGTTGGGTTTTATATAAGGTAGAGATAACTGGTGAAGGAATTGTGAACCATCTTTTTATTTATTTTTCCTTTATTTCTTATCTTTCTTATAAATTACATTTTTAAATATATATATAAAAAATACATTTAAAAATATATTATTTATTTTTCCTTTATTTCTCATTTTTCTTATTTAGTACATTTTTAAATATAAATATAAAAAATACATTTAAAAATATAAAAAAACAGTTCCCCACCGGCATCTGGAACAGGGTCCTAGTTACCAGTGGTTAGGGCTCCAGAGAGAGGAACTTCCTCACAATGCGCGCGGTCTCCAGAAGTACCGCCTTCTGAATCTGTCCCTTGATCCAGCTGCCTAACGCGAGCCTCTTTAGGTGTTTGTCGAGGCTCTTGGCTAATAAGCCATGGGCGGAAACGACTATCGGTACAATGATTGCCGCATCAATATTTATTTATTTATTAAGATATCTAACAGCGTTTTAAACATAAATGATACATTGAATTAAACTATTTTACGGATTTTATCGCGTTTATTTACTATTTTATTTTCCCGACGTTTCGGCTGCTTTACAGCAACCATGGTCACGGGGGGGACTGAGGTGTTAGACGTCCTGATGTCATAGTTAATAACTGGGTACCCTCATATTTAGTTGTTGTTTGCGGTCCGATCCACGCAGAAAGTGCTTACGGTGTCCTGAGGTCTTGCAATGGTACACTTGGTTTTGGATTTAATCATATTGATTACTGGATCCCAAGTTGGTGGTAGCACCCAGCCATCTTCCCTATTGAAATTAGGATGTTTTTTAATTTCAATGGCCTCACGTACCATCCTTGGTCGGAGTCGGTGTTCTTTTGCGAGGATATGCGGTTTATCAAATCTGATATAATGGCAAAATCACTTAATATCACTTATAAATTAAAGTACATATTTGCCAATTACAGGATACCGTAGATAGATACATAGAAAACTCTTTATTGTACACCAATAGTTACAAAGAAATTACACAACATATATTGACAAAAACAAGAAAAAAAAAATGATATATCATTCTAAAAGCGTTATCTATTCTCATCGTCATCTATTTTAAAAGCGTCTATTAAATATTTACAAACTGTACTTTTAGGTCATCATTATATTTGGCTTTTATTAATAATACTAGCTTATACTCGCCACTAAGATTGCGACATCAATATCGTTATTAATTATAGTCTAAATGTTATTTTGATGTATAAACAATAATAGGTACTGTGAACTGTGAATAGCAGTGGTAGCCGAGTGGTCGAACGCACGCTTTGCAATCAAAGTGCGCAGGTTCTATCCCCGGCTCGCACCTCTGGGTTCCATGTGCGAATCTCATTTTCATCTGAGATTATCACTTGCTAAGAAACGGTGACGGAAAACATCGTGAGGAAACCTGTGTGCCCGGTATAATGGCAATAGGCTCGCCCCCTATTACATTAGGACCAAAATACATCGGCGAAGTGTGGGCGCACTGCAGTGCACCTCTGCCTACCCCTTCGGGGAATACAGGCGTGATGATGTACTGTGAACTATCATAAAAATCCGTTTAGTAGTTATTGCGTGAAAAAATAACAAACAACCATCAATCCATCCCTCACTAACTTTAACATTAATAATATTAGTAGGATAGAATAGTATAATATATTTGCTATGGTGACTAGCAACACTTCTTCTTCTTTGTCGGTATCACTCTTGTCAGAGCGGTCGTGGTCATCACCTCAGGTGTTGGTGGCAAGCTTCACAACACGCCGCCACTCCTCTCTGATGACCGCCTTCCTCGTGCATTGGTGTAGTGATGATGTGTCATTTACTGCCGATTTTATTTGGTCAGTCCACCTCATAGGCGATCTTCCCCGTGGCCTGGTACCCTCAACCTTCCCCTGGACCACAAGTCGCTCAATAGCCACCTCCCCTCGGCGGCATATGTGACCAAAAAAGGTGAGGATACGGGACTGTACCAAAGATGATAAACGCTGTTTAATGCCGAGTTCTCGAAGTATAGACTCGTTGGTACGGAATTCAGTCCACGATACTCCGAGCATTCTCCTCCAGCACCACATCTCTAGGGCGTCTATCTTCTTCTTCTCTATCTATCTATCTAGCAACACTAGACTTACTTATAACAATAACAGACAGACAACTTACAGAAATTAATAAGAGCACCCTCCTATTTTATTGTAGCATAAATATTTATCGGACGCTCAGACGATCAGCTAAACACATAAAATCTGTCTCCGAGAGGAAGATGACGTCACTACCGGTCGGCAGCCATTTTATTATGGCTATTATTTCCGAATGGGTTTTTCCTGTATGCTAGTTAATAAGGTTATATGGTAGGGAGGAATTTATATGAGAATTACGACTGTCTCGGAATAACGAATTTTCATATTTTTTCCTGATTCTGAGTTTTTAAATTTGAACATTATATAATTAATACTAGGGTACTGGGGTCTTTCACCCCACAAGCCGTTCGCAGTACGTTCGTCGTCGTCCAAGGGTTCCTTTTGAACGAGCTCTTTCCGAACGTGTTCCGAAAAGACCAATGTTTTTTAGACGGAGGCGTCCGCAACAGCCCCAGTACTCTTTTTCACTTTGTCGGTTCGGAACACTTATAATGGTTTGAGTTTAAGTGAGTCGCTAAGTAATTTTGCATCGGGTAGTGCACAGTAGTGCTTTCCCTCTTTTATTTAAATACGGGTGTTTAAAAGATCACATCCGCTTACCCCTTCTGGAAATACACCTGATATGATAGATTCTTTAAATTAAAGAAGAGATTTCAATTTAGTTTTAAATTATTGTCGTATATTTCAGTACAGTTATCAGCGAACGACGATATATTTTGACAGGGGACCGATATCGATCGGGACTAATTGTCAAGATCATTAGTCCTGCCCACCCTTGTGTACAAAACACGGCATGAAGAGTCTCTCATGCATTTCAAGAAGATTAAAGTGTGGGGGACTGAAAAGCACCGCCAATTGCTGGGCACTTACACTCTTAAGTGTAGCGTACTTAACACTTAAGGGTCTATTCAGACGGTAAAGCCGGCTGCTCAATTATTGAGAATTTATTACTCGCAATCCTTACCTACTTTTTATCATTTTGAAAAGAGTAACCATTGAGTTTCTTACGGCTCTTCTCAGTGGAAGCAGCATTCCGCACCAGTGGTAGAATCTGACTATTTGTAAGTGCTTTTTGATCTACACGAATAAATTTATTCATATACCTATGAGTTACCAAAACACTTTGATTTACCTACCTAAATAGATAGTTTTGAGTCTTTTTTATGTTGTATATTTTAATAGTATAAATTTCTCGGCACACGCAAAAGTATAATTTCAATTTGTCATCATCATTATTCCAACATAAATAATTTAGACCCCATAGAAATAAAAACTCCCCTAATTTTAGGTTTGAATATATTTCTATGGCGACACGTGGCGTACCTACTCCGATAAAAGGGAGATCAAATATTTTATCCGATAATGGTACAGATTTTTTTTTATCCGAACCTCTGTCGCCCGGCCCGTGTCGGCGCGTGCTCACCTCTGATGGGGGGTCAGAGTTCTTAAAATTAGCCTTAAGTTTAGTGTGTGTAAAATAATTTTTCTAGCCTGGACAAAAGCTTGTTACAGCTAAGTATATTAATTTCTACCAAAAATCAGTCCACATCACTATAATAAAAGAATTAATCCATAAAATAATAAGTTTAACCACGTCAGTACCGCATTTGGCACAATGAGATACACAGTTCATGGCACGCGAGCAATTATTTCACACCCCACACCATAGGGTTGCCACCCCATGGTGTGGGGGTAGCCACCCCTTACTGTGGGGTTTGAGACCATGGCGGTGGTGATTTGTGAGTTAATAGATGCATTTCCTTAGATTACTGAGGTATAGAAGTTGAAGTACTCGATTATGTCGTATGTAGGTAGGTTGTATCAGATAGGGTTACTATCTTAAAAAAGTGTAATTTTATCACAAAGACGCCATGGCCAACCTCAGACTGGTTCACTTCTTCATATTAATTGATGAATGAAATACTATTCGATCTGAAATGCTATCGACTAACCTAATAAATCGATTTGAAATTATTCTCATCAATTATAATTTATCCCGCCCCTATTTAACAAAAGGCTTGTTCTATCGTTCGCGGGATGCTGTTTCTATACGACGCAAAAACGCGTGCGTCAATTTTTTTTGTTAATACAAATAGTATTGTATTAAGACGAATTGTATGCAAGCGAACTTTGACGCCTGGGACGATCATTATGTATTACACAGAGTTCATTTTGGTATTTGCAGAAAGTTTAGACGTCCCAGTATGCAGCATTACGGGAGAATATTTCCGACTAACATTTTGTAAACCTTTTACCAAGATCAGTTCCTACAAATTTAAGTTAACTACGGATCGATATTTCTAAAAATGCCAACATGTTTGGAATTAGGCGAACACAATCCAAACAATAACACAAAAGCTATCCATTACAATACAAACGTCAATCGATATGGGGGAGGTGTGCACTCCTGCTCCCCCGCACCTCCTAGACCCCTCGTGCCCCGGTTATCCTACGTCACTGGCATGATGACGTCATATTGTGTGATAGATCGCCATATCGTCGGCTTATTAATCTCAATGTACTCGTAAAAGCAGGATACATAGAATGCAACGCCATCTTGAAAGCTATTGGATTGTATTATTTTTCACCAAATTTATCTTTAAGTTAATACGAAATAGCATATTTTACGATTTTCATTTCACCCTTTTAAAGGTTGATTCTTGGCAATCTTATTTAAAAAGAAAACTCAGGTCCTAGATAGTGTTGTTTAATTTCGAAGAAAATCGAATTGTTCTTACTAGTTCCAGCTAAAATATCAAGCAATGCACCACAAGGGTCGAAGTCCCAATTTCCTGTTAAAAGGGGCAAATCGTAACCCTGCCTTTATGACCAAGTTACTGCACTGTGGGGGAATGCCCCTTCACTATAACCACGAAACTTTGTTATTACAGTCTGGAAAAGTCTGGCGAATCATTTGGATTTTCAGCAAATAATGTTGGAGCTTGCTATTTTTTCGTTTACAAAACTCGATTGCTTTTTACCCGAATACAGTGAAGTCAACCATTCCTGGTTATGATTTTAGCAGTCTATATAAGTATGTATGTTTGTTTTTACGTATGTTCCTCCGTAGCGCCTACGCTATTCATTCGATTTTGATGAATAAGGTGTCAATTAATTCCTCATTATGGCCTGGATAACATACATTCATACAGGCATACATTTTAACTAGCTTAAACAATAGGAGGAGTTCATTTTACTTCGCAAACCCCGATGTTAACCTTTCTCTTTGATTATTTAATTATGAATTCCGAAGTTGGGTTACAGATTTTTAAACGTTTTTTTTTACTCTAATAGAGTGCTGGGTTTTATATTTTCTGTTGGATAAATATCCAAGTTTTTAATCACACGGTAAAATCGGCTGCTGATACTTACGGATTTAATAAGAACCGATGTACAGTGGTAGAACAAATTTATGGAAGCGTTCACACGAGCTCCCGAACGGCTAGACAGATTTTGTCAGGACCTACACCGGCAGATAGCTGATATAACAATGGGTGACTAAGACTACTATCATTTTGGAAAAAGGGTTATGGTTCAGCGGGAAAAAGAAAACAAGTTTCTCCAGGTTATTATGATTCCTAAATTCGCAGGCACAGCTAGTAACAAAAATATAAGTAGAATCCTAAATTATGCTGCTGACAGTACCGTACGTGATGAAATCGCATAAAATGGAACATTGTACTGAAGTTATTTACTAGCTTCTACTCGCGACTTCGCCCGCGCAGTTTTCGATTATTCAATATCGTTATAAGTTATAGTCTATATGTTATTGTGATGTATAAACAATAATACTGTAAAGTTTCATCAAAATCCGTTGAGTAGTTTTTGCGTGATTGAGTAACAAACATCCATCCATCCTCGCAAACCTCGAAACATTAATAGGTTACAAGGATATTTAATTTGCTTCATTGTCCTGCTTGTGTATTGATTGCGTCGCCATTTTAGTTTAGTCTGGTGAGAGAGAGAGGTGTGCCCTAGACAAGGATGCTCTTAGCCTGGGCGTAAATAAGTCTCACATGAAAATGCAAATTCTCAACTGCCACTGAAGTAAAGTCGCGAGGAATATTCAAGCTCACACAACGTGTACAGTTAGCTAGACCAGTGTTTGTCAACCTGTGGGTCGCGACGCCTCTTTAGGGGGGTCGCTTCTATAGGGTCGCTTCTATAGGAAGGTTGGGAAAGCTACTGCAGAAAAAAAAAACCATACAGTTTGAATTATTTATGATCCCCATTTATGAAAATTAATAAATTGTTTGGATTATAGGTATATTAGTAACAAAATAAAATACATGAAAAAAGCAACGGGTAGGGGGGTCGCGAAATATTTCTTCGTACTGAAGCGGCCGTGTCATGAAAAAGGTTGAAAAACACTGAGCTAGACAAATGACTTGCTGTTCAAACAAAACTCCCCCATTACAGTCAGCGTTGAAGTGAGACAGTACTTTTGACAAATGGGTGTACTTGTGTATTCTGCGAAAAAAAAATTTGTAGGGTGAAAGTGGTGGTTTAAAAAAGATTTATAGGGGTCTCTTTAAAACGTTTTTTAAATTTATTTTTGGCTGACAAATGACTGTTTTTGTGACCTCACTGACAAATAGTCATAGCACCCTTTTGAAACGTTTAATGGCTGTACTGCAGACTATTTTATAAACGGATATCCGGTTCAAAATATTAATAACAGTATGTTCTCTGGTTTTACAACACTTCAACAAGATCCAACTTCCGACGTAGACGAAAAGTCCCAATTTTATACGGTTAATTTGTATTGAATGTAGTTTTAAGAAATTATCCGAATCCAAATAGTTTTTATGAAACAAAAAAGGGATTGACAAATCTGGGTAATGTATAGCCCTGCGCACACAGACGCGTCGAAGCGCGCGCGACCATTTTTTGTCCAAAACCCAAACGATCTGGGGCCCGATTTTCACTTGATAAATATCAATCTCTATTATAGATACAAATGTAACAAAAGAAAAAAATACGACCAAATTGACGTTTCGTCTCGACATATCTCTAATAGAGATTGATGTCTATCAAGCGACAATCGGGCCTCTTTTTTTTTCGTGGGAAAATCCTTTATGGATCCATACCCCTTCCTCCAGCCTCGGGGGAGGAGGAAGGGGTATGTGGGAGTCCCCGGCATAGTGCCGGTATACCCTCTAAAAACGCTATGGAGGGATGCCACGGGATCGCCAAGGCATGCACCGCGACAAAAAAAAACCCTGCAGTAACTCATAAAAAATACAATTTTCAATTAAATGGTACTTATGGCGCGAACCAATTTAGACACCTGTTAGTGACTTTTACCACAGAAATTCAATCTTTATGCATACTGACACAGTGTATATTTTCACGAAATGGCAAGTTTAGACGCATAGCGTTATAGTTACTTTGATATTTAAATTACCGAATCAAATCTAAGCAATCTTATCAAAACTTATTAGAAATTTGAACGACACATGAATTACATACCATGTCATGTTTATTATTCACCCCCGTGTCTGAGGATGGTAAGGCACGGGAGTTAAAGGGGTGACAATTTAAATAATCTAATTTAAATATTTATGTAATAAATCTTCTTCGTCTAAGCATTTTAAATAGTCAGGCAGGAATGTTTCGGAGAAACGGGGTTGAGTTTGACGTCATCCGCTAATTCCTCAAATTCTTTGTAAAAGAGAATGCATTCAATATATTTCCCAAAAAAAAAAAAAATTATAATATATATTTCCCATGTTTATTATTAGTTTTTATGTTTATCTTAATAGTGATTTGATTGCAAAATATCACCTAAATCTTTTTAAAACAAATTAAAAAAAGGCCAAGTGCCAGCTGGACTCGCGCACCGAGGCTTACGTACCTAAACTGTGAAAACACCGAATATTATTCTAACGAAAAGATAAACTGAATAGAAAGACAAACTTAACTTTGCGATTGGTATACTGGTGTCCCGATACAAATTAACTACAAAATAAGTTTGTAATCGCAAAAATACATTTTCTAACAATAAATTAACAGTTTTCGGATTTTTTCCTTTACTTGTGCTATAAGACCTTGCTTCTTGCTATATTTCATGATTCTCGGTCAACGGGAAGTACTCTATAGGTTTTTGACTTCCGTGAAAATGTACTGAAAATGCAACGTTAACCGCCGTATCTTTTGATTGCGTTAACCTAGAAGTTTGATTTTTTTAGAGCACCAAGGTACCGCAGACATAAGGCTGTGTTATAAATTTCAACTTGATACATTTACGTGTTTCTGAGAAAAAAGGTCTTGACACCCCGACAGATAGACATACGGACAACAAAGTGATCCTATAAGGGTTCCGTTTTTTCCTTTTTAGGTACGGAACTCCTAAAACGACAAACTACTAAATTAGTATAATTTGTAGAAGGTTCATAACTTTGTGTACATCCTACTCATATAAATCGGAAAGTTTGTAAGGATGGATGAATGGATGGATGGATGGAGGTTTGTTACACTATAACGCAAAAACTAATGAACGGATTTTGATGAAACTTTACAGTACCTATTATTGTTAATACATAAATCTTGTGAAAATACTCAGCTTGAATTTTAATGCGTCGTACAAAGATACAAGATAGATTATAGAGGCGCGAGCGAACCCACTTGGCATTTTTTGAAAATGTAATCTGTAACAATTTACATAAAGATTGATTTTTTTTTAGGGTTCCGTACCCAAAGGGTAAAACGGGAACCCTATTACTGAGACTTCGCTGTCCGTCCGTTCGTCCGTCCGTCTGTCACCAGGCTGTATCTCATGAACCGTGATAGCTAGAGAGTTGAAATTTTCACAGGTGATGTATTTCTGTTGCCGCTATAACAACAAATACTAAAAAACAGAATAAAATAAATATATAAGGTGGCTCCCATACAATAGACGTGATTTTTTGGCCGTTTTTATAGATAACTAGCTGTGCCCGCGACTTCGCCCGCGTGGACTTTAGGGAGATTACCCGGAAATATGGGTATTATGTTTTTCCCGCGGAACCCTAATGCTTTTTCTAAAATTAAAGTAGCCTAAGTTACGCCTTGGAACGTCAGCTATCTGTCAGTGAAAGTCCCATTGAAATCGGTTCAGCCGTTTAGAAGTTTACCTCAAACAAACAGAAAGACAGACAAAAAAAAAATTGCGTTTCTGTTATAGGTATCGTATATTCTTTCATACGCATTTGGTAAAAAAGTGTTATTTTGATATTACAAACAGACACTCCAATTTTATTTATTTGTATAGATGTATAGATAGATGGTACGG
Source organism: Ptilodon capucinus (assembly GCA_914767695.1). Lineage (NCBI taxonomy): Eukaryota > Metazoa > Arthropoda > Insecta > Lepidoptera > Notodontidae > Ptilodon > Ptilodon capucinus. The sequence goes on from OU611831.1 coordinate 5,849,856, forward strand.
AACCCTCCGTGCGCGAGTCCGACTCGCACTTGGCCGGTTTTTCTTACGATTTGTGTCCCACTGCTGGGCAAAGTTCTAATTGTCTATAGTCAAAATTGGCTCGTTAATATCCCGCTAATAGTTTACAAATATCTTCCAAAATCTTTCAGCTCAATCTACTGTAGATTAAGTTTGAAAGCCAGTTTTAAAATGCAACCGCTGACTGATTTCATCAACGATAAATCCTCCCCACTGTTATTAAATTATGGTGTTTCTAAGTAACGGCGACAATCGTGCACCTAATACCACTGAATAGGTACCGGTTTAAGGGAAAACGTAGTACTTTATGCATAAAGGAGTTTTGTGGTTTTTATTAGAAAGTATTGTATATATTACATCCTCATCATCATTATCATCACGCCTGTATTCCCCGACGGGGTAGGCAGAGGTGCACTGCAGTGCGCCCACACTTCGCCGATGCATTTTTGGTTCCAATGTAATAGGGGGCGAGCCTATTGCCATTATACCGGGCACATTCTCCCTCAATACGAGGGAGATTTTTAGGCTATAGTCCACCACGCTGGCCCAGTGCGGGTTCGTGAACTTCACACGCCTTTCTATAGACGTGCAGGTTTCCTCACGACGTTTTTCTTCACTGTTTGAAAGCAAGTGGTAATCTCGGATGAAAATGAGATTCGCACATAAACCCAGAGGTGCGAGCCACTGCACTATATATAATATAATTTCAAATATATATATTATATTCTCATCGTATGATCCCAAAGTAAATAAAACTGGTACCATACAATTGACTTCCAGAGGCGGCCGCATCAATGAGTCAATTTTCGGTCCAAAATTTTGACGGTTTTTCGGAAATATCAAGGTATCTAGACTACTAATATGATTGATATAAGTACACAATCAAGTCGACTCTAATTGAGAATTGGGAAAAGAATCTGCATAATAATATGGTAAATATACCAACATGCCTGTATTTTCCGAAGGGGTAGGCAGATCCTATTTTCATTGTACCGGGCACATTTCCCCTCAATACGAGAGATTTGGGCCATACTCCGCCACACTGGCCCAATGCGGGTCGGTAACTAGTAGGTAATATAGGTAAGTATGAAAAACAAATGACTGAAGTTGACAGCTCCAATTCCCACTGGCCTATCAACGTCGGCTATAATTTGGGGCATGTGATACACCTATAAACGAATGATTATCATGTCTGTCTGTAGTTAACCTCGAAAACCTTGACACGCCTCTGTCGGCATTTCGCGTTAATTCAATTAAAAACGTCGCTCTCCCAACCTAGTTTGTCTAATGACAACCGGCGACAAGTTGTCACTAGACATTTAAATTTGAATTTCGAATGAAAGGGTTAAGTTGTTGAAAAAGTTAAATTAAAAAAAACTTGAGGATGATGGCGAGTTTTTTATAAGTGGGATTTTGACTTTATTACTTGGTTACTTATTTGCTAGAACGCCCACAGGTACACGTAACGATCACCAGTTCAAACCCCGGTATCGCACCTCCTTTTTAATTTCATGTGCGAATGTCGTATTTATTAATGATTAACACTTGCTGGACGTTGAAGGCAAATATCGTGAGGAAACCTGCATTTCTACAAGACGGCCTTCAGTGGGCCTGTGTGATGGACTATTTAAAAAATGTAAATGAACAAAAATTATAAGCCAACTGAGTTTCTTGCCGGATCTTCTCAGTTGAGGTCGCGTTTTGATACGGTAGGGGCATAATTAGAAAAAAAAATAAAATTGACAATCTGTAAGTGCCCCCGTGGGCCTATACAAAATAAATTATTTGACTTTCACTTGACTATGGCCCAAATCTCCCTCGCATAGAGGGGGGAACGTGCCCGGTATAATGGCAATAGACTCGCCCCCGACCAAAATACATCGGCGAAGTGTGGGCGCCCTACAGTGCACCTCTGCCTACCCCTTCAGGGAATACAAGCGTGATGATGTATTGATAGTCTTGAACCTGTTACCTGAGAACATTCTAATGCTCTAGTGTATATAGTGAAGGTAGGGAAACCTTAACAGTAACTTAAGCCACAAGTCAAGGGCGGCCCTAATGGACCGACAAATTGCTCGCGACGCCCTAAGCATATTACCGCCGAGATTTATTTGTATAGACTTATCATAGTTATAATACGTTTATTTATACTACATAGTTATACTACAAAGAGGTTGTATTTCAGAACTTAATAATGTACTGCAATGTCCAAGAGGAAGCTTTTCCGTAAAGGAGACGGATACGCTTTCATACATTCTTGGGCCCAGTTGTAAAAATATGAGAGTGGTGTCAATTAAGAGCTTATATATTATCAAACCATCTCCGAAAATTTTGCTGATCTTGGCAATCTGAGAGCAGAATTATAAGATATTTAGTTAAAGTGTGGTTATTCAACAAAGTGACTACAACCTAGATACTAAACAGCTGATTTTTGTACTGTGATTGTTATTTTGTTTTAATATACAGTTTTGGTGTTAATTCAACCTTTTTAGTGTATATTAAAATGAATACAATTATGTGCTTAATAATTAATAACACAATTTGTTTTTGAGCTACCGTACGTGCTCACTCTGTCTGGGGCGCGGGGGCGTTCGGAAACTGGTCCGTCGACATTTTGTGGAGCGTTCGGAAACTCGTCCGTCGACATTTTGTGGAGCGTTCAGAAACGCGCACGCCACACAGTTATTTACTATATTAATTGTAGTTTTTTATTGTTAATTATTATAATGTATTTATTCATTTTGATTGAATCAATCAGGTATTTTATGTTCAATTGTTTAAATCATTCACAGTAATCGATTATTGTAACCGATACTCTATTTCTTCAGTGAAATTAATTTTTTTCTGATTTCTCGTCTCCCAGATTGTGAATTGAGCTGATTTTTTTATATTTTGAAACAGAAAAAAATACCGCTTTTTTAAACCATATCTCAACTTATTACAATTGGGCCCAGAGATCCCCGTCTCCTTTGACAGTTTTACATGTGAAGGATATTATCTTTTATTAGATTACTGAAGATTTTCTCATTATTATCTTGTACAGTCTTGCCATAAAATCTCTTGTATTACTTATGTGTATCTTTGTATATGGATAAAATAAAAAAATATGAAATCAATATTTCTCGTTGAGTAAGCCAAATCGAGTTTCCTGGCTTCCAGTTCTGATTGATTCAGTTACCCGAATCCGGGAGGCGGCGAGGTTGAGAGGAAAATATTTAAAGTAGCCATATGTTATAGATATAAAAAAAAGTTAAAATTAATGTTAAAAAGTAGTGTAGTCTGTAAATCTAAAATTAAAGGCCGGCTTTAATTATAAAAGGTTGTAATAGAGGTACATACATATAATCGAGTAAGTCAATTGAGTAATCGCAGTGATAAAAACTAAACTACTTACTATATGATTTATTAAAAAAAAGCCTTCATATTTATTTAAGGTTTAAATTAGGTTAAATAAAACACAATGTTCCGTTTAAAGAGCAACGCAATAAGTACACCTATTATAATGCAGTAGTATCGATTTTCAAATACAACGACAATTACTTGCACGCTTCTTTTATTCGTTTTAATCTGATAAAAGTGAACTTATATTTTAAAATTGGAATGATTTTTAAATAAAGAACTTATTCAAAACCGTTATATAATTCCAGGTGTCTAATTTTAGAGGCCAATGTCCTTGACACGGGTAGTAAAGCGCCTGGCGCGGCGTTGCGGCAAAACCCGAGACATCGACTTACCTGGCTAGGCGTCGCAGTTTCCGTCGTCATATCGACTTCCACCGACGCCAGTCTACTCCTCTTCCTTCTTCTCTGACATGTACAACAGTCTTTTAGCAAGGACAGTGTAAAACTACTCCAAAATCAAATCGACATCAGCGGAATATCGATTCGCAATGTCCCAACACTGTTTTATAACAAAGTCCTCGCGATCATTCTAAAAAAGTTTATTCAAACAAAACAGAATTTGAAATTCGAATATCGATTGAGTTCTATATTCGAAATGAAACGCGCGTCACGGGCACCGCCATTTTCCTTCCGTATTCAAACTCCTCTAGGGTCCGTCTGCACTTTTTAATTTGCAAATGGCGTTAACGTAACACTAAGCGAATGAAAGCTGGAATTTGCACTTATTAGAATGATTATTTAATTTAAACGAGATTTTTCCGTCTGGTAGTTGCGTTTGGTAGTTCACCGCGGGGGTGTAGGAGAATTTTGCCGGTTTTGCTCGACAAGTGAGCCGGGTGGGGTGGTTTGAATCCAGTGCGTCTGCGCGGGGGAGTTCCCGTGTGTGTGTGATTTGCGTGCAGCATTACTGGTACAACTTGAACCTTGCCCCCTCCCTTAATTATATTATTATTAGCGGCACAAGGGGCGGTGTTTCTTGGTACCGGAGCTCCGAGTAGAGTGGTACCGTTGCATGTATTAATACAATCGATAAAGTAGACTCAGATATTAGGGAGTATCAGACAGAGAGGGGCCTATGGAACGTTTGATAGAGAATCGTGTAGGCCGACAGTAGTCGTAGCCAAGAAGTTAATAATACAAATTCGAGGGAAATACCGTATTTTGAATATTAGAGATAGAGCACTCTGTACTCCAAATAGAAAGAGAAAATAAAATAAATAACAAACAAAATATAACATTTTTAGTTAGGTATTTTTTTATAGCCTTTTTATGTCCCACTCCTGGGCAAAAGTCTCCCCTTTACATCTCCACACATCTCGGTCCTGGGCTATTATTTGACTTGACATAGATGTGTGAAGGTTTTTAAAGTTAGGGGGTATAGACCATTTGTACACCACCCTGGTCACATTCGGGTTGGTAAACAGTCTAAATAATAAAACAAATATTAAACATGTTTCAATTTGAAACTGGGAATAATAATATCAAGCTTCTTCCTTGATGCTTCATATTAAAACTGCCTACCAATCAATAAATACCACCAGACAACACATACTTATCGTATGATCCTAAACCAAGCAAAGCTTGTACTATGGGTACCATACAATGGTGATCCTGGTACACCCAGAACGGGGCAAATATATTTCGGAAAAGTAATTTCAGAAATTCGCGGCTGAAGGTTATAGAACCCACAACCTCCCTGTGCAGTGAGTCCAGGACCGTCTTTATCCGGGGGTTCAAGGGGTGCGGTGCACCCGGGCGCAGAGTCCTAGGGGGCGCAAGCCGACCGCCATAGATTTCGATAGGTACCTACTACATTATAGCCACGAGGGGCGCAGGCTGACTTTCACACCCCGGCGCCGAATATGCATAAGACGGCTCTGAGTGAGTCGAAGGTGCAACGTTCAGACCACGAGACGATGCTGTCATCGATAATATCCTGACCAGATCCCCAACCTCTCAGTTTAACCAACATTCCTTACGACCGAGTTAAACTCGTAGTAGAGCTACTGAATATCGCTTGATTTTATTTTTTTGATTACCGATTCTATTCCCTATCTAAATAGTTTTAATGGATACATTCCCATGATAGACTGACAGACGCGTTCATCGAAATCATAAGCAATCTATACAGGTTGTATCAGAAGTCCGAAATATTACTTTGGGTACATACACAGTAGCTCATATGTGGATGCTTAGTGAAGACAGTTTATACTATCATAGTTTCTGAGTTATAGACCTTTGAATATGTGTCACAGGTATCGTGTTCTAGCCTTTGGGTACATCCATAACCCTATTCAGATATGTCGAATCGAAACGTCAAATTGGTCGTATTTTTTCTTTTGTTTCGACATATCTCTAATAGAGATTAATAATGTTGATTAATAAAAATAAAAGATTAATGAAAAAAATTAATGTTTATCAAACGAAAATCGCCCCGCAGCTATCCCAAAATATAATATGAGTAACAAGCATTAAAACCCCTTTGATGAGAGCGACCATACATGCAGTCATTATAATCTTTACGATGCATTACATGCGCAAACGCACCCATTCAACTAAACGGAGTTCCGCATTCCATATTTAAAATGGGAAACCTCTTGCAGCGAAGCAGAGGATTCCGTATTACATTATAAATAGAATGAACTTCGCTCAGTCAAGCTCGGTCTAGTGGTTCGAGGATAGGATCACTGTACTTGTGGTTGTGTTTGTGGCTTTGATGCTGTTCAGGGGCAAATTTTGGAAAATAACTTTTCGAAATTTGCCCTGGTCTGGGTCTAACTGGGATCGCCCCCAGTACATTGTATGGTACCCACAGTATATGCATTGCTTGTATTTGTCAAAGGATATTAAAAAAACTTAAAACAATTGTGTTACTGAATGAATCTAATTACTTTCTATCAATAAAAGATAAATAAACTTAACAAGCAATTTAAACGTTAAAGAAATTTTTAAAATATACAGTTTATTTTGTGTAAGTATATGGCTCAAAACCATAAACAAAGTTTAAAATTAGAAAATACATACCTTGACATAATTGACTATAATATTATCTTCAAATTCTGTCTACGGAACCCCAATAATATTAACATCTGCACAGTATTATCGATCAACTCGATCGATCGCGGGCGCATCTTCGATCGCCGTTCGAAACTGTTGCACCAGTAACAACGTGCGTTAATTTTAGCCAGTCTTTAGTGCGATGTCAAACGTACCGAACGATAATCGTGCTCTTTGAATATATTTAAATTAACTCGCGATTAGTACCTATCATTATTACGATTCAGTTCCTTGCAAAAAAAGGTTTCCCGCGCAAGTGTAGATAAACGTCAAATGCTAAAAGAAAAAAATAAACAAACAAAAAAATATTCCAAAAAGGTTTCGAATTAAGGAACAGTGTGTTCGTTTTTTAAATATTTCAAAATAATTAGTGATGTCCAAATGTGCGGGTGATAAGGCCGATTCTAAATTTGAAATTTGAATAATATGTAACATGTAGGTACCTACCGCGCAACAATCCGCGAATGAACGAAACACGGAATGATCCGTTGATTAGCTTTACACCGAAAAGCGATGTTTTTCATCAACGTTTAGGTACTCGGAGTTATTTTTATGAGTGAAAATCCCGACGTGTTCGGTTCTGCACGTTCCGTGGCGGATCAGTGCCGTTGTGGTCGTGGTTTCGAAAGTTTACTCCTATCGGTTACCATTCGGTCTTTAAAACGATGTCCCCGACTTCCATTCGATGTTTTATTTCGCCATCTGTTGTTTAGTGTTTGTGTGTGGTGGATTTATTATGTTTTCAAAGTGTAAAAGTTTTCATTAAATGTGGATTTTTCTCGACGAGAAGGAGGCTTGTTACAATTCAGGTATGTTTTTTTATTTTTATAATATTATCTTTGTTCATAACAGAGGTCTGTTTTTTCTTAGGTTTTCTTTTTACATGAAACGGAACGACATTAATTTATATTTTAAAAAATAACAACAGGTATTCGACCTTCTTGTTGGACTTAAAATATCTCGATGGATTTGAATAATAAACTATGTTTCCTCTGTCTAATGGAATTAATAGTAGGCATAATGGTTACATGCAAACTTTTATTGCCTCATAAATCAGATTACCTATTTTCACACCAAACATTCATATTGTCTGCAAAGCTATCTACAAACAAATCACCGGATGATTCATTATTCTGAAGTTAAAAAATAGAACCGCCTGGGAGATTTTTTTTTAAATTAGTTTTTTTTATTTTGTGGTAATGACTGAAAACATTTGTGACAGATTCGTTTGTATGGATTTTTTAACCGACTTCATTTATAATTTTAATGTTTTTTTGCGATGACCAGGGGGATTTTCATCCGCCATCTTTATCACTGTCATCGTCCATTTTTATTTATAATGTGTATTTATTAAATTTGTCCTTGCTATTAATTCCTTGACATTGGCGAAATACCTACCCGCTCTGGTCGCAGGTGAAGCCATTCCTCATCTTATTCCATTGAATTTCATAATTTCAATAATTACGTAAAAAATAATATCAAAGTGGCATAAGATAATATTTGTTGCCATATTTTTAATTGAACGGAACGCAGAGCAAAAAGACAAAAAAAATGCTACACAGTTTAGTACAAAATAGTTATAATTTTTAATTAACAAAAAAATGTCTCCATAATATAAGATTTTAGATATGACGCTTCGTTCACCCATCCTATGTCAGGCCAGTCAGCTATGACTTAACAACAAGTCACATGGCTATGTCTTCGTATGACATTAATATTCTGATAACGTATTGGTAATCAACTCTACACCATCAACTCTATGGAATACAAAATACTAGAAGGTTAAGGAGGACATCACAAGGTTAATTTCATGATTACATGTCTAAATTGACGTTTAACTTCCTGCACCGACCAGTGCGAGGGAATTAAATAGATTTCCTTAGAAAATGTACTCTGTTTGAGTATACATAAATATTGAATTCTTGCTAAGAAAATTAACAATTAGGGGACTACGATGGATGTTAATGATAATCTAGATGTATATAATAATCACTTATAATAGTCTGTAACTCGCGACACTAATTTTTCATACAAAAATATTGTTACTGACGTTCTAAGCGTGTTTGTTTCTATGTTACAACCAAAGTTTCAGATTAATAGTATCATTATATCAGTTATAAACGCCAACCGCTTAGCCGGGGAGAGCATGATTGACGGTTCTCATCATCCGATGAAATGGAACAGATCATCTCTTGGCAAGCCTGTGGTTTTATAAATAATCTGACATGGTTCGGTTTGGTTTATCTGATTTGGAACTTAATATTTAACAATAAAAGTCGTAAATTCATCGTCTGCCCTTAGTTCACCCTTCAACGGGAGCTTATGTAAGTTATCGTGAAACCTGCTTCGACTACGCTCCAAGTTTTAAGGCTTGGTATTGTGGTTCGAAGGTTGATCGCTATATTCAAAATACCAGGTCGTTTTGGGTTCGATCTCTCTCAGCGGAACATGTCAAAATGTTCTATGAGGACTTGGCCCTGGTCTGAGTGAAACTGGGATTGCCCCCAGTCCATTAATGTTACCCATAGTAAACGCTTTGCTTAGTTTTACCGGGCAGCCGGCTTAAGCTAAAGCTTAAATGACAGTTGATAATAATTCTAAAAACAAACGAAATACCATCGATATCTTTATAAAATGACGAATAAAATGCCGATGCCCTGACTCTGTGGAGTTTATTCACCCGCCGTTTGACCTAATAACTAGATTTTTGTTTAGATTATACCGAGTTTAGTATAATTTAGTGGGTGTGAACTGTATATAGGTATGTTCAAGTTAAATAAAATATCTCGATTATAATGGTGCTGACACACATGGCCAATACAGTATCAACACAACACAACAGCCCTTTTAACTTCCCACTGCTGGGCATGGGCCTCCCCTCATTGCGAGGAGGATTCGGGCCAAAGTCCACCACGCTTGCCCAGTGCGGGTCGGCAGGCTCCACTCATCTACCGAAAACTAGTCAAGTTCCTACAGACGTGCAGGTTCCCTCACGATTTTTTCCTTCACCGTTTCATAGCAAGTGATAATCTCTTTTAAAATGAGATTCGCACATAAATCCACGAGGTGCGAGACGGGGTTCGAACCTGCACACTTCGATTGCAAGGCGTGCGTTCGACCACTCGGCTACCACTGCTACAGCCCTTTTAACGTCCCATGCACAAGTTCCCTCAGACGTGTAGGTTTCCTCACGATGTTTTCCGTCACCGTTTTACAGCAGCCTTCGACATATTGAACCGTATTTTAATTTCTTAGAAACGTTTGGCAGTATGAAAGAATGTACCCCACTTGGCTGGCCAGCCAAAGACATCAAATTTACGCCTCGTATCGATATGATAGATAAACTCGACGATAGCACGTGTCGCAACTGTGTGTCAAGGGCGACGGAAATAGATAAATACCTCATGGAATATACAGGTTGTTCCAGAATTCCGTAATAATACTTGGCCGTTTGAATGAGTATCGAGTCTACAACCGAATGGTTTAAAAAAAATATCGAAATACGCAAATTTTAATTTCTTTTCGCCGTGAACTTCAAAAACTTAAAATATCTCTAGTCCTAAGCGAAATTTTCTAGTCCAGTTTCTTGAATATTAGTAGACCCTTGTCGTTGGTGTAGTTTGCACTGTTAAATAGGGTTATAGATGTTCTCTAAGGTCACAACAGGATACCTGTGGTAAATATTCAAAGGCCTCAGAAATCACTCAGAAACTATGACAGTTAGGCATAATCTGCCTTCATATTATTATTATATTAGCTACCGTACACCTTAAATATTATTTCGGACTTCTGATACACTCTGTATATACGGCTCCCAAGAATGCTTAGTTTGGGAGCCACTAACATTACCAACGTAGGCAAAAATAGTATTAAGAAAAATAGCACTTTCCATACCATAGGTTTGGGGGGAATCCTCGCATGATCAAAACTATCTCTAATTCGATATATGTCAAAACAGAACGCCAACTTGACCCTCAAAGACAAAAAGTAAATTGTAACAAAGTTATCTGTGTTAAAAGTTACTATTCTACAAAATGATTACTGATAACTCAATTCTAAATTTCGTTTAGTAACGGTTTGGCATTATATGTGCGAGAACTACCCCCTGTTCTGAATGCAAGTGAGAGTTAGGTCATAGTCCACCACGCTGACTCAATACACTTAGGTCCTAATATAATTTACCGTACTGATCTATGGTAGCCGAGTGGTCGAACACACGCCTCGCAATTGAAGTGTGCATGTTCAAACCCCGGCTCGCACCTCTGGGATTTATGTGCGCATCTCATTTTCATACGAGATTATCACTTGCTATGAAACGGTGAAGGAAAACATCGTGGGGAAACCTGCACGTCTGACGGAACTCGACTAGTTTTCGATGGATATGTGAAGTCTGCCAACCCGCACTGGGCCAGTGTGGTGGACTATGGCCTGAATCCCCCTCTCATTGAGGGGAGGCCCGTGCCCAGCAGTGGGAAGTTAAAAGGGCTGTAGTAGTAGGTACTGATCTATACCGTAAACCGTGAATCACTTAATAAATTCTGAAGATCCATCGTGTCGCAATATGTCAAGGGCGACAGAAATAGCAAAGGGATACACTAGTGAAGGGCTTAAGTGCCTGTTAAATCAATCTAGGTATGTCGACCTGGGACCATAAATATTCTTCTTCTTTTTTTACGAAATGAGTGAAATTATGATATTTTAATGAAATAAGATGAGGAATGGCTCCACTTGCGTTTAGCGGGTATTTCAGCCAGTGTCAAGTAATTAATAGCAAGGGCAAACTCAATAAATACACATTATAAATAAAAATGGATGATGACAGTGATAAAGATGGCGGATGAATCCACCTTAAGTATTATTGTTTCAGTAGTAACTGTTAAGTTTTGACAGATAATTATTACTTTTTTTATTTTTGGGACTAAGCCCGCCACACATTCCCACCACTGTTACTCCTGTAAGCCAGGATCGACAGCGGTGTCCATTGAAGACACCGGGGTTTGACCCTCGGCGAGTCCCGGGGAAAAGCTAAATTGTCTTGGAACCCGCACGAATTTAGTCAGAGATAAAGGTGTAGGAGGAGTTGGCAGAAAAATAAATTATGATTACTTACTGAAAGATTTGACAAATACTGTATTAACTGTCGAAAACTAAAACTAATAATATTACTGCAAGATGGGGCCGACTTACCACCACATTTTAAAGTAGTGTTGTTTTAGTTGCTACTGAAAGTTATTAAAAACACAATCCAAAGACTTACTTACTTACTTACTTACTTACTTCTCCATTCCCTACAATATCGAGGGGGTGAAAAGCTATTTTACCTCAGCGACATTTTTTCAACTTTACAGGAGAGTATACTCATTCGGCGCAAAAAAAAAACACTGATTCCAAAGATGTATAATAGTAAATATCGCCCTAAAGTGGCGCTTAAGTCAAATTCACCCCTCGATATAGTTTTACAACAGATTTACAGTTTATTTTAAAAGATCTAACCTTCCTTGAAACCACCACACAAAGTTGTCGTCAACGAGGCCATATCAAAATAAAATAAATCATCAATTTCTATTAAAAACAATCCAAAGAAACACAAGACAATAGTACTTCTCCATTCCTTAACAAATAGTTATGATACAGGTTTACAATTGGATTTAGAAGATCTGACCCGTTCTATCATTATTATCCGGAATCAATTGTACTGTTTTCTATGTCCGTCTACGTAATACAATACGTAGCGACGTAGGGTCTTATCACACGGTCAAGGTGGCTGCCCTGTAATTACGAGCTTAATAGACACGGAAATTTATTATAGAAGCAATGTGTACTAAATAAATAAATATAAATGACAACAGACAATACAAATCTGTGTCAATATGCATAAAGATTGAATTTCAGTTGTAAAACTTTTTAACAAAAAATTAAAAAGCCGAAAATTTTAAAAAGCAAAAAAATTTCTGATAATATTTTGAAAATGGGACCACCCTCGAAGAATTCCTTAGCAAACGTCATAAATAAATTCGAAATCGGTTTAGTGACGCCGGAGATATGCGTGATCATACATAAAAAAAAAAAAAAAAAAAAAAATATACGCGTCGAATTGAGAACCTCCTCCTTTTTTTTTTTTCGTCTGTTAAAAAGGTCTGCAAATTGCTTTAATACAAGCGAAGATAATGCAGCCGATTTCACCGTGCAATTAGACCTTACAGCAATGAAGTCATAAAACCGTTCTTACCAGGCAAGACCAGGGCAAATTCCAAAAAGTTCATTTCCGAAATTTGCCACTTGCGGGAATCGAATCTAAACCACCTGATTCAGTAAGCCGAATAGCCTACGTTCAAGCCACTAGACAAAGCCGTCGTCTTCCAGGGCAGCCGGTTTCACCGTGTGATTAGACCCTACCGCGTACCAGCAATGAAACGGTCATAAAACCGGCCTTACGTGCAGTTTTGGGTGTTCAATTGGCGCTGATTATGTTGCGTTCATCTTAAATGATTAGCTCTGACGTCACCGGGACATGTTTCGAATAGATTTTCAAATTTTACGACTCGCCCGATGAGAAATAAAAATATTCTCTGCATATTGTTGATCAGATGGAAGGCCTCGTAACTCCAGAGATAGGAGCGGAAGATTTTCATAATTTTCAAATTACAACTCATTTATCATCTCGCCTTTATTCCGCTAAGGGGTAGACAGAAATTCACAAGAGATCACTTACACTTTGCCCATATATTTCTAGTCACAATTTAATTGGTGGCAAGTCTATGAACAATACCGGGCACATTCCCCCCTCAATTTGGGCCGTAGTCCACCACGTTGACCCAAGGTTGGTGCACTTCACGGGTCTTCTAAGTGCAAGTTTCTTCACGACGTTTGCCTTCACCGTTTAGTAAATGGTAATGATTAGTAAAAATGGCATTCGCACAGGAAATTCGATTCGTTCAAGCTCGGGTTTGAACCTATAACCTTTGTTTCCAACGCCCACTGGCCTGCTCCATTTATAAGTATAACTGAGATTTTGATGATATTATTTAACAGCGTTCCTTCAAATGAATACAAAGTTATAATCTATTTAAAATGGAATTGTCAAATATTTAAGTACATACTAATTTGATTTTAGGTACTTTGATTTCTGGTTTAATTATTATTATTTACTTTTATTTATTATTTACTATTTTTAGGGTTCCGTACCCAAAGGATAAAACGGGAACCCTATTCCTGAGACTTCGCTGTCCGTCCGTCTGTCCGTCCATCCGTCCGTCCGTCCGTCCGTCCGTCCGTCCGTCTGTCATCAGGCTGTATCTCATGAACCGTGATAGTTAGAGAGTTGAAACTTTTACAGATGATGTATATCTGTTGCTGCTATAACAACAAATACTAAAAAACAGAATCAAATAATTATTTAAGGGGGCTCCCATACAACAAACGTGATGTTTTTGCCGTTTTTATTTTAATTTATCTAAAATTTAAATTTAAAACCGTACAAACAGACAGTAAATTTTGTTAAATTGCGTTCTCGTTATAAGTAGCGTGTATACATTCATATGCATTTAGTAAAAAACAGTTTTTTTAACATTAGGTACAGACACTTAAATTGTATTTATTTATTTAACTATAGTAGCGCCTATATTAGAAAAAGTGAGAAGTAAGAGACTAGAATAGTTTGGGCATGTGATGAGAAGAGATGAGAAGCATGTGACTAAAAGAGTGATGAGTATGAATGTGGATTTACGATACACAGCGAGAGGAAGACCAAAAAAAAGATGGATAGAGTGTGCAAAAAGTGATATGAATGAGATCGGAGTGGATTTCAGTATGACGGAAAAGCGAGATGAATGGAATTAAGGGACATACTGCGCCGACCCCAAATAATGGGATTTATTATTATTACAAGCTTTATATTAGCTTGCAATGTATGTCCGGGTGGAATCTTGTAACTGAATTTTAACTCAGTTATCTTTAACCGATTGAGCTGGAATTCGGTATACACGCTTATTTTGGATGACAATGCACGCTTAGCTATGTGACGTCAAACTAATTCCAATATGGCGGATAATCCAAGATGGCGGAATAGTTATTTTGCACTACCACAGTATAGGTATCAAATGAAAGGGCTTGCTAAGGAGAACACGAAAACTAAAGGCAATTACTTAAAAGCTTGTTTTCAAAAAGTTTTTTACAATTAATTTTTATTTATTTATTTCTTAATTATTAGCCTTAGAATAATGGGATAAGGTAAGTCAAATGATGATAGATTTAACTATAGTCATTATCAAGCGAGCCTTTACTGTGGAATTTAGTTTTTTTTTATTATAACCTCGACGAAAAACATTCCAGTCTCATCTGTTACACCTTTCAAACGTACCTATAAAAAAAACAGGAAATGGATTGATAAATAAAATAAAGTATCAGATACATATATCCACCACCGGCGCGGGCGCACATCATCGCGGGCATTTTCATAGATTTACGCGCGTAATTTGCGCCGGGTAATGTTTATATTTGTGTATTTATAGAGAGGTCAAGTTTTTCCTTTTTGTAGCCTTGGTTTGAATGGCATTTTTAGAAATGTTTACTTTAGTTCGTCGCAACGTGTGAAGAGTTGTAATACTTAACTTTTACGCGTGCTACTTGTTTAGTAGACGTGTCTATCACGATTTAAATACACCCTAGCGAGCAAATTCCCTTGCCTTTTTTATAAATAAACTAGCAGACCCGGCGAACTTAGTAGCGCCTTAGAATTAATAAATGTTAATAGGTGACATCCAAATCGGTCCAGCCGTTTGGGAGGAGTTAGGTTGGAAACACACGTGCAGAACAATTATATATTAGATATCGTCAGACAACACATACTCATCGTATGATCCCAAACTACGCAAAGCTTATACTACGGGTACCATACAATAGACTGGACCTTCTACTCTTCGCCTACAAAAAGAGAGATAATTTTTTTTTCATAAATTAACTACAGAGTAAAATAAAAATAAAATAATCGCAAGACGCTTGAGATAATAAAGATTTATTTTTTTGCTAAAAGCCACACAACCATATTCGTTAGCGTCACCGATTACATTTCGTTTAAAAATTATCTTTATCACCGAGATAGTAAGGTCGTTTTGGTATGGGCAAAACAATTATCGCGCGGCAGCTTACTTTCTATAATTTTGGGTTGCTTAAGCGTCCTTAAAGCGTAACAGATGAACTATATCATTACACCAACTATCTACCGAGGTGGACAGAGATATTCAGCAGGCATTAGGAAGTTCTTTGACACATAGATACATATAACTGCCAACGGTTTTAACTGTGTGTGGGAGTTAAACACATATAATTGTATGTTATGTACAACTATTTATTTACATTCCCCGATGATCCGGGTGTGAAAAACAAATAGGTACGTAACGTATCAGATGTTTATCTCTCACACTCCAGTCATAAAGATACAAAGTGTATAGCAGAAGTCTGAAATTGATTTTTTAGGTGCACGTAGCTGATATCGAGGGCTGAAAGGCTATTTGGGCAATATACACCTTATATAAATATAATATATGATTTTTTTTGCGTTATATGAGTATGCTCTCCCGTAAAGTTGAAAAATATCGCTTAAGTCAAATAAATAGCCATTCACCCCTCGATATGTAGAGTCTTTGTGAAATTAATTAAGTAAAGTCTCCCGACTTTACTTAATTAATTTATGTTCGTTTCTGAGTTACGCACCTTTGAATATCGATCTAAAATATTGTATTCTAACCTTAGGGCACATGTATAACCCTATTACGCAGTGTTTTTCAAACAGAGGCTACTAATATTCACAAACCAGAACGGGAACATTACGCAAAATTGTTAAACAAGAGCAATTTGACAAATCGTGTTAGATTTTCGATTTTATAGTTATGATGACTAACTTTTACCTGGCGCTTCATCTGCCTAGATTAAATCGGTCCAGCCGTTTCTGAGATAACCCGAAATACACGGACAGGCAGACAGACAGTTAAAGATATTTTAAATCGTTTTTGTTGCTATAAGTAGAGTATTATGCTTTCTTAAAAGCAGTTATTTTAACATTAAAAACAGACGCTTTATATATTTGCATAGCTCATGAATGGTATTGTTTCGGTCTTCTGATACACTCTGTAGAGGTGTTCCTGTAATTACGCGATGAGAAGGTCGGTAGTGTTTGATCAGTGATTGACTTATAATACGGTCGTTGAAAGCCATGGGTGGGCAGAAATATTCCGAACAGTTACACCAACAAAACCGCCTTCACTCACTGGGGCGTCAAATGTCGCGCGTCAGAATGTTTGTCAATAGCAAAACGAGCTCTGTGTTAATATACTACTACTACAGCCCTTTTGACGTCCCACTGCTGGTCACGGGCCTCCCCTCAATGCAAGGGAGATTCAGGCCATAGTCCACCACGCTGTCCCGGTGCGGGTTGGCAGACTTCACACATCTATCGAGAACTAGTCAAGTTCCCTCAGACGTGCAGGTTTCCTCACGATGTTTTCCTTCACCGTTTCATAGCAAGTGATAATCTCGGATGAAAATCAGATTCGCACATAAATCCCAGAGGTGCGTACCGGGGTTTGAACCTGCCCACTTTGATTGCAAGGCGTGCGTTCGACCACTCGGCTACCACTGCTATGTTAATATGCACAAAGATCGAATTTCTGTGGTAAAAGTCACGCCATTCATTTCGTTGAACAATGGACTTTTTCAATAAGTCAATACAGGTAGTTTTTGATTGGCAAAAAAATCGAAGCGCAACTTCTCACGCAACAGTGTGCGACGAGACATCAAATTGCTAGAAACTCTTATTCGTGTAACAAATCATCCTTTCAGTTATTTTTCAGGGCGACAGTATATATCAATGAAACTATAAATAGTTTAAAAATGTCTATAAATTTATAGGTTTATCATTGAGGTTAGCACGCATGTAAAGACATTTGACCTTTCGCGAGAGACCTTTGATCTTTTACGAGAGAAAGAGACAAAATCAAGATATACTGTGAAATAAGTCTAGTCTTGCCGCTCATGCTACAAGTGCTGTGCTGTATAAATAATACAGTATACATCAAATACATAAATACATCATCACGCCTGTATTCCCCGAAGGGGTAGGCAGAGGTGCACTGCAGTGCAGTACCCACACTTCGCCGATGCATTTTTGGTCCCAATTTAATAGGGGGCGAGCCTATTGCCATTATACCGGGCACATTCTCCCTCAATACGATGGAGATTTTTGGGCTATAGTCCACCACGCTGGCCCAGTGCGGGTTGGTGATCTTCACACGCCTTTCTATAGACATGCAGGTTTCCTCACGATGTTTTCCTTCACCGTTTCAAAGCAAGTGGTAATCTCGGATGAAAATGAGATTCGCACATAAACCCAGAGGTGCGAGCCGGAGTTTGAACCTGCACACTTTGATTTGCAAGACGTGCGTTCGAGCACTCGGCTACCACTAATACGGTATATGCGCTGATATTAAGGACGTGCTTTATAGTAATCGTAAAACCGGTTGTAAAAATCGTGCGCCTCCTTAACCGCTTTTCCACACATTTTACTAGCCAATAAAACAATCATAATACCTTTCAGTACAACATTGTTATATAGGTATTGTTTAAGTAAAACTAAACATACATATTTAGTAAGTTTTATAATTAGTAAGTATTTATATTTTTAAAAAATTATTATTTTTAATGCACGTTGGCAACATTATTTTTGGTTGAAAACTCTCCTGTTTTTGATTTGTAATTAGCGGCAGTGCGCTCCTTGTTTATTTATATTAAATACTGTGTTTTATACTACAAGTTCGCTTTTTACTTTAACAGGTATACTGTTTTCTATCTTGAAGTATAACCAACTTACGTCCGATAAGAACTATTTAATAAACCCAAAAAATACCAAGTTTTGTATAGAACCAAAGAACTTTTCTGAAAACGGAAATAAAGCAAAACTATAAGTTGCAAAATCATGAATTTAATAATACATTTTTATTTAAAGTTTTCATGCCATTCAAATATAGCCACTATGCGTTTCAAATGAGAATAGGAATGTCAATCACCTCTATCTGTCAAATGTCACTTGAAAAATATGTATGAAAAAAATTTTGGTCATCCTACCTAACTGGTTAGAATTGACACCTATGACGTCACAATATGCTAAGTCGATCCTATTCTCATTTAAAACGCATAGTGGTAGCCTCGTGGGCAAGAACGCCCGCCTTGAACGTAAGGGGTGCAAGTTCAAATCCCAGGCCCGCACCTCTGAGATAATTTTCATGTGCGAATGTCATTTTCAGCAATCATCGTGAGGAAACCTGCACGTCTATAGAAAGGCGGGTGAAGTTCACCAACCCGCACTGGGCCAGCGTGGTGGACTATGGCCCAAATCTCCCTCGTATTGAGGGGGAATGTGCCCGATATAATGGCAATAGGCTCGCCCCCTATTACATTGGGACCAAAAATACATCGGCGAAGTGTGGGCGCACTACAGTGAACCTCTGCCTACCCCTTCGGGGAATACAGGCGTGATGATGTAGTATTGTAATTTTTTAAAGATAGTGTTGGTAAACTTGGGGCTCTGAGCGTACGCAGATAGTGTGAAATAATTTATTTAATAAGTTTCTCCTTGATAATGTGCCAGATTGTGGCAAGCAATAGACGCGATCGTCAGCTCATTAATTAAACCAATCAACGATTTTGATCCGGAAGAAACAGAGCAATCTTATTTTAAATACGGTGTGTATGTAAACACGCCTAGTAGTTACAAGGGCCGTTTTCGCTATTAATAGGTTCCGGGTTTATCTTCACCTTGACTGATTTAATCCATATACTCGTTCTATTCCCCGTTTCTAACATTATTATTACATAAATAATAATTATAGCCCTTTTACTTCCAATTATTGGGCATGAGCCTCCCCTCGATGCGAGGGCCAGGCCATAGTCCACCAGGCTTGCCCGGTGCGGGTTCGCAGTCTTCACACGTCTATCAAGAACTGGTTAAGTTCCCTCAATCGTGCAGGTTTCCGCAAGAAGTTTTCCTACACCTTTGTTCAGGTGATAATTTCGGATGAAAATGAAATTCGAACTTAAAACCCAGAGACAGGGTTTGTACCTGAATACTTTGATTACAAAGCGTGTGTTTGACCACATAGCTACCACTGTTGATTTAACCATTATCAAAAACCGTTTATCACAAAACCCAATTGAGCTCTTATGAATTTTCAGGATATTAAAAACATAATATGCAATGAATCTATACGCGAATCACGCAAATTATTGACCATTTTATAAAATATTCGCGGAATTGTTACTTTGCTCCAAACACAAAATCCGGAAATGAATTCGTATTGATTGGTGTCCATTTTAAACGTCCAACTTAACCGTGTCAATATGATATGAATGACACGAATTCAAGATAATAATCTCAATTCAAATCAGGACAGATGATTTTAATAGACTAAAGTCCTGGGTCGACAGGCGCGTTAAAATTCGCGCTACAATTTTTTTGCTGATAACAAAACGAACTTATAGAATAAGCCATATAACAAAAAATCGCTCGCTGTGACAACTCTATGGCAGAAGCACATTTTACACTGAAATGTCTTGTTTACGAAATGAAATTTTAATGGGATAAGATGAGTATGGACTATGGCCCAAAATCTCCTGTGAGAATGTGCCCGGTTTAACGGCAATAGGCTCGCCCCCTATTACATTGGGACCAAAATCGGCTAAGTGTGGGCACTGCAGTGCACCTCTGCCTACCCCTTCTGTATTATGTATTATTTGTTGTATTTGTATGTTATTATAAGATGAGGAATAGTTGCACCTGCGATTAGCTGGTATTTACTGTCACTTAATTAATAGCCAGGTCAAATTCAATAAATGAACAGTACATAACTTCAAAATGGGTGATGGACGTCGAGATATATAACGGAGATTCCGCCCTGCGGCAATTTTTTTGTCGTTTATCTGACATCCGCCATTGCAGTTGCCCTATGTAGTTGCCGTATACAATGTAGTTATGTAGTTGTAGTTGCCCTATGTAGTTGCCGTATACAATGTAGTTATGTAGTTGCAGTTGCCCTGTGTAGTTGCCGTATACAATGTAGTTATGTAGTTGTAGTTGCCGTATACAATGTAGTTATGTAGTTGTAGTTGCCCTATGTAGTTGCCGTATATAATGTAGTTATGTAGTTGTAGTTGCCCTATGTAGTTGCCGTATACAATGTAGTTATGTAGTTGCAGTTGCCCTATGTAGCTGCCGTATACAATGTAGTTATGTAGTTGTAGTTGCCGAATACAATGTAGTTATGTAGTTGCAGTTGCCCTATGTAGTTACCGTATACAATGTAGTTATGTAGTTTTAGTTGCACTATGTAGTTGCCGTATACAATGTAGTTATGTAGTTGTAGTTGCCCTATGTAGTTGCCGTATACAATGTAGTTATGTAGATGTAGTTGCCCTATGTAGTTGTACTACAGGTAATTGAGATAACTAGAATGGCGAATGTCAGATAAATGTCAAAAAGGTCGATATGGGTTCTCTAGTTACTCTATGATGATGGACGTGATAAAGATGGCCGATGAATCCAATTAAATGTCTCGAGAAAATGTAGGCCTTTGCCACAGAGATACAATCTTTATATGTAATAACACAGAGTATATTTTCGTTAAAATTCAGGTTGGTTTTGTCGCCTCTGTACGTTCAGGGAATACAAACACATACTGAATTCCGAACAATTTTATTGTTGAAATAAATATTTGGTACTTAAAAGATTTCCATTCAAACCTTCAGCTTTCTGCTCGCGTGCCAAGGTGAATTCTTGGGCCTATATACCATACATTTTGTTGTATAGCTATTGCATGTGATTAAAGGCATTATAAAGGATGGTTTATTAATTAGATATGTGTTTTGAATTCTTACAAGAAGAGAAATCCCGATATAATGATGCAATAGATTTATAAATCCATTTTCAAGAAAACTAGTTGTCATCGTCTCGTATGGTTCCCGTTAAACCTGTTATAATCGAGCAGCCGGCTTTACTGTGTGAATAGATAACATCTCTCCAAAAGCAGATATTAAAAAGTTGTAAAAGAAATATTCATCTGTATTCATTGCATTGATGTATAATAAAGAAGGACTCCGCGCGACTCACATCGAAAGTGAAGCAACGTATCGAAATATGTATGCGTGTATGCACCAATGCGTACGGTATAATCGACCGGTATGGTGTAAAAGTGTGTGAGATAGACGTATATGGGTGCTATGCACTATGGGTGCTTCACTTATTTGTTAAGCTGGATTCGATCCGTCTTTTTTAGGGTTCCGTACCCAAAGGGTAAAACGGGAACCCCATTACTGAGACTTCGCTGTCCGTCCGTCCGTCTGTCACCAGGCTGTATCTCATGAACCGTTATAGTTAGAGAGTTGAAATTTTCACAGATTATGTATTTCTGTGGCCGCTATAACAACAAATACTAAAAAACAGAATAAAATAAATATTTAAGGGGGCTCCCATACAAGAAACGTTAGTTTTTAGGGTTCTAAATTTATATAAAGTCTGTTTTTATTTTTATCTTTTTCAAATTCTAAATTGACCATTGATACAGTGAATAATTTTCATAAATTGGGACAAAAATTTCGGTGTATATACAAATTAGAAGCTTTTAACTCAAACTGAAAACACACTCGTTACTTGAAAAGCGACTTTGACACCTTGGTTTTTTTTATAGATAATGGTACGGAACCCTTCGTGCGCGAGTCCGACTCGCACTTGGCCGGATTTTTACGTCCATGATACTTGAGTATGCAAAGTCCATTTCGTTTTAAGCATATTTAGTGATGTCGCTGGATGCAGCCCCGGCCAGCGGGAATAGATGCACGCGCGTGAACCCCGAGCTATATTTAAAACCTGTTGTAATCTACTGGGTTAACCTATCTAGCCCTATTGTAGGAGAGTTTATCTCTATTAGTTAAACTGCAAGCGATAATGGCCCTTATTGGGTGGAATAACGACCCCTTTAACACGTTCGTTGCGTAAGGATTTTTAGTGTTCTCTCAGATCATATAGTGAAGAGATGAAATTCATCTATGAGCCAATACGACCTCACAACGCAGCGAACGTGTTAAACAATTTTAACAATCTTGCTCTTTGCAAAGTTCCACCCCTTTCTAATAGACAGCAACTATTTGGTCTTGGTCGTATTTTGTGGTTTTAGCAGTGTAGTAGCAGTGGTAGCCGAGTGGTTGAACGCACGCCTTGCAATCGAAGTGTGCAGGTTCAAACTCCGGCTCGCACCTCTGGGATTTATGTGCTAATCTTATTTTCATCCGAGATTAATCCCCCTCTCATAGAGGGGAGGCCCGTGCCCAGCAGTGGGACGTTAAAAAGGCTGTCGTAGTTGTGGTTTTAAAGTTTCCATTACATTTTGTTTCTAGAAACAGCAGCACACCTTATTAGGTTAACTTCCTACAGTGTAACAATTGTGGATAAAGGGACCACTCACCCTCGGAATTGTCAGAATCCCAAATGATAAACCAAATAAATTTGATCGTTAATAGAGGAAACTAACAAGACTATCTTGCAAGTGGGAAGCTCTACAAGCCTAACCATACTCTACCGAGTATGAGTGAAATATAATATAGTGTTGTTCTGGTTCTTCGAAAGATTTCCGTTAGAAATACGTTACGTTGTCGATAGCGACTATCCAACGTTTGGCACCTAACACATGGTAGAGCTACTGAAAACATCAACAGCTGTGAAATAAAAAAAAAAACATACATTCGCGCCGAAATGTGATTTGTAATCAAAGACATCTAAATTCCCATACCAATACCACCCAACCTTGGCATACGATTCGACAAAATATATAAATAATTCCACTCTAAAAGCAGCCGTGACATTCAAATGAAATATTTAAAGTAATATACAATTAAATATCAGATTTAGTACAAAAAAGAAATACGCCACAGATTATAATATTTTTCTAAACATTTGTCACGTAATTATAGCTGTGGCGGGGCGGTGGAAATAAATTGGCGCCTGATTCTGTAAAATACGTATGATTTCTATTCGATTTTGTTTTGTTCTTCTATATCTATACTAATATTATAAAGAGATAGATTTGTATTTATGTATGTACCTAACGAATAAACGTGAAAAAGCTACATTATCACTGAGTAACATATGCTATATGTATTTATAACAAAATATTTAAAAAAAATGTCCACCCATGCGAAGCCGGGACGAGCCGCTAGTATTGTTATAAAGTCGAATATATTATAGCGTGTCCCTGTAGGTATTAGAGCGAACAAGACCAAATAATCTAATTTGAGTTTTAAATATACTAACGAACAACAATAGATTTTTGTATATCGTCTCCTAACTGATAAAAACAGTTTTTTAAATTATTTTTTCCGGCACTATCTACTGCTAAAACCGAATGAATGTCACGAACTACGACAACAAAAATAACCATTATGTAAAAGTTATAATAACTCACATTTTGGGGGAAATATTCCAGTAAAACCTCATAAATTTATGTATTTTTTAACCAATGAGTGTGTATGGGCTCTTACTAACATCTAAAAGTCCCAAGCCAACCTCACCTGCTCGGGGTGCACCCTGCTGGCCCACATACGACGCTCTGACGAACCGTCCACCAACCCGCAATGGATCAGGGTCCAGACCCTTCTTAAGACGGAAGAGCAGTATGACATTTAATAGTGTATTATAAAAACATATGAATAGGTAGGTAAACGAATTCACACCAACCGCATTTATTTGTTTATACTAGTATGCAGACGATTTGTAGATTTAAATGTAAGCCTACACGAGGGGTATAATAGTTACACGTAAATCATATTATAACAGCAGCCATATATAAAGTTAGAAACAAATAACATCTATAAATTTATATCTTTGTAAATACAATACCACTTAAAAAGAGCATAAAAACTGTGTGATTTACAAGAAACACGTAACGTACTTATGTATCTTGTTACAAAAGATACGCAACGCTTTTTAAATATTAGGTAGTTATGTTTTTTGAATACCCAGTGTTTGCAGTGTTTGCTACTACTACTACTACAGCCCTTTTTAACGTCCCACTGCTGGGCACGGGCCTCCCCTCAATGCGAGGAGGATTCAGGCCATAGTCCACCACGCTGGCCCGGTGCGGGTTGGCAGACTTCACACATCTATCGAGAACTAGTCAAGCTCCCTCAGACGTGCAGGTTTCCTCACGATGTTTTCCTTCACCGTTTATTAGCAAGTGATAATCTTGGATGAAAATGAGATTCGCACATGAACCCAGAGGTGCGAGCCGGGGTTTGAACCTGCACACTTTGATTTGCAAGACGTGCGTTCGACCACTCGGCTACCACAGTGTTTGCTACTGCGCAAATAAAATTAACTTATTTTGTTTGATTCGTGATCTAAAACCATCTTCGCATTATTGCTTTTTTAATGAAACCGGTTTTGGGCACATCATCGGTTGGTTGGTTTCGAAGTCCATAACGGACATATTTAGAAATATTTATTATGCAAAAGCTTTAAAGAGCTTTAGCTTTAAAGATCTGTATAGACTAAGATTTTACGAGGCTGAAAAATCTAACAAAGATACCGATTCTGTTCGCATCAAACTAAACTTAGTTTATTACTATCGTTCTCACGGCCGTAATATGAGAGCGAGAAGGCAATGTTTTTAGTGGTGTCAAATTTAGTTAAGACCTAATTTGGTGCCAACAGAATCGACACCTTAACATAATGGGGCGAGTGGATTTTTTACAAAAATGTGCTAACTTCTATGTTAGTAACTTCTAGTTTATAAAGTTAGTTTTAGTGTTGGAAAAATATTAGTCTCGTCCGTTTAACTGTACCTGTGTGTGTCTTTGTGAGCACTTTTAAGGAACATATTTTAATCACAACACGAATTCAGATATTGTTCATACACATTCAAGCTTCGTGCTAAAATATATATTAATAATTTAACACCTCTCGAAAATAATTCTCCCTGCGTATTATATACGTTTAACGATCACTCGATATGAGTTGCCGTTAACCAGAATACGTCTGCGCTCTCCGCGCTTGGTGACTCAGACCGCGTTTTTTTAAATTTCAAAAATAGAACTATAGATTAGAAATATAGATTTTTTTTTAAATTATTTGTTTAATTGACGGAGAAGGTTTTTCTGCAGCTAACATTTTTTCGTCCGTCTAGCCTAATCATAGTTTTATGCCACCCGAATTAGCATACATAAACAAATATCGCCAGACGGAACATACTCATCGTATGTTCCCAAACTAAGCAAAGCTCGTACTATGGTTACCATACAATGGACTGGGAGTGATCCCATTTAAACCTAGACCAGAGCGAATTCCGAAAAGTTCATTTCTGAAATTTGACTCTGAAGGTAATTGAAGCCGAAACTAGTATACCGAGCAGTCGTCGTCGTCATTTACACTTAGTCCAGTTTAGTTTAGTCCCAATAAAATCAACACTAACATCGAATATTCTAGTCACATTTGTCCAAAATATAAATGACAGAAGCCAAGACACTTTTAACTTTAATATTACACAGTAATAACTCTCAGAAGACTGATGTTTAGTAAACAAAGCAGGCTATGAGTAGCGTATGGCTACCAAGGTCGCGTATTCGTTTCTAGGTACGTATTTTACGTACAGTCAAATGGAAAGGTTAATCAGTTTTTAATCAGAGTTAATTTTAAGATAATTTAGCTTTTTAGGCTAAGCTAAAATGCTTGCCGAGTTTTTTTTCGAGAATTGGATAGTTTAACGCACGCAAGCGAACTAACTTTCTGTTTTCTAAATGTACTCTCACAGATCATATGCTATCAGAAGGCCGAAATAATGTTTTAGATACATATACGGTGGCTGTGGTACTGTTTATATGAATAGCTAATATTCTGAGTTACAGACCTTTGAATATTTGTCACAATTATCACGTTGTAACAATTCAAACTAGGGGCGACAGTAAATATTCACAAAACAAAACTTGAAAAGCATTGGTAGCCTTGTCAGCAAGAACGCCCGCCTTGAAGGTAAGGGGTAGACGTGGGCGTTATTTCACGTCCCTGGTTACAATAACTAGCTTCGCGGCATGTAACCGAGTCACTTGTTTCAAGTCAAATCACAAGCAGTGATTTCTGTAACGCGTTATTTCTGTTAACGGTGGGCGAGAAACGTCACGTCGCCGTCACTCGTCAGTCGGTCGGTGTCTCGGTTCGGTTTGGTGGGGCGCGTTACATTTCTTTCGCATCGCGCCTACCGGCCGGCTGAGTAAGCGAGAACAGGTGACACGAATAAAACCGAAGTAATCCGAACGCACATGTGCCGTGGTACTGATATACAACAGAAAACGAAACAGCGTAACAGTCAATAAGTTTAATTTTCATACGTAACTCTATAGACATAGATAATAAAATAGAGTGATCTCTGTTTGTTTGTAGATAATTTCAACGGCTTGCGAGGCGGGAAGCGAGCGAGCATCACTTTGAATTCGTTTACATATCTCGCACCTTTAAAAGTATAGAGACCTAACTCAAAAATAATGTTGTTGAATAATGGTCGTTAAGTAAATAATGTAAATATCAATCATCATTGTATATACGATCAAATTGACTTTTAAATAAGCCTGCATTAATAATTTTATTAAATTATCATAGTTTCATAGAAAACACTAATCAATCATAAATACATTTAATGCAGTCAGTCCTAAGCCTGAATAAAGTATGCAGGGAAGTTAATTGATTGATTTAACTGTATAGCTAAAACACTTAGATAGTGATTTATGATGATAGTTATGCAAACAATCACTGGATCTAAATAAAAATAACTAGTTACAAAAATCACCTGTTTTGAAACAGGTGACGCCAACCAAGTAACTGGTTTCGTGGCGTTTCGTGAAAATGACGTAACGACCCACGTCTAGTTAGGGGTGCAAGTTCAAATCCCGGGCCCGCACTTCTGAGATAATTTTCATGTGCGAATGTAATTTTCAATAATGATTGACTATGGTGGTGGACTATGTTTCCCTAAATCTCATTCGTATTGAGGGAGAATGTGCCCGGTATAATGGCTATAGGCTCGCCCCCTATTACATTGGGACCAAAATACATCGGTGAAGTGTGGGCGCACTGCTGTGCACCTCTGCCTATCCCTTCGGGGTATACAGGCGTGATGATGTATAACTTGAAAACATTAACAAACAAACACATTAGTCAATCATATGGTTGTCTATGGTATTTTGAATTCTAATCATTCGTATTTAAAAAAAGTTAACAGATGGCGCCTAAAATTCAGTTTTGTTTATGGCCAAAACGGAAAAAACTGGCAATGTCCATGACGTTAGATCTAAGCAAAAGCTATTGCATGCATTGATCTCATTAAAAATTATATACTATTAAACTTTCAAATAGTTCTTTCTCAAAATTCATTAATTAGGACATTCCCTGTTATTTGTGTCCTTCAATTGTACTCGTAGTAACAAAGAACTGTCATTTTTAATATTACTTTCAGGGCCCTAACACCACCTCTTAAAATATTGTCGTTAAAATAGTAACAGTATTTTTTTGGCAGATTACCTATGTTCTGCCAAAAACTGAAAGTAACAGTATAAACATTTTTTT
This sequence comes from Ptilodon capucinus, assembly GCA_914767695.1. Classification (NCBI taxonomy): domain Eukaryota; kingdom Metazoa; phylum Arthropoda; class Insecta; order Lepidoptera; family Notodontidae; genus Ptilodon; species Ptilodon capucinus. The sequence goes on from OU611831.1 coordinate 5,877,981, forward strand.
TTTTTTAACGAAATGAGTGAAATGAAATAAGATGAGGATATTAAAAACATTGCTGCAAGGGGGCAGTTTTCGACAGTTACAGAATCTGTCAAAAATTTACAGTTGGTTTAAACAATGGTTTAATTGGATTCATCCGCCATCTTTATCATTGTTATCATCCATTTTTAGGGTTCCGTACCCAAAGGGTAAAACGGGAACCCTATTACTGAGACTTCGCTGTCCGTCCGTCCGTCCGTCCGTCCGTCTGTCACCAGGCTGTATCTCATGAACCGTGATAGCTAGGGAGTTGAAATTTTCACAGATGATGTATTTCTGTTGCCATTATAACAACAAACAAACTAAAAAACAAAATACAATGCATATTTATGGGGGCTCCCATACAACAGACGTGATTTTTTTGCCGTTTTTATAGATAATGCTACGGAACCCTCCATGCGCGAGTCCGACTCGCACTTGGCCGGTTTTTTTTATTTATAATGTGTATTTATTGAATTTTCCCTTGCTATTAATTACTTGACACTGGCTGAAATACCCGCTAAACGCAGGTGGAGCCATTCCTCATCTTATTCCATTAAATATCATCATTTCATTCATTTCGTAAAAAAAGGAGAAGAATGGTTTAATACCCATTAAACCATTGGTAAGGCGCTGGGTTAAAGTTACGAACCTTTTTAACCCGCGATTGTAGGTACATAGGAGCAAGGGTGGGGCGAGATTGGATTATTGGGCCAGGGTGAAGGGCATGACCCAGTTCTCATTTCCGGCTTATGTAGGTCAATAAAATATTATTTCAAAAGATATTCATCTTATCACCACCAGGCATCAAAACTGACGTTAGGCTAAATCAACTAATTGCTTAACCGAGGTCATAGGTTCTTTTCGGCAGCGATTGTAACAACTTATGGAAAACTTCTTAGGTAGGTAGGCAGGTAGATAGATGGATAGATAACTACTTATTGTTCAATCGCAAAAACTATTAAGATTACACAGAGTGCTATGAAACGGTGAAGGAAAACATCGTGAGGAAACCTGCACGTCTGCGGGAACTTGACTAGTTCTCGATAGATTTATTTATTTATTTAATAGGTTAGCCAACAATGGTATACACTAATACACTTGCTACTTACTGACTAGTCTACATTTATAAGTGTAACAGTCTCTTACAGGCTAACACCGCATGCACAGTTTAACGGTAGATACTAAGACTTAAACAAGATTTAAAAAAATTAAAATAAAAATAAAATAGAAATACAAATACTGTGATCAATTATTATCCAAAATGTGTGATCACTGGTAACATTAGAATATTACTGTTTAAAATGGTAGAAGTAAAAAAAAAAAAAAAAAGGAAAAAAAAAAAACATCATTGGTTTTGAGTAAGGCAGTTCGTAACATTTCTACGAAAAATGCCTATGCTACCCTGATGCACGTCTACTACGTCGCTGCAGCAGATCAAGATTCTGCATAGTCTAGGTATTGGAGAGTGTGCTCCAAGAACTGTCCTTCGTAGAGGTGGACACAGTGGTGTGATACTTTTTCGTGGATATCTGACTGGAGCATTAAATCTTAGGAGGCTCAGTAAATTAGGGCAGTCAATTCTATTTCTAAGCAGTTTATATAGAAATAAAGCATCAGTGACATCTCTGCGTGTTGATAATGGTTGAATCTTGAAATACTGCAGTCCGCTGTTATAGGAGGGTAACTGTTTTGTTTTCCTCTTTGAGAATGCAATGATGTGTGAAGTCTGCCAACCCGCACTGGGCCAGCGTGGTGGACTATGACCTGAATCCCCCTCGCATTGAGGGGAGGCCCGTGCCCAGCAGTGTGACGTTAAAAGGGCTGTAGTAATAGTAGTTGACAAAACCTTTTTAGGGTTCCGTACCAAAAAGGAAAAAAACGGTACCCTTATAGTATCACTTTGTTGTGCGTCTTTGCGATTACAAACTTATTTTGTAGTTATTTTGTATGGGGATACCAGTATACCAACGGCAAATTTAAATTTGTCTATCTATCCAGATTATCTTTTCGATAGAGTAATGATCGGTGCTTTCACAGCTTAGGTACGGAAGCCTCGGTGCGCGAGTCCAGCTCGCACTTGGCCGGTTTTTTTCTTTAGGTACTGTACTATTTAATGGACATTGCAAATTTGATTCTAAACCTATTTTTTCTTTGTACAAACGGGAATAATAGTGTAAATATCTCTAAAAGCGCTTCTCCGTGGAACAACCGCGCCATAACTCATGGTTCGTTTGAACCGATGCCAATCGTTGCGATCAATGGGAGATTGCGTCGAGTGCGTTCGACGGGACCGTGAATAATGTTCCCGAGCATTGTACCGTGTATCATACGTTCTATCCGGTGAAAACAACAGATGTGAGTCACCATCATAGAGTAACTAGAGAACCTATATCGACTCTGTGTATGGCTCTGCGGCAATTATTTTGACGTGTATCTGATATCCGCCATTGTAGTTACCTGAGGCCCGATTATCGTTTGATAGACATGAATTTCTATTCGAGATATGTCGAAATAAAACGAAAAATACGACCAATTTGACGTTTTGATTCGACATATCTCTAATAGAGATTGTGTCTATCGAACAAAAATCGGGCCCCAGTGCGAAATTTTCATATTCTGTTTTCCGGATATTAGTAGCAAAGCAATCCCTCCTTAATGCAGTTTACACTGTTTAATAGGGTTACGGATGTGCCCTTAAGCCACAACATGATTCTTGTGATAAACATTCAAAGGCTTGTAACTCAGAAACTATGATAAGTACTTATGTTACATTCTGTCTTCACTAAGCATCTACTTATGTACTACCGTATATGTATCTTAAGTAGCATTTTGGCAGTGTTGTAAGCTATTTAAATTTTGCCGCCGCTACCGAGACCTCTAAAATTCTCTACTCCTATTTCAAAATCATATCGAGGGGTGATTTTAACTTTACAGGACAGCATACTCATTGGACGCAAAAAAAGTAGCTGATTCCAAATATGTCTATGTATAAGTCTATAGTGCCCAAAAGTGTCGCTAATAACTATTGTCGGGCAAGACGGCACAAGTTGTTTGCTGTGCCGCAGTGTCGCACGGTCGCTCGTGCGATGTCCCCCATACCGCGCATGCTAACTGCGCTCAACGCCCTTGTGTGCCAAAATTCCGAGCTGGACTTATTTGCTGATGAATGGAAGGTGATAGTGTCAGAAAGTGTGAAGATGTGTGAGATGAAAGAGTGAAAGGTCTATCTGTCTTACCTATTGTGTTACTGTATCATTAGTGTAAGTGGCAATTGTATTGCCGTTCTAATTGATTGATAAATAAATAAATAAATTATTAATCATCATTTTTTTTTAATTTTCCTTTTTTTTTCAAGGGGAAATCATGGATGCCAGTCTGCCACGGGGGAGGCAGGCTGGCGATGTGAGACTCCTACTCACTAAAATCCCTTGGTGTCCAGCACTCCGCTGGTTGTTAGGTCGCGGGAACACGGCAGCATACTTCCGCAACCTAACGGCGGCTATCCGCTTTTGCGGATCCAATCGTTTGCGGGTAGCCCCCACCCGCGACTGATAATTTACCTACCTCAATAGGCTCCAACCTAATCAGCCTGCCGGTAAATCCGCCACTGCATTTCGGACTTCTGATACACCTTGCATAATGAATATTTAAAACAAAGTATTTATGTAGTTATGATTTTGTAAGTGTTTGAAGAGGCAATAACTAGTTGGAATGTGGCCAAAATGGCCGCTTAAGTAAATATTAAATAGTCCTTATTACTAATAAATATGTAATGCAAATAACATGTAAAAGCAATAATTATTTATTGACGATTCATAAGTGCCTGTATTGGTTTATATTAATAAAAAACCGGCCAAGTGCGAGTCGGTTTCGCACACGAAGGGTTCCCTATATTATCTATAAAAACGAGCAAAAACAATCACGTTTGTTGTATGGGAGCCCCCTTAAATATTTATTTTATTCTTTTTTTTAGTATTTGTTTTCAGTAATAGGGTTCCCGTTTTACCCTTTGGGTACGGAACCCTAAAAATATTCTGATTCTAGCAGGTATATAGGTACCTACTTCGTTTATAATATCAAGGGGTGAAAGGCTATCTGACTTAAGCGACATTTTAAACTTTTCATATCGTTGTGTTTAGCCATGTTTGTCTATGTAAAACCTTGGATGGGTGACCGAATCATGTTACAACCTCCAGGTTTTCGTGGGCAGCACTTATAGCATGAGCCCCAAGATTAGACGTATGTCACGAAATATCTTGATGTTGTCTCTTTCACTCGTATGAAATAAGACAGAGAGCGACCGAGCCAATCCGTGACAGAGGTCATGTCTTGACATGCGAGCTGACACCACAGGTTTGAAGACACCAACACAGAACACCAACACAGGACACCAACACAGGACACCAACACAGTACACCAACACAGGACACCAAATTTAACACTCAGAACAGGCAATCAGTATAGCCACTGAAAATTTTGAAAACGCGTGAACACTGAAAATGTTTAAAATTTTCGAATTGTTTATAGCTAAGACCTGCGCAAATAGGCTGTCTAAATCAGTGGTGGGCAAACTTTCCTAATGGGGGCCAGAAAGTTTAAGGTGGTAGAATCTGACTATTTGTAAGTGCTTTTCGGCCTACACGAATAAAAAAAAAATTGATTTTAAGAAATTTCATAGGAGGGCCGGAATTATCGCAAAAATGCATTTTGTGTAGAACTGTACTAAGTAGAATCTATTTTATATTTCTGGACCGTCAAAATATAATTATCGCGGGCCATACTATTCATGTCGAAGGGCCGTCGGCGGGCCGGATGTGTTCTCCTCAGCGAGCCCTTTCATTTGATACCTACACTGTGGTAGTGCAGAAAAAATAACTATTCCGCCATCTTGGATGATCCGCCATAATTTGATTAGAATGACGTCACATAGTTAAGCATGCATTGTCATCCAAAATAAGCGTGTATACCAAATTTCAGCTTAATCGGTTGAAGATAACTGATTTGAAATTCAGTTGCAAGATTCCACCCGGACACACATTGCAAGTTAATATAAAGGTTGTAATAATAATAAAAAACCTCAACTGAATTCGCTCAATCAGAGAGAACTAAAGTTTTTTTTTTTTAATTTACTGTAGATTATATATACCTAATCAATTGTCAATAAATAATTCATTCTAGACAACTGAAATAACAAAGTGTGGGAGTTTTCGGAGTCATCCGCCATCTTTATCACTGTCATTATCCATTTTTATTTATAATGTGTATTTATTGAATTTGTCCTTGCTATTAATTACTTGACATTGGCGAAATACTCGCGCTAGTCGCAGGTGATGCCATTCCTCATCTTATTCCATTACATATCATCATTTCGCTCATTTCGTTAAAAAAAAAAAAATAATAAAGTGTGGGCAGTCGCTTCCTTTTCATTATTTAAGCAACTTCACGTGCAATATAAATTCAATCAAACGGAAATAATAATAGGATACATGTTTGCATACTCGACACTAAATATAGATTGATATCCACTTGTACATCAAAAATCCACTTACGCCCACGAATGAAACAAAAATGTTGACAGACGTTTAATTAAATTTTATATGCTAAGTGTTTGAGAAGTCCGAAATACTTAAAGTACGCACGAGTACCTGATACCCAACTGAACGGTATAAAAAATTGATTATAAATACACGCGCAGCAAATTTTTGCCTATAGCAAAACGAACTCTGAGTCAATATAAATAAAGATTTAATTTCCGTGGTTAAAGCCACGCGACTTCGAGCGCGCTGGTAGTCATGTCATTGAGGAATAAACTTTTTGATTGAGTTAATAGAGTACATTTTGGCTTTGGCAAACATTTTCATGTTCGGCTTTCGTCGCCCCCGTGTGCTCGGGGCTGTACTCGTATTTATGTCATCGGTTGAATAAAATCGATTCGCAATATCGATTTGAATTCGCACTAAGCGAAACCAATCATCCATCACTCAACCGATCTTTAACCTGAGGTTACTGAACTTAAACGTATGCATGCGAACATTTTCTTTGTAATTACTAGTACTAACTATTAATATAGTATACTATTAGTAATAATAGTATACTATTAGTAATAATAGTATACTATTAACTAGTACTACAGCCCGTTTTAACGTCCCACTGCTGGGCACGGACCTCCCCTCAATGCGAGGGGGATTCAGGCCATAGTCCACCACGCTGGCCCAGTGCGGGTTGGCAGACTTCACACATCTATGGAGAACTAGACAAGTTCCCTCAGACGTGCAGGTTTCCTCACGATGTTTTCCTTCACCGTTTCATAGCAAGTGATAATCTCGGATGAAAATGAGATTCGCACATAGATCCCAGAGGTGCGAGCCGGGGTTTGAACCTGCACACTTTGATTTGCAAGGCGTGCGTTCGACCACTTGGCTACCACTGCTATTAAATATACAAAAAAATACATCATCACGCCAGTATTCCCCGAAGGGGTAAGTAGTGGTGCACTGCAGTCCGCCGATGTAATTTGGTCCCAATGTAATAGGGGACGAGGCTATTGCTATTATACCGAGCACATTCTCTCTTAATACGAAGGAGATTTTGGGCCATAGTCCACCACCCTGGTCCAATGCGGGTTGTTTAACTTCACATGCCTTTCTCTAGACAGGTTTCGTCACAATGTTTTCCTTCACCGTTTCATTGCAAGTTATAATCACCGACGAATATGAGATTCGCATATAAATCCCAGAGGAGCGAGCCGGGGTTTGAACCTACACACTTTGATTGCAAAGCGTGCGTTTGACCTGAGCTACCACTGCTATACTAATACTATTAATTGTTACATAACAAATTAATTAACTAAATTAATGGATTTGATCAAAATACGAACGGATGGCCGTTGGGGCATCAAAGTCTTAGAGTGGCGGCCACGAACTGGGAAGCGGAATGTAGGAAGACCCCCGACCAGGTGGACGGACGACCTCATCAGGGTCGCCGGGAGTCGGTGGGCGCATAAAGCCCAAGACCGTAATTTGTGGCGATCTATGGGGGAGGCCTATGTCCAGCAGTGGTCGTCCCTGGCTGATAGATAGATAGATAAAAAAAAACCGATCAAGTGCGAGTCGGACTCGCGCACGGAGGGTTCCGTACCATTATCTATAAAAACGGCAAAAAAAAATCACGTCTGTTGTATGGGAGCCCCCTTAAATATTAATTGTATTCTGTTTTTAAGTATTTGTTATTACAGCGGTAACAGAAATACATCATCTGTTAAAATTTCAACTCTCTAGCTATCACGGTTCATGAGATACAGCCTGGTGACAGACGGACGGATGGACGGACGGACGGACAGCGAAGTCTCAGTAATAGGGTTCCCGTTTTATTCTTTCCCCTAAATATACAGCACTGTATCGGTAATATCTTAAGCAAAAGCATTTAACTTTCGACGACCGTGTAAACTAATTGTAATTGCGTTGTAAGTCGTAGCGTCAACAGAATGTTCAACCAGTACACCTCACGTCAGAAATACTGAAGTATATTATCCCGTTGCCGGCTGGTTGCTAAAATAATGCTGGCACATGTACCAAACAGATGCATTTTATAATATACAAACATAACATAATTAGGACATCGCTACATCACGTGAGTGAGATAGATATATATAATCACTAGCTTCTACCCGCGACTTCGTCCGCGATGACTTAGATTATTCAATATCGGTATTAATTATAGATTATATGTTATTCTAGGGCCTACGTCGCGGTGCATGCGAAAGCGATCCCGTAGCGCCCCGATATAAGCGGAAGATGGTACACCGTCGGTTTTTAGTGGGTATACGGCCTTCTGCCGGGACTCCCACATAACCCTGCTACTTCCCCCGAGGTGGCAGGGTATCCATAAAAGATTTTCCGACGTTAAAAAAGGGCCTACCCACCACCTCTTAAAGTTGTTTTTTCAGTTGTTGTTTCAATACTACTACAGCCCTTTTAACGCCCCACTGCAGGGCACGGGCCTCCCTTCAATGCGAGGGGGATTCACGCTGGCCCAGTGCGGGTTGTGCAGACTTCACACATCTATCGAAAACTAGTCAAGTTCCCTCAGACGTGCAGGTTTCCTCACGATGTTTTCCTTCACCGTTTCATAGCAAGTGATAATCTCGGATGAAAATGAGATTCGCACATAAATCCAAGAGGTGCGAGCCGGGGTTTAACCTGCACACTTTGATTGCAAGGCGTGCGTTCGACCACTCGGCTACCACTGCTGTTTCAATTTTAACTGTAAATTTATGGCAGATTTTGTACTGAATTAACTGTCAAACACTGAAAGTAATATTTAAAACGTTGCTGCAAGACATATGGTAAGGGGACTGATGTATAAACAATAATACTGTCAAGTTTTATCAAAATCCGTTCAGTAGTTTTTGCGTTAAATAGTAACAAACATCTATCCATCCTCACAAACTTACGCATTTATAATAGTAGTAGGTATACATTAATATTTTATCATAGTTACTTGCGTACCACGTATATGTTTAATCTATACAGATAAATAAAATTGAAGTGTCTGTTTGTAATGTTAAAATAAGGGCTTTTTATAATATTTTTATTATTACAAGTTATTTGACAAGCTTTATATTAACTTGCAATGTATGTATATCCGGGTGGAATCTGGCAACTGAATTTTAAATCAGTTATCTTTAACCGATTGAGCTGAAATTTGGTATACACGTTTATTTTGGATGACAATGCATGCTTAGCTATGTGACGTCATTCAAATTCCAATATGGCGGATCATCCAAGATGGCAGAATTGTTATTTTTTCTGCACTACCACAGTATGGGTATCAAATGAAAGGGCTTGCTGAGGAGAACACGAGAAAACTAAGGACAATTAAATAAAAGCTTGTTTTTAAAAAGTTTTTTTACCATTTTTACTAGCATAACATCGAGTGGAGAATGACTTTTTGACTTAAGTGACATTTTTTTAACTTTACAGGAGAGCATACTCATTCGACGCAGAAAAATTCGCTGATTCATAATAATGTAGGTATATAAGTCAACATCGTCCAAAAGTGTCGCTTAAGTCGAATAGCCTTTCTATACATTTTTATTGTAACTTGTGCAAGTAAAGTCCCGAGAAAATCTAGTCTAAAAGTATGTCAGTCAGCAGTCAATACGTTGTCTGTAATTACTCAGTTCCCGCAAGATATTTCCACGTCATTTTGTTTTAAATAAATATATTATAAACAAACACGAGCTCTGAGAAATCATGTTAGTTTTTCTAAACTATTTTATTGGCAAATACTTTTGGTGGGTAAATAATATACAAGCTACGTAATCACTCTATGTGGGATATTTTTCAGACTATGAAATAGCAACTTGCACTGACTGAGCCGAATGTTCCACCTTGACTTGATAAGAAAGTTATTCAGTTATTATCATGCCTTCAAAATGAAAAGCTTGGTAGCCCCGTCGGTAAAAACGCCAGCCTTGAACGTAAAGGGTGCAAGTTCAAATCCCGGGCCCGCACCCCTGAGATAATTTTCATATATGAATATCATTTTCAATAATGATTACCACTTGCTGAACGGTGAAGGCATACATCGTGAGGAAACCTGCACGCGTATATAAAGGCGTGTGAAGTTCACCAACCCGCACTGGGCCAGCGTGGTGGACTATAGCGCAAAAATCTCCCTCGTATTGGATGCACCTCTGCCTACCCCTTCGGGGAATACAGGCGTGAAGATGTATTATTAGTGCAAGCATTGCTTAGTTTGGGATCATACGATGAGAATGTGTTGTCAGACCATATAGACGATGACTTGATTTAGTTGTTTGAGCGTAGGCCGCTTGATTCACTGTAGCAGGAAGTTACGGGTTTGATTCCCAACAGCGGAAAATTTTGGAAATGGCCTTTTTGCAATTTGCTCTTGTTTATTCGTACAATGCGATCCAAATAAGAATAGGAATGTCAATAACCTCTATCTGTCAAATGTCACTTGAAAAGTATGGTTTGCAAAAATCTTAGTTGCATATCAATAAATAATAGTCTTACATCAAATTTAAATAAATAGGTTAAATTACTAGTAAATTGTCTTAATATAATATTTCATTATTTAAAGACATAATTAGTTTTTTAAAACCACAATATGGCGCAAAGTCGATCCTATTCTCATTTGAATCGCATAGTAACTGTGATGGCCCCAAGTAAAATGTATGGCGTCCATAGTACAAGTGTTGCTTAGTTTGGGATCATACGATGAGTATGTGTCTTACGATATTTTCATCAAGAAGGTACATACGTTGATCTAACCACAGAATGTAGTATTGTTATGTGTTACATGACAAAATATCCTGTAAATGATTTCGTAACGGAACAAACGGGAAGGGGTTATGACGTCACACAGCCATGTTTTGACCTGAGCCCCGGTGCAGTGGGTAATGTTTATGAAGTAGAGTCGACCGGGATTTATAAGCTTAGCCCTGGACACACTGGAGCGTTAAGCCCGACACTAGGGCGTACAAACACGAGCGTGGAATTTGTGCCACTACCAAAATGACCTGTATTGACTCATAGAAAAAGTACATTCTTCAACGAAATGAAATTCACAGGGCGAGCGAATATTGACGCGTTTGGTTTTGGCACATGGAGATATTATAACGGTTTATCTGACTCCTGACTTTTCTATGGAAAAACAACAATGGCGGAGTCAGATATACTAGGTACTATACTATGCTACTATATGTAGTGGCCGTATATTACAGGTAAATGTGATAGCATGTGGTAGCAGTGGTAGCCGAGTGGTCGAACGCACGCCTTGCAAATCAAAGTGTGCAGGTTCAAACCCCGGCTCGCATCTCTGGTATTTATGTGCGAATCTCATTTTCATCCAAGATTATCACTTGCTATGAAACGGTGAAGGAAAACATCGTGAGGAAACCTGCATGTCTGAGAGAACTTGTCTAGTTCTCGATAAATGTGTGAAGTCTGCCAACCCGCACTGGGCCAGCGTGGTGGACTATGGCCTGAATCCTCCCCGCATTGATGGGAGGCCCGTGCCCAGAAGTGGGACGTTAAAAGTGCTGTAGTAGTAGTGATAACAAAAATGGCGGAAAAATCACCGCAGAGCTATACGAGGAGTGGAGTCGTTATGGGTACTCTAGATACTCTATGTTTTGGTCAAAAATGACGCACAGCCTCTGACGTCCCAGTATTGGGAGCTTCAGACTGGTCTTTTATCGAATTGATAAAATTCGTATCGCTTTATATTCCGTTAAACTTCAAAAATTCTAATATTGTTGGATTCTGAATTCCGTTTTTGTATTCATAGTATTTAGCCGAAGTCAGATTAACACCTTAGCTGCGCCAGATAAATCATAAAGTTTCATCTGGTGCTGCGGCAGGTCGAAATGCGCCCCAAATGACCATTCCGCCGGTTATACTTTTCAGCGAGCGCACCTCATACTCATAATTATAATGACAGCACCATTTTTGGCTGGTTATTTAGAACTTATAAACAAAAGTAGCTTCTATTAAACTAAACAAAAAATCAACATGAAAGAAAACTTTAATAAACCTATAAATAAATTACAATCACAGGACCATTTTTGGCTGGTTATTTAAAAAAAAAAAAAAACTATATAGGTACATGATTTCGCGAGTTCTCGACTTTTCTCGAATTCATACTTTAAAATTAGATATCCGGTGTTGTTTTCACTATCCGGCCGAATACCGGATAGTAATTCAGTATCCGGCCGGATACCGGATTCACCAACCGTAAACACCGCGGCGGGCCGACATGTGCCTGTTCCGCACTGAAGGTGTTAAACATAATAAATAAAACATAAAATAATATATATTAGGCATGTAATCTTGGTACCTACATACCAAAGGTTTTTCTAGTTATTACCCGTATGGGTAACTAACTGGAAAAACTGGTAAAATAAATATCGAAAAACTTTTCGTAAAAAATTATCAACGCGAAAGGCTATTTGACTTAAACGACATTTTTTAACAGTACAGGAGAACATAGGTACTCATTCCACGCAGAAAAATTAGCTGATAGCAAATATGATAGGTCGCAGGTTTTTCATAAAATTAGGTTTTAGATCAAAAACCTAGTTGTTGATGAAAAACCGGAAGATGACACATTTTAAACTCAATTTCATCTTAAACCTGAACTAGTTTGGGTTTATGATAAATTTTGATGGTTAGTTGGTGGTTTTTTTTTTATGAGTAAGGGAGACAAACGAGCAGACTTTTCACCTGATGGTAAGTGATCAACGCCGCCCATGGACACCTGCAACACCATTGGCATCGCAAGTGCGTTGCCGGATTTTAGGTTAGGTTATGATTTTTTATTATAAACCCAAACTAGTTCGGGTTTTTGATCAAAAATCTGTTAACTGTTGACCAAACATTGTTACAGGTTTATGATGAAATTCAGTTTAAAATGTGTCATCTTCCGGTTTTTATAAGGTAATATCGCCCAAAAGTGTCGCTTAAGCCAAATGACCTTTTTTATTTGAATATTTAGTCACATGATAATAATCAAACACAATTTCAAGGATTATAGAACTCTTAAGGTTTATTTAATAACATAAATAATCACATATACATATTTCTTTTATTTACACAATTTGGAATGATAACTGCACAAAATTGATTTTTGTGCGCGATTGTTCGTCTAGATGTAACGCCGGCCTTAATAGGGTTATTGGTAATGCGACGTATTCCCGTTAGGAGGTGTTAAGGGTGACTATTTGTGATCATTTTAATGCATATAAAGCAAAAGTGAACCATTATTATGCTTATTTAGCTTTTTTCAAAATAAATCAATACATGAAATATATTTTTTATATTGTTTTCTTATATTTACGCGAATACTATACATTGAAATAAAACTATTTTATCGCGTTTATTTACTATTTTATTTTCCCGACGTTTCATCTGCTTTACAGCAACCATGGTCACGGGGGGACTGAGGTGTTAGACGTCCTGATGTCATAGTTAATAACTGGGTACCCTCATATTTAGTTGTTGTTTGCGGTCCGATCCACGCAGAAAGTGCTCGTGAGAAAGTGAAACTTGGGGATTAAACTTCACGTCTAAAAGTCACCCCTATCACCTCCTAACGAAGATACGTCGAATTACCAATAACCCTGTATATCTCCGAATGTCTCCCTTAATTCCGAATTCAGAGTCAGAATTCATACCTCGATTTCAAAAAGATCTGAATCACACAATTTCAATTCAGAATTCTGAATTCAGGGAGACATTCTTCATACCGCGAATATGTTACATGAGTCAAGTAAAAGATAAGGGTGGTGTCATGTCATATGTGGAGGTGAAGAAGGCTGCAATGGATCGACCCAGATGGTGGGGACTTCATCAGATGCACCGACAAGGGCCGAGCCCTTAAATAAGAAGAAGATTCTTCATACACAACTTAAAAGTAGTATCAATCTTGAGTCAATAACGCCCCTAATGTATAAGGAGAATGATACCTATTGATGAAGATCAATAGGTATCTTTCAATTTAAGGGTTAGGCCCTTGTCGGTGCATCTGATGAAAGTTCCTGCCATCTGGTTGGATCCAGTGCAGCCTCCTTCACCTCCACATACGACAACCAATCTTATCTTTAACCTGGCTCACGTAGCATGCTCGCGGCCTCCTTGTCTTGTCCCTATCCGGTCTTGAGGTGATTAGGACTCAAAAAAATTCAGAAGGGACTTTTAAATTGAATAATATTTTGTTTATTTCTCAAATCTGTAGCATTTTCATCAGTGAGGGACTTGGTTGCTTCAAGGCAATGTGCTATTGTTGTATAAATAGTTCAGTTAAAAGTAGCAGAAGAGACAAATTTTAATTTGATGATTAAGTGGCTTTTTTACGATGAAAGGCTATTTGTCTTAAGCGACACTTTTGGGCGATATTGACTTATATACATATTTGGAATCAGAATTTTTTCTGCGTCGAATGAGTATTTAACTTTAAAGGAGAGTACTCCTTTAAAGTTAAAAAAATGTCGCGTAAGTAACCTTTTAACCCTCGATTTGAATGATAATGATGCTTATAGTCTGAAAAATAAGAATCAGTCTTTAATTAAAACATATTCCGTAGAGCACCTACATTTTACGTAGATTAGTGCCATTAGGATCTCTTATTAAAGCATTGATTGTGATGTAAATAATAAAATGGTCAGCTCCCTTTGTATCACGCCCCTTGCAGTATTGTTTTTAATATTGCTTTCAGTTTTTGCCAGGTAACTTATTACAAAGTCTCTCAAAAAGTGACCATTAATATTAAAACAGTCATTCTTTAAGAGATTGAGGTAAGATCACTTTTGTAGTCGTACGATAACTGTTCAACCGTTGCCCTATCTCATAAAGAAGAAATGAATATGGGTTGACAGGTAAATATTAATTTCATGCCTAGAAGTTCTACCTGGAACCAAATTTTCTAATCCGCTATTACCATAAATATATAGTTTTTTTTACAATCAATTTACATAGGCTTTGCAATACACTTTCTTTCATGTAAAATCCTAAGCAAAGTTATGGCAGACGGAATATATTATTCTGAAATTTGAGGGACATAATTTGGCTGAAGTTCGGTGCGCTAAAAACCCTATAAAATGAATTTCTAAATATTATGCTGTAGGTAAAATGTATGATTTCTCTAATCAATAACCAACCGTATTCACATCGTTCACATTCGTATCTCTGTACAATAATTAAACTTAAAAATTGTTTTACACTATAAATAACTGAATGACTATAGAATACACCTCTAATATCCTAATTTTAAGTTTCATTATACACTGTATTATAAACTAACTCCTGAATTTTCATCCTTAACATCAGCTTTTTCGCGGGTCCCAACTTTTTAACGTGGGGCAGGAGACTGTTAAAGAACCCTATATCCTCATCTTTTGTAACCTCCCCCTCGTTGCCAGCTGTTTTGTTCGCTTCGTCTTCATCATCGTAAAAATCTGTTTCCATTATAATAGGTTTTGTGTCAAACTCGTCGAAGTCATCTTCTTTAACGTTAACTTCGCCGGGCACCTCATTTTCTTCGTGAACAGATTCTGGGGCAGGCTCTAAGTAGTAACTGCTGCCTTGATCAGCGTCAAAATCTTGAGAGTACTGATCATCTTGAAGTTCGTTCCCTTCGTAATCGTTGAACTGGTTTGTGAGGAATTGGAGTTTAGGAAGATATTCCCATTCAGAATCCTGTTTTCTTACTTCCTTTCTTGCTTGGTCTCTTAGATACTTCCATTTGAGTCTGGCCTCATCTCCTGTGAACAAACACATGAGTTATATTAAAACAGCTTAACAGTTACTTGGTTTAAGCTAAATCATTACCAATTAGACAAGCTTATAAACTTTTTCCGTAAAACCTAAATTGAATTTACTTTTCTGCCAAAACATTATCGACAGTCGTTTACGTATTAACTCGAGTAATACTTACGTGTGACACCCAACTCCTGTGCAATTTCCTTCCAACTTTCATCCAATTTATACCAGTTATGGTGCCCCTTTAATTGTCTGTTCCATATCAAATCTCTCGTTTGCACTAACTCTATCAACTTATTCATGTCGACATCTATCGTTCTTCTCTTATTCATCAACAACTTCTTTCTCATCGTGTACCCTAATTTCGGAGTCTTTATAGACTCATCCAGGGAATTGAAGACTTCGTCCGTAGTATCATTATCGTCGTCTTCGTCCTCAGTCAGGAACTGGTTGTGTATGAACTTGAGTTTTGGGAAGTGCGGCCAGTCGGAGCCAGTAGGATCCTTTTTGATCTCCTTCCGGCACTGATCCTTGAGATTCTTCCATTTCTTTCTGCAGTTTAAACCTGAAATAAGTTTGCCAATTCTAAATAAGTGAATTGTATTTCATTTAAGTCGTATTTCGTTGTATCTGTCTTTTGCACATCATGACAATTTATAAAATTGTATTCATTAAACGCATAATCATAATTTAAAAAATGAGTCATGGGAATATCACCCTGGGCTTTGGAAATTCCATTTCCTTTTGATAATTTATTATCTTGAAACTATGAATCAACATACATTTCAAGTAATTGTTCTAGAATTGTATGTCAATTTAGGTATAGGTACGTAACTTGATCATGGTGACATTCAAATTAAATGATTGATTATGCGATTGTTCAGCTGCATAGTAGGTATTTTTGAATAAATTGATGTCATTTTATTTGGTCCATAGCTTCCTATCATAATGAATATTGAACCCAATGTTGACAACCCTTGGACCTACAATCGGTAAACAGAACTTTGCTCTAGATGTCATGTTACCTACTGGACTTTGTAGGTACATGTTTATTGACATAAGTAGATATTCCAAGTAGATATTCCATATAACACATATCAACTCTTATTCACTATCAGGGGCAGTACCATCATTTAAGCAGTATTATTATAATATTACTTTGTTAATAGTTTTGTACTTTATTAATGCCCCTTATTACCACAACTTGTCTTGCTGCAATGTTTTTTTTAAATATTGCTTTCTGTTTTTGACAGTTAGTAATCTTAGTAGACTCAGTAATCTTAGAACAATACTTCTATTAAGGTGGCAGAAATAAACAATGCTTATTTCAATGGAAACTACAGCCATCTATATGAAGTCTGATAGCGACTGTGCAAACGAGATACAAGACAAGACCGAGAAGGCTCCTAACCAGACCGCTAGGGGGCGCTCGCCAGACAGACGGCCATTAACCTTCAGCGGGTGTAGTGAAACGCAAAACGCTACTCACTGGTCGTGCCCACTTCTGCTGCAACCTCGTTCCAATATCGCTCCAACTTGAACCTATTCCGATGTCCTCTATACGTCCTGTCCCACAGACACTCCCTAGCTTGGACAGCTGCGATCAGCTTGTCCATGTTTTTGACTCTCGCCCCTTTGAGTTTCGACTTCATTGTATAGCGGTAGCGGTGACGGGCGCTGCCAGCGGCGCGCGGCTCGGTACTGCTGAGCGGATGGCGGCGGCCCGCCCGCGCCCCTGTTCTGCGTCCTCTCGCCGCCTCGCTCCCGCTCCCGCCCGCTGCTATCGCTGTTCTCTTCGCTCACCGCTGCGCGCCCCTCTCGATGCAACACGCCTCGACAAGTAATCCGCTATGTCCCGCGCTATTCACCACAACTTCTTCAACATATTCACTATACACTGCTGTCGTAACGGGAATCGTGCAACGCTCGCTTGCGATTAACACGTAATGTATGTTGATTATGGCGTTTCGGTTGTTATGTTTAGTTATGTTTGGTCGTATCATGGTAATGGTAACAACGGTCGCAGTTCAAGCGATTCACGTCGAATGCGGAATTTAGTCGCTCGATATCAAGCTTGTGGTTTAGGGCGTAATATAAAGAGTAAATTTGCTTTACGGTGTGTTTCAGAAGTCTGAAATAATATTTTAGGTTCATATTTAGTAACCGTTATGTAGACGCACGGTGAAGACATACTATTCCTAACTATTATCGTTTCAGACCTTTGAATATCTGTCACAAGCATCGTGTGGCGGCCTTAGTACTCGCCCATAACCCTATTAATTAGTGCAAATGTAATTTACAAGAGATGGCTACTAATATCCATAAACAGATTATTTTTTTTTACGTTTTTAAAATCGGCAATGGATAAAAAGTTGAAAATAATATACTTATTTGAAGTTCAATCTAAGATATACACCGTTCAATTGTTCACCACTCGATACTGGTGCTTACGTTAAAGTATTATTTCGGACGTCTGATACACTCTGTATAATGGGACTAAGATAAGTTTATGTGTTTCTTTGGTAACTTATTTCAGTTTTTTCATTGTATTATGGGTACTTACAGTTAGAAAATATAATAACCAAAACGTCCAACGACATAAATGAACTAAAGCAGTTTAGTCAAATGCTTATCTTATGACTAAAAGAAAAGTTACTTCTTCAACTAAATGTCACTTACAGCGCGAGCGAATTTTGACGCCTCCCTGGGTGGCTTTTACCACAGAAATTTAATCTTTATGTATATTGTTACAGAGTACGTTTTAGTATTGGCAATTTTTTTGCAACGCGATTATCAACGCTCCAGTGTGCTTAAAGCTTAATAACGTACATAAAGTCACTTATACTAATAGGATTTTTTTTTTTATAATTTTGTGATAGATTTTATCTTTATCACTGTCATCATCAATTTTTATTTATAATGTGTATTTATTGTATTTGCACTTGCTATTAATTACTTGACACTGGCTGAAATACCCGCTAAACGCAGGTGGAGCCATTCCTCATCTTATTCCATTAAAATCTTCATTTCACTCATTTCGTAAGAAGGATAGGTATTGACGAAAACTTACCCTTACTCTCTTGAATCCATGGAGGCGACTGAGGATGCCAGCACCAAGTAAACTAAAGTCCACCACCATTTTGCACACTCATTTTGCAAAGACGTAAGTAAACGCGACGTGAAAAGTTGGAATAACGAAGAAATCCACCACCAAGGCTCCTATGTGCCAGGAAACCCCATTGGCTGGCCAGTGTATTATCTTCTATAGAGGCTGATACACTTAGAACAGTAAATAATTCAAGATCAAATATTTATTGAACAATATACGGCAGGTTACTCTGTCCATGACTACATACCGAGGGGTGGAAGGCTATTTGACCTAAGCGACACTTTCGTAATCGATTCATAATCGATATACATATTTGGAATCAGCGATTTTTTTTTTGCGTCGAATGAGTATGGACTCCTGTAAAGTTGAAATAATGTCGCTTAAGTCAAATGTCCTTTCACCCCTCGATACAGTTTACGAAATCAGAAACTCAATTAAATTATTATAATTATACATTTTTTGACGATTCCACGTGAATTTACAGAATATTTCCGATTTTCTTTCTGAATTCAGAAAAAAAGATGGAGAATTTTGTTTTTTTCTTTTCTCTGAATCTTGACTTTATATAAGGCCAGCCTAAAATAATAGCTACTACACATTTTCTTTCTATACAGGTTGTTTCAGAAGTCTGAAATAATACTTTGAAGTTTGCATCAGTATCGGGTATACAACGGGATGGTATCGAAATTCGACCATGTTTTTAACTTTTTTTTCGTCGTAAGGTCCTATAACTCGTAATATCTCGAGTCCTAAGTAAAATTCCCGTGTTCTGTTTAGTGAATATTGGTAGTCGACCCTCATAAGTGTAGTTTACACTGCTGAATAGTGTTATGGATGTACCCAAAGGCCAGAACACGGCACCTGTGTCAAATATTCAAAGGTCTATAAATCTGAAACTATGATAGTTAGGCATAAACTGTCTTCACTAAGCATCCACGTATGAGCTACCGTATATGTACCCAGAGTATTATTTCGGACTTCTGATACACCTTGTATACACATCACTTAATAAACTCACTATGAAAGTATTTTATTATTTCAAATAGTCCATGCAGTGAGTTTGTAGGTAGACAACTAAATTACATTACAGAAAGATATGAGCTAGTACAGCTTGTTATAGAGAATGTAGGGTGACTAAGTTGTCAGTAAGGTTGGGACATGTCCTAATTTCTTATAAGAAATATGAAAATGGATTATGAAAACAAAAAAAACACTTACTATTTTTTTTACGAAATGAGTGAAATGATGAAATTTAATGGAATAAGATGAGGAATGGCTTCACCTGCGACTAGCGCGGGGTATTTCGCCAGTGTCAAGTAATTAATGGCAAGGACAAATTCAATAAATACACATTATAAATAAAAATTGGTGATGACAGTGAAAAAGATGGCGGACGAATCAACAAAAAAACACACACTGGTAGAATTGAGAACTTCCATATTGCGACTTTTTTTGAAGTCGGTTAAGAACGCCAAATAATATCATAACTTCGGTACATCATACGATGGGTTTGCGTTGTTGGGTCATATTTGTTTTTAATAAACACAATTCTAAATAAGTAAAAAAAATGTAACGGTGAAGGAAAACATCGTGAGGAAACATGCACGTCTGAAGGAACTTGACTAGTTCTCGATAGTCTGCCAACCCGCACTGGGCCACCGTGGTGGACTATGGCCTGAATCCCGCTCGCATTGATGGGAGGCCCGTGCCCAGCAGTGGGACGTTAAAATGGCTGTAGTTAATAATAATAAAAAATGTACAAAGGTAAGCTTAATTAAGAAAAATGTATCCACTTCCCTCCATTGCAAAGCGGGAGATTAAAATAACTGTATTGGCTGAATTACCACAGAAATGCTATTTAAAACTAGTTGGACCTAACAATGGGAGCTGCATTATACTTGATTCCATTGTTAGAGTTATTAAGTCTTACCTTTTTACAAGTGACGGGAATCGAACCCTCGAACACGCAGCGCAGAGAGCCGAGTGGCCTACTCTCAAACCAAAACACCAAGGTGACGTATTTTTAAAAATGTTGAGAATTATTAAGTATCCCGAATAATTGACACAGAATCATGGATCGATTTTGTAGTCTTTATTGCATTATAGGACTATCTTCCTTACATAGTGTATTCTTAACATAGCAGACATTTAAACATTAAGGCGTTAGACGTTAAAGCTGACGCACACTAAGGCGTCAAAAATAACTGTATTTACTCATATATATGTTCGAGGATAAATTTGAGTAGGTATAAATTTATTTTCATAAAGTTGCACTTTGCTAAGCTATCTGAATGTAGCCTAACAAATAATGATTAGGTATGACTTTTTAAAGTGTGATATATGCTCAAATATTACTGTCCCCTTATAAGCAGTAATGTTTTAATATTACTAAGATTTTTAGTTTATTTTAAATACAACTGCTTTTTTTTTTAACTAATACATATGAGACTTATGCCCAGCAAATGACGTCTTATGGACGTTAATGATTAAAACAGTCCTGTAAATACACTTTGAAGAGTAAAGCTGCGTTAATTTGCTATAGGTAAAAATAATTTTATACATAAATAACATAATATTTGCGATAGGTAAATAAAGAATAGGAACTAATAAAAGCTTACATCTTTGTCACTACTTTATAAGCTTAAACAAAGGTAATAGTTATTCCATTTAGTCAAACTAATTGGTACTAAAGCTGCATTTTGGACTAAGTACAACCACTCAAAATATTATATGCTACTAAAAACTACTATAAACTGTTGTTTTGTAAACATTTTGCGCCCATTACGAACGCTCAACGGGGTTTTTGAACGAAATGAATTCACTTTTATTGCAGACTTGCTGGTAACATTAAGCCTCTCCGCATACTTGTGCTAGTGCCAAAGCAAACTCTGTGTTAATATGCATAAAAATTAAATTTCTGTGGTAAAAGTCACGTCCCCGCGCGTCAAAAACCGCTCGCGGTCTCAATGTCAATTCGTTGAAGAATAAACTTTTTCAATGATTCAATACAGTCGCTTTTGGTATTGGAAAAAAATTAACGCGCTTGTTTTGAGGTTCCAGTGTGCTTTATTGCTTTAGATGCATTTTAAACTGAAATAGGCTCGACAAAACGCACGCGGCCAATTTTTTGGCCAATTCGAACTGTATTAACTCATATAAAGAAGCACATTTTGTGACCAAGCTAGTTTAGTCGCGTGATCGCGTGGACTGCGCTACGGAAATTCAATATTTGTATCTATCAACACAGAGTACATTTTCAAAAAAATACATTTTCATTTGCCACATTGGTTTGTTCACAGCACGTCGAGGTATAGGCCAACGAAACACATTTCCAAGTTACATTTGCGTCAAATAATTATCGACCTACTTTAAAGTCATTACACTCACTCATTAACACTTAACACACATTCACATACGTTTATTTATTATCCCATCAACTACATCTATCACTTCTCTACGAAATATTCTCATTTCCTGCTCTGAAAACGTATCAACATCCGGTAATATACTCAACAGGAACATCTTCCGGGGATTGCCTTCTATATCATCTCCGTAGCCATGTTTTACACCATTCTGTTTAGTCTTATGTCCATTATTTACGTGTCCATTTATGATACTGGATATAACGTTATCTGTAAATCTGTTGGTGATCTCTCGACGACTTTCCTCTGTATCCTCGCGACCATCTGATGTTTCGTCGTCGGATATTTCATGCTTTGTCACTGCGGTTACTTCGAATTCCATTGGCTGTTCCTTTGGTGGTGTACTTGTATTATCTTTGGGAACTACTTTGATGAACGGCATTAGGAAATGGAGTTCTTCTGATAAATAGTAGGGTCTCATGGGCGGTTTGTCGCTCTGCTGCTGCTTCAGCGACCTCATGAAGGATATGCGTATTTTCCGCCATTTATCTCTGCAATCGGGCACTGAAACAAGATAATATTTCATTAATTACTCTATTTATTGAGGCAATCAATCTTTAGGCACAATTACAAGCTTTTATTAATTATACCCATTCTTTTTTTATCATTCATAGACAAAACCAATATTTTTCTGACATAAGCGATAGTTAAAAATCGGTAGTATATACATTACAAGGTTCTTTGGGAAACCAAAATGCTAGTTATCATCAAAATAATATTGGGTCGATTGCTCTATCAGCCTTATCCTAGTTATAAGGTGTTATGTGGTGTGTGTCATGAATGTTGGGACGCAAAATAGAGATAGACAGACAATTTTATCCTTAGTAAGGAAAATCCACAGATTATAAATATGTCACCGCTGATAGTTTGTACCTAACTTAATACTTAACAATTATAAGTGCAACAATGTTTTTTTTCTAAGTTAGCCAGAAGATTGTATACTGATAGCATAATAATAGCTTATGAGAATTGATTCTAATTTGGTACAAAATTATTTTAAAACTTTCAAGTAAGGCTTTTATAACGGGGACATTACCTCTGTTACCACTTTAGCAATTTTGATCTATTATTACCCTTTATGACTTATGGACACATTAAGTATAATAATATAAACACATAAAAATCTATGGGGTGTAAAGGAGAATCATCTGCTATGGGAGCTGTATAAGTGTCAAGCTGTATGCTATAAATAACAGTTCAAAAACCTTTCACAATGGCGCTGGTGTCGACAAAGGGTATGGTATGAATTGCATTAAAATAGCAATTGTAGTAAAAAAATATATTATCATTGTCAAAATTGTCAAAATAATGCCACCAGGCCCCGTAGCATGACCGCGTAGATATAAGTTATATCTATTTCAACTGTCGAGAAAATGACGTCACTTCGAGCAGTTTGTACTGAACATGGCTCGGTGACGTCATTTTCTCAACAGTTGAAATAGATATAACTTATGTCTACGCGGTCATGCTACGGGGGCTGTAGGGTGATTTTAAAACACTCGGAATCGAATTCGGAAACGGAATCGAAAACTTCGAGTTGTCGATTCCGTTTCCGACGGCATGACAAAACGCGATTTTGAATAGCGGACGGAAGGGCCAATTGGAAAGTTCCGACGTCGGAAAGATTGTGTGCGTTTACAAAGAACGTTTAAAAATGGTAGAAATGGTAGAAATAAAATTCGATTACAAAACAGTTATTAATACGAAATTTTTTGGGCCAAAAAGTCTTATATAAACACACTTATCATAATTATAAAAATGGAAATTGATTACTTATTTAAATTATCGATTTTAAACTTACTCTCCTTTATTATTTTTGGTTATAACGAACCTCGAAAATTTTTACTGATACGTCAAAGTGAAAGTGAAGGGTAACATCACGACTTTGAAACCACGAAGTTTCAGAGCTACGTCATAGATGGCGCATGGCGCTGTATTTCGGTAAATAAAAACACAACCACGAAGTGAATAATGCAGCACGATTGTTTGCCGGCGCTGCACAGCAGCCGCCCTATGTTGTCTCCTATAAGATAATATTCCATCCTATCGAAGGTAGAAGGGAATAATTTTCACAATAATGTAAAGGGCCATAAAACAACGTAAATGGGTTTATTTTAAACACTCTTTAGTACTGACTTACCTTAAATATTATGCAAGTATTTAGATAACACTTAAATTTGGTATTTTATTTATGTTTTTGTTCAATTTCGGAAGCTTTCCGCGAGGAAAAAGGTGTCGGAAACTTTCCGTCGATTCGGATGGGTTTATCCGACGAGAAATGTCAAAAATCGTCGGGTACGGAAATCAAAATAGCGATGGCTGGAATCCGTGACGGAAAGATCCGATTCCGTTTCCGAATTCGATTCCGAGTGTTTTAAAATCACCCTGCTGATGCGAATGTGGCGCCACTCTTATTTAATGCATTTCGACGGACACTTTTTACTAACTAATACACAGGTGACTCTACTTCTACATTCCATAAAAAAAACAAAGTATTACTACAAAAAATCTGATGAAGTTATGGTGTAGAGGGGAGAACCAGTCACAGAACATAAGAATGTAAAAAACCATTACTTTGAAAATATTTAAACTATTAAATATTTACGAAAATATCGTCGTAGTAATTGCATAACATCGTTGCAATGGACCTCTTGTTTTATCAGCTTACGTTTATACCTATTCAAGAACTTGTTATTATAGTAGATAATTCAGATTCACATCACCTGCATGATACTTCAGATATTAATTAGTTAGGTACTAACCTTAGAAATATAATCAAACAGTGCAATGTTATCCTCGATTTCTAGATTGATTGTATTAGGTTTCATATGTAATTTATGTATCTACTTTTACTAACCTAACAATCTCAATGCTTTTTTTTTCTATAACACTAGCCTTCAGTTTTATTTTCTATAGCCACATTACACAAAATATCTCAGGAACAATAACTTTATTTGCAAACAAGGTTTGTTGAAAAATAAACACTTACTTTTGGTCCTTTCAAAACAAAACAAGCAGTCTCTTCGATACCAATAGATGGCAGTGATTATAATCATCTTAAATTAGAACAAAGCCTAGGTGTACTGAGGTATTTTAACTTGGTTAGATAATATTCAGCTCACCTGTAGTATTCGCTCGCTTCGCGATTGTAACCCAGGCTTTTCTGTTGTGAAATTTATTGGCATATTCCGGATTAGTTTTATCGTACAAACACGGATATTTCTCGACTTCCTTTATAAACTCCACAATATCTTTTCTATCACATTTGGAAGTGAACACATCGTATCTTGGATCCATTTTATTGGGAGCTTGTAAACACTACGACACAAAAACGCCCGCTCAGCGATGAGGTATTTTCGCAACTGCGGCGCAACACAACATTGAAACACAAAATGGCTGCCAATATTGCATGCTACGTAATACATTTGGACCAATCAGAGTCGTTTGTTGGCGTGCCCCCGCGAACGTAGGAACTTCATAGGATGACACAGCTGTAGAATATTGGGTCAACACTTCGAAATATTGCAATAAGATTGCGTAATGTTATTGTGGATTGCGTATTGAAAGTTGTTAGGCGGTCACGTATTGTGATATTAATAAAACAATGAATACGTCATGTATTTAAATTAAATAAATTATCATAATTGTCACGTCATTGAAGGTGGTATTTTATAGATAATCTTAGCGCGATGTTGTAGGGATTTCCTTGCGTTTTATGACGCAATGTTTAGGTATTGATAAGGTTCTTTGCTGATTAGATTTCTGATTTATTTGCTGTCATATAATGATAGATATACGTAAGTATGAAGATACACCCACATTTCAGCGATTACTATAAATAGACAAGTCCATTTCGCTATTATCGCGCGAAGACACGCGTTAATAAAAGCGACCGTAATTCCTGTATCATCAATACACAAGGATATCCATACATTTTTTCAATAACCACTCAACCATTGAAACCTGCCCACAAAAAATGAACTTCATCTCAATAATATAAAGGTCAAATTGAGAAAAAACAACGTCGATGATTGACACTTTATTACGTGTTTTTCGACTCTCCCCATCTTTCCCCGACAGCGCATGACCGATGCGAAGTACTTGGATACTTTGATCAGTTCAGTGCACCACGGATCGGCACCGGCTAAGCAATCCTTAATAACATTAAGTCGGTAAGACGATTAATTTAATAGAAAATACTATTAACTTCAGCAGTTTGTTGACTTGCGCGGTGGCCACGAAATTGTAGCGTCAGCGACAGGCAACATATTGTCGCTGTTAAAACATCAACTTAAACGCAATTTGAGAAGACAGACTAATAACTAAGTTGTTGTTTCATAAACAACGACAAAACTAAATTTGACATCACTATAATTTATTTCCTCATCCATTTACGATTCTAACAAAAAATTAATCGTTACCACTAAAAACAACGAATCATGTTTAAACCGGGAGTGTTTCTTTTCATTTTGACAGCGAGATGTATGTACAAATTGTGGAATGAACTTCCTGAAGCAGGTGTTCCCGGACCGATACGACAAAGGTATCTTCAAGAAGCGAGCATACTCATTCCTTAAAGGCCGGCAACGCACTTGCGATGCCCCTGGTGTTGCGGTGCATTGCGTGGTGCGAGGTGCAACGCCTGCTCGTTTGCCTCCCTATCTCATAAAAAAAATGTATTCGCCCCTAACGATTAGACACGTACTATATTTATGTGGACAATTGTTAGCTATTAACGGCCTATGGTTCTCTACAATTTGACAAGCATTGACGTGGCCTCTAGTAACCAACGAGAGTGAGACACTTGTCAAAGTCATGGTAGAGTTATAATTTGTTGTGTTATCGCGATCGCCTGTCTCCTTGTTTGCTTCATAAATCGTCCGGTACTTACAATTTTTCAGAGCAGGATTTTTTTAATATTATTTAAATTGTAATGTACTACAGAAGATCGCTATGTTAAAGTAATACTCCTATAAAAGGGATGGTAAGGGAGTTAAGTCAATATTTTTATTTTTCTGTCGCAAATTTCGCTCCGCTTGTCACAAATCGCGTCACAGGTGACTGTCGCTGTTACAACGATTTCGTGGCCCTATGTTGCGGTTTATCAGTATTAGCATATGTTAATATGTTAGAATTCAGTTGTCTAACAGTTGTGTCATTCATGTAAGTAGAAAAAGGGGTTCACCCGCCATCATTTTTACATTAATCAATGTGTGTTTATTAATTTTTATTGTGTTTATTTCTAATTTTTCTTGTGAAATATAAAAATAAAAAATATAAAAAACAGTTCCCCACCGGCATCTGGAACAGGATCCTAGCTACCATTAGTCAAGGCTACAGAGAGAGGAACTTCCTCACTATGCGCGCTGGTTCCATCAGTACTGCCTTCTAAATTTGTCCCTTGATCCAGCCGTCTAACGTTTTTATTATTATAATAAAACATTGATAGTCTTGACACTGAAAGAATGCCCGCTAATCGCGTGTGCAGTCATTTCTCATCTTATTCCATTATATTTGCTAATTTCGTAATAGACGAAGAAATAGATAATTAAATTCTGCTACTCTTATAAAACTGTTTTACAAATCATTTGTAGGTGAAAAGTGCGTTGTAATTATATCGATATACCAATTGTATATAGATAAAAGTTATCCAGTTTGAGAGCTTTTTTGAACCAATCCGACTCTGTTTCCATTTGTATCCATGAATAATTGCCACATTGTTCCTGAATACTGATTTCGTGCGATTGAAAACACAGGATACAATGAGTGGACATTTTAATAATTTATTTTTATTAGTTCATTGACACTACATGCACTATACTGACTGACGTTCGGAAAGACTCAACCCGGAATAATTGAACCCGCGACCTTCGTTGCAAGTGCGCCGCGACCTACCTGAAAGTTAACGCAAACTATTGGATTTAATTGTCTATTTCCGTTAACAAGGAAGCCATTCTGTTACGATCTGTGAAGCCATTATGTGCCTGTAGCCTCGGGCAGTGATTAATGACGCTGGAATGACGTTGGGTACTTGATGGTTGTGCAACTGTATCCTATTAATCATCTGTTTACCTACTACTAACAGATTAGAAAAGTACCTACAGAACTGATAGGTACATGCAAAGCGTCAATAGTCCTGTCCACTTGTTCTGCAGCAATGTTTTTACAAGCTTTATATTAACTTGCAATGTATGTATGGCCGGGTGGAATCTTGCAACTGAATTTTAAATCAGTTATCTTTAACCGATTGAGCTGAAATTTGGTATACACGCCTATTAAGGATGACAATGCATGCTTAGCTATGTGACGTCATTCTAATCAAAATATGGCGGATCATCCAAGATGGCGGAATAGTTATTTTTTCTGCAGTACCACAATATGGGTATCAAATTAAAGGACTTGCTGAGGAGAACACGAAAATTAACTGAAAGTTTGTTTTTAAAAAGTTTTTTTTACCTTTAATTTATTTAATATTACTATCAGTTAACTCAATACAAAATCTGTCATAAATTTACAGTAACTATTAAAACAACAATACTTTCAGAGGTGGTGGTAAGGGCCCTGCTCCCATCAACCCTTTAGTAGGATTCTTTCAACATGTATTAATGTTTTATTGTCAGGCTTTAAAAGTGAGCGAGGCAAAACTTGGAAAAGACAGCACAAGTCTTTGCCTTTACCTGCCTACGAGGCAGCCTTGCAGAGTGCTAGCTTAGCTAAACGTAACTATGGATCAAAAAGCAACCCTCAGATTACCTAAACGCGAGCTAATTTTAAGTCTGTGATAAATTTACATCATTTCTTTTTTATTCATATTTTATTCGAAATACTGACGGAAGCCGGCAACGCTGAAGTGAGATTGGGCTGGTCAGGTAGCACAAACGGACCTACAAAAGTCGACAAATCTAGTTAACACTGGACGAAGACGACCCGAAGACGGTTGCCAGCATCTTGGCAGACCAAGGCGAAGATGGTGCGACGACTTGGTAATTTTTACGTGTAAAACCTGACTACAACATGTTCAGGATAAGGACATGTGGAGAGGAGGTGGCCTTTGCCCAGCAGTGGGACATTAAATAGTTTAAAAAATATTCCTTTGTTCCCAGTTGTTCGGCGCATGGCTGTCAGACAGGATGTCAGGCATGACGGGAGCGAGCATGCTGCGCACGCGCCGCAAGGATGTCAACGTCAAGCCCAACCGGAAGTGAGTGGACCGCACGTCATCTATTCATCATCATCCATAGCATAATTCATATAGTAGCACTTTAGGTATATATTAGAACTGATTTAGAGTTCTCCGGTCTTAGGCGGGTCTTATCTATCGGAGTTAAACTTACAGATATGACATAGTACGATTCTCTGGAATGCCAAGTAAACAATGCAAAAATTCAAGATCATATTTTCGAGTAGAAATCTTCTGAGTTGTCACAGCAGTTTTCATGCTCTGTAATCCCCATCAAAAACTTAATAGCATATCCCCTAGGATTATCTACTAACTATTATTACGAGATACTCCGTTTATAGTGCACATTTCGGGTCTATACCCTCAATTTAGAGTTGATACGTCTCTACTTATACGGGGTAACGGCGTAACTGAAGTAACGAGTTCCGTCTGGCCTTAAGTCGTCCTAACATGAGCCCTTAACTTAGTTGGAAAGACTGATGGGACAGCTATTAATATCGAGTTTCGCTTAAGGGTTGCAGGCGTATATTCTGAAACATATTTTACACTAAACAATACGTGTTGAGAAACTCCTTCTTTAGGGTGAAGAAGGTTAAATAAGAAAATGCTTTACGTTAAAAAACAGACACAAATCCTGTGGGCAGTACGGACAGTGCGAACTCAGGAGGGTTGCGGGCAGTTTCTGGCTCCGTATCGCCGAGGATCGGGTTCTGTGGCGCGTCAAGAGATCCGTGTCGAGAGCTAAAGATTTAGAGGATGATGATGATAGGTACCCGTTATATGTGCACTGTAAATGGCGTATATTGTCGGCACAACTGATTTGTAAAGCACTTGTGGGGTCGAATCTAATCGAGGTCTGTACAACTTTCATTGCTCACGAATACCATGCTTATTCCGTTTTTGTATTTTTTCTTTCAGTTTTCTTATGAACCAAGGTGGCGTCAGGTTTTGCCAATCCCAAAACTGTAATAAACTCATGGATAAAGCTTATTATTTAACTATGGAGTGTATATAAGAGGAGTGACATCTATAATAGGTATTGAAAAAGTGTCCGTTGAAATGCCAGTTCAATATAGCAATTGTATACTCGGCATACGTCAGTTCATACCATACCAATGACCGACACCAGCGCCATTGTGCTAGGTTTTTGAACTAGTAATTATGGCATTTCGACGGACACTTTTACAATTTTTTCCCTTATGAGATTGCCCTCCTCTTATATACACTCTATACAGGGTGTTTCAGAAGTCCGAAATAATACTTTGGGTACATATAAGGCAGCTCATATGTGGATCCTGAGTGAAGACAGTTTATACCTAACTATCATAGTTTCTGAGTTACCCTTGAATATTTGTCACAGGTATCGTGTTCTGGCCTTTGGGTACATCCATAACCCTATTCAGCAGTGTAAACTACACTAATGAGAGGTGGCTACCAATATTCACAAAACAGGACATGCAAATTTTACATAGGACTCGAGATATTACGAGTTTTAGAAATTGACGGCGAAAAAAAAGTTGGAAAAACATGGTCGAATTTCAATCAATTTTTTATACCATTCAGTTGTATACACGATACCGATGCTAGCGTCCAAGTATTATTTCGGACTTCTGATACACCTTGTATATTTAACGAAATTACATTGACAGCGCGAGCGAAGTTTGACGAGTGAGGCTTTTACCACAGAAATTCAATATTTATGAACATTGACACAGAGCTTATTATGGTATTGACAAACATATTGATTCGCGACTTTTGACGCTCCGTGTGCGGGCGCTTAAGGTTCTTGTTACGGTAAAGCCGACTGCCGTATAATTCCAGGTTCAACTATAGCGGATGACACTATACAGTGGCATCCGTTATCGTAATATGCATTCGTTTCCGTTATAACGATAATAATTAGGCAGCCGGTTTTACTGTGTAAATAAAGCTTGACTTTTCTTTATCTTCAGCTTGATTCACGTATATGAAGCACTTTATTGCCAGACCATTTTAGCGTTTCCTGCATTGCTATTAAGGTTGACTGTTGTTAAGGTGTTTTCATATACGCGATTGTATATACATTATTACCATCAATGTCATATTCAGCTTTTTAAATATAGCAGTGTATTATATTTAAAACTAGCTGAGCCCGCGACTTCAACCTCGAGGAATTGAGGAACCCTACTCGGAACAAATGGGTATCACTTTTTCCCACGACACCCTTATTGTGTTTTCAAAATATAAGTAGCCTAAGTTCTTTTTTGTTACATCAGCTATCTGCCAGTGAAATTCCCGTCAAAATCGGTCCAGCCGTTTGGGAGTTTATCTCTAGCAAACAAACAGACAGACAAAAAAAATTTAGTAACAAACTGTTATTTTGACATTACAAAAAGACACTTCAATTGCATTTATTTGTATAAACTGCAGTACAGTAGCTATAGTAAAGGTGCAGATTAAAATTACTCTGCAATATCATTGTAGGTGTATTGTAAATTTGTATCAAAGGATTTCTAAAAGATAAATGCAAGTTATATTAAGATACAATATTAATAACTAAAAAGAGGAGAAAACATAAATAATGATTAAAAAAGACTTGATCCGCGTGGGATGGTGGCAAGAACGCTGGCTGCATTTCCTCGTTGAATAGCAAGTCCTATTCGTTGAGCGAGGAAAGAGCCTTTTAAATAATTAAAAGTCGGAAGTTAGGTGATACTGTTTCTTTGTTGACAGATTGGACCGGAAGTCGTCCCGGGGGATGCTATACGAGAACGAAGAGCTGCGCCTACGCACAATAAATATAAATGCAGAAGTTGAACGAGGTAAATATAATCTTACCGCCAGGTTTATCCTATCCTACAAGTCTTACTAGTACCTATTATAAATGTGAAAGTTTGTGAGGATGGTTGGATGGATGGATGTTTGTTACTCTTTCACGCCGAAACTACTGAACGGCTTTTGATGAAACTTACTGACACTGCAAGAGGGACCGTCAGAAGAGCCGTACAAAATATAGTCCTTTTACCCGTGGATGATGTTGGAACCAGCCGTTCCAAGGGGCGGAGGATGTTCACGCACAACATACCAAAGATTAGCACGTCGCCGGCGCAGCACTAGTGCGCTCGGCGGCCATTACCGATTTGACACTGATGGCGACCGTACTGTGTAAATTTTGTTAATAGTAATTAAAGGTTAATAAGCGACACGAAGACGTATAATTTGAACACCCAGTAAGACACCTAAAGAGTATTATTGTTTATACATAAGAATAACATATAAGCTATACAACGATATTGAATAATATGGGTGATAAAAATGGCGGATGATCTCGACGTAAATTACTTCAACATACATTAAAAATTGTACCGTTAAGGCCAGGATATAAGGTGACTTTTCAGTCGGGTTGGTGTTTTTTAAAGGTGTTTTATCTCGCACAGGTCAGTCGGATATAAAGAAGTTGAAGCGAGAGAACGAACAGCTGAAGAGGGAGATATCCGCGCTGCGTTACGAATACGACCGGCTGGACTGTATGCTGCGGGAGCGCAGGTCCTCGCCCGAACACTCCGACGTACGTTGTCTATGTAACGACATAGTAGCATTAATTTTTGATATGAAACATCTAATGGCGTAATTGGCGAGTGAGAGCAATTGTTGATGCCGCGATGCCGTGATGCGAAAACTTCGACCAGCTCCGTGGCTCCACGGTTTTTTCCGCCGCTTAGACTCCGCCCACCGACTGACTCGCTCACTCGCTCCTACGACGCTTCTCTCTCTCTCTACTCTAAATAACATAATGTTTCACATCTACTAGGCGTCCTGCGACGGCTAATTTTTTTAATTAAAAAAAAGAGAAGAGCACATGTTGACTTGTGTTTTTGCCAATACGAAAACATTCATAAACTCCCAAATCAATAAATAAGGTATCACCCATAAATTCAAACTAATAATTAGCCCTTTATCAATGTCTTATTACTGGTCGCGAGATTCCCCGGAATACTACATATAAACGCTTGAAAGGTAATCTTTATTAAGCAGCAAAAAAGTTGCTTTAAATAAATAATAAGATGGAGGCAGAGACTCTACAGAGGAGTAAATAAAGCACATTATCGCTTGGCAGGACAGCGCGTCGGTCTGCAGCGCGTGTCCAGAGTGCGCGAGCGCAGACGACTGCTCGCGTGTCGTCGCCTTTCACGACTTAAGCGTCGTACCTGAAGAGGGTGAGCAGGAGAATAAGGTGAATATCTACCTTCTAATCTATACTTCTATACTAATATTATAAAGATGAAAGATTTGTATTTTTGTATATAACGAAAAATCTTAAAAACTACTGGACCGAATTCAAATATTCTTTTGCCGTTAGAAAGCTACTTTATCACTGAGTAACATAGGCTGTTTTAAACCCGTGCGAAGCCGGGACGGGTCGCTGGTACCCAATGTTATTAAATATACAAATAAATACATCATCACACCTGTATTCCCCGAAGGGGTGGGCAGAAGTGCGCTGCAGTGTGCCCACACTTCAACGATGTATTTTGGTCCCAATATAATAGGGGCGAGTCTATTGCCATTATACTGAACACAGTCTCCCTCAATACGAGGAAGATTCTGCTTTTCACTAAATGCATATGAACGTGTATACCCGTATAAAAATGTGACTGGATCAATTTTGATGGCGCTTTCACTGGCAGATGTTATAAGGAATATCTTAGGCTACTTTAATTTTAGTAAAATAATTGGCTAGGCTAGTACACATTATAAATAAAAATCTCGGGACCAGAGACATGTTTTCTTTTTTTTAAGGTTTTGATATTGATTGAGTCCGCTCGCGGTTTTATATAGGAAATGAGTCAAGGTCGGCCAAGAATTTCATGTGTTAGAAAATATTGTGCGCGTAATGCGAGTTTATAAATACCTACACGGTCCAGTCGAAATCGTCGCGCGCGCACTAACAGCCGCCTGCTAATGTCACTGTGGAGATCTATTGTTATTTTATGTGTGAAGTGCCAGTGATCATATCCCAAGGCGTAGTGATGTTACTAAACTGGAAATTTTATTTTGAGTTCAGTAGGTATTCATTTTAACCGCTCCACATTTGTTTATTGCACTATAGATTTTCTTTTGTTAGAGACAGTCCTATTCAAGGGCTCAAACTATTTTCTTTGGCAGACGTTTTATCTGATTCTGTGTTATTTTTTTTTATACAGGGTGTTTCAGAAGTCCGAAATAATACTTTGGGTACATATAAGGCAGCTCATATGTGGATCCTTAGTGAAGACAGTTTATACCTAACTATCATAGTTTCTGAGTTACAGACCCTTGAATATTTGTCACAGGTATCGTGTTCTGGCCTTTGGGTACATCCATAACCCTATTCAGCAGTGTAAACTACACTAATGAGAGGCGGCTACCAATATTCACAAAACAGGACATGCAAATTTTACTTAGGACTCGAGATATTACGAGTTTTAGAAATTGACGACGAAAAAAAAGTTGGAAAAACATGGTCGAATTTCAATCAATTTTTTATACCATTCAGTTGTATACACGATACCGATGCTAGCGTTCAAGTATTATTTCGGACTTCTGATACACCTTGTATGTCTAATTAAAAATCTTAATTCGAACCACTTCGTAAAAGTTAAACCTTCTTTCACCGACTTGTAAAAAGGAGGAGGTTCACACTTCACCCGTAGTCTTTGCATTGCTATTTTTGTATATTAATTCTAAGTAATCGAGTATGAATTTCTATAATACATTTCACAAACCTGGCAAGTTTGTTTCGGAATTCTATTATTGAAACCAATAGAAAAGGTTATATTTCCAACGAGACGTTAATCCAAACTGTTTCCATCAACAAAGTTTCTTAAGTAACGCTGCCAATATCTATAACGAATCGTTATTCGTTACTCAAAATACGAATGGTTGATCAATAATAATTATTTTTTGTTTCTACCTCAGAGAACGTCGTGTACATTATGCTCTGTCAGCTCTATCCTTGGTATAAGGTAAACTCACATGAATGTTGACACGTATAGAGGGATATACTGAATTGTATTGATTATTGATGAGTAGACGCCTAATCAGCACCTTTCATTCTAGATCATAATTCATAGGGATTGTAAGCTCAGTTCGGATCGGGCCGCGAATCGGTACACACTCGCTGAATTTCGTATCCATTTTATCTCTCAATTAATAATTATTCTAGTATTAAAATCCTTTTTAAAAAAGACTTGAGTTTTTCTCGTTCAAGTCGATTGACGACAGCCGGGTACAATGGTCTGAGCGTAGCACGCACGGCCCATATTGGATGGTTGCGGATTCGATCCCGTTAGCGCCAAATTTTGGAAATGGCGTTCTCGGTATTTGCCCTGGTCTGGCTGTAACTGGGATCGCCCCAGTCCATTGTATAGTACACATAGTACAAGCTTTGTTTAGTTTGGGATAATACGATGAGTATGTGCCTGGCGTTATTTATGTTATCCTTGGGAAAGGTGCTACCTGCTCTCATGGCGTTGCTGCTCCTGATAATGTATAGTAATACAAATAGTAAGGATTGTGAGTACACAATCCTTACTATTTGTCATTATAAAAGAGTAACCATTGAGTTTCTTACCGACTCTTCTCAGTGGAAGCAGCATTCCGAACCGGTGGTAGAATCTGAGTATTTGTAAGTGCTTTTTGGCGTACACGATTAAAACAAAATTTAGTTTGAGTTTGAAATCCACAGATAAGATATAATATAGGTTGTTGCTTTTTAGGGTGATTTTTGGCCATACCGAGTCAATAGCTGACACTTTTGTAGCGTCCTCTTCTATACGACTTCCTTACTATAAGTACCTACTCACATCCTAAATAAATAAACAGTAAGTACCGACGAGTATATGAATAATGATTTGCTATCTGTCATGAATACAATCGTAACTGGTCAAGCGAATCTTGAACTAATAAAATATTCAGGCGGCGATTTGAATATTTGATTGTGTTGTTAGCCCTTTTCGGTGGCTTGACTCAATTATTAATTTTTAATTTAATAAAAAATATCTTCACTTTAAAGTACTTTACTAATTGAATGTAATTAATTAATTATTATTATTACTTAAGCATTTTAAAACACTTTTATTTAAAAAAAAATATATTTTATAAATGGTTTATAAATGGATAAACATTAGAGATGAAACGGATATCCGGTAACTATCTGGTATCCGGCCGGATACTGAGTTACTATCCGGTAACTATGCGGTATCCGGCCGGATACTGAGTTACTATCCGGTAACTATGCGGTATCCGGCCGGATACTGAGTTACTATCCGGTATCCGGTGAATATCCGGTGGCCGGATATCCGGCCACACCACTATCCGTTTTATCTCTAATAAACATTTGTATTAATTTGGGATTGAAATTAAGTTTGAAAAAAAACCAAAACTTAATTTTAACTTTTTAGGGATATTTGATTTTATTTAAAAATACAAAATAAATAACCATTAAGGCTTCACATATATTTCTGGGTGGGATTAGACGTAGGTACACTATCGGGCACCCACATTTTGTCGATTGTGTTACAACCCAAAGACCTTCAATTCCCAACGAACCTATGTAATTTAATTAAAGACGGACATTTTTCTATTTTACATGAAAATCCGCAGAAACCGGGAATCAACCCTATAGTCAAATGGCAACGCTTGCGGCCGCTTGCGACTTGAAATACCATATGGTGTGTCAGAAATATATTAATGGCTGGATTCGCGTCATGCATCCAGATTTGTCGTGTTAATTATGTCGTGACGTGACCGTCACCCACCGCCAAATGCTGTTAACCACAATGTCATGAAGACCTTAGAGGAAATTTCAGTACACCCAATTTTAAAGTAACCCTAAGGGCTTTAAAGCCTGCGCAAATAGACGTCCGTAAAGATACGAGCGAGGAATTGTTTTTGACAATACCAAAACCAACTTTACACACTCTGTATCAATATACCTAACTACGAGTACATAAAGATTGAGTTTTTATGGTAAAGCCAGCACGCGTCATATTTCAATGGCATTATGTTGTAGAAGCAGCTTTTTCTAGAGGTCAAAAATCTTCGTTTGTATAGGTGTTAGCAAATATTTCAAACAAGCGTCTTTATGCCCTAGTGTACCTATCCGGGGCTTCACTATCTCTTACTTAAGTAAGTCAGGCATAATTAATAGGTAGATTAGAAACGACCAACTAATTATTGTTTAACGAGACTACCTACTGATACAAAACCTTATCGAAAGGGGTTACGACATGACATAATTTCAAAATGATGTATGACTTAAAACGTTGTTCACTTACTGACTAAATAAGTACCTAATCAATTTACAAAATATTTACATTGCAAAATAAAATAAGTTAAAACTAATAAGAAAATACATATTAATAAAAGATGTAAAAAATTTGGCCCATGCGGAAGCCAAGTACCCAAGACGCTGGCTGCATTCCCTCGCTGAATGGCTAATTATGGTTATGTATTTAATTATGGTTCACCAAGATACCAAAAAAAAATTGAGCATATAATATAGTGTAAGTTAAAAATTAAGGGCAGATTAGGTACTGAAATTTAAAACTCAAAATCTAAAAAATGTATTTTAAAATACATAACAATCTTACTCAATCATATCTATCTAGTAGAAAGAATACCTACACTGCATATACCTACTTGGTTTTCATTATGAACTGTAAGATCTTAGAGTATTTCTGCTTCGTCATACCTTCAAAACGAGTCTATTTAAACTATTTTGGAGTGTTCTTTAAACCCAATTTCCACGTGCAATAAAACTTTATGAGGAGCGTCTGACGGACTGGCGAGGGCAATCTGCCGCTACCCAGCCTCCAAGCAACCGGGGGATATTTACCTTGGCTCGCATTGTAGGTCACAGACGTCCAGACCACGATGTCAGGAACCGTATAAACGTGGTGAAACGTTGAAAGAACGCAAACATTTATTATTCTTGGTGAAAGATTGACGTAATGTAATAAAGATTTATAATCTAGTCGACTGATTAGCTGCCTTTTTTTCTCATCAGGCATTACAAAGTGATGATTTAAATCCATTATACAAACAAACATGACTTTAATAGTCTGGATATGATTAACGTGAACAACTCGTAGAAAGTGGGTCATTTTTTTGTTTATAAGTAACGTGTAAATACCAATCCTTTTGCGTTATTTATACCTGGTCAAGTCATAGTGCACGAGTTTATTTTACTATAACTACAATTTAAATGCCAAAAGTCGTAATAAATCATATTTATAATGTTCCAGAGCGGCCGTGAGTCAACGTGCACGTGCGAGGAGTGCCAGGAGACCGCCGAGACCGACACGCTCGCTCACAAACCCACACAAATGACGCAAAACGCGAACAATACGCAGCCAAATATAGCGGACAATGGCCACGAGCGGGTCGTCGACGTACTAGTCCACGACGCCCCCCCAGAGGTACCAAGGTTCTTCCAATCTGTTACGTCTCCTCCCTACCATGTCGCCGGGCCCCCGCCCCCGGGGTTTGTGGTCGGGCCCTACCAGACCCCGCGGTTCCACACGGGCGGGAACGTAGAAGACCTACTGGGAGACGTCCAAGCGTCGCCCACCATACAAACCACTTACATCCAACAGAACTCAGTGTTTATGTGCAACACACGGCGGATAACGCAGAAGCAGTGCTGCTGTCAGAAAAGAGAACCGATTGTGAGTACGCCCGAAGAAGAGGAGCAACCGCCAAAGTCTTACGTCACGGAGAAGAATATAGAATTAACGTATGACTATCCGAGGGCGACGCCGGTCCCGAGCAGTCCTAGTCCGAAATCCGGCGACGATTTACAAACGACTACGACCGAAGTCGCCAGTACAGTGGTCTTCGTGGAAAGACGGATACCTGTCAAACCGAAAAGGTTCGATTTCTTCAGTCGGTCCCGTTCTGCTCCCGTTGGAGAAAACGAAGAACCAATTTACGCGACGGTTAACAAACTACCTAAGAGATTACGCAGAATGGAGCTCGCAAACCTAGAGAAGGAAATCGCATACAGATCCGGAGAGCCGGATTCTTCCACCCGGACAGAATTGACTTTGAAGACCGACTCCGAATCGCAAGCGCAGCCGCCGGACGACGACACCAGCAGGTCCGAGAGGGAAAAGTCCACAGCTCCGCAGCGCGCGGAGTCTCCTAAAATGAAGAAGCGGAAACGATTCTCATTGACGTTTAAGAAGAGGGAACGAAAAAGAAGGGACAAGAAGAAGGAAGTGAAGAATGGTGCGACGAAGAATGGCGCGGTGCACGTGGAGAGTGACAGTGAGAGGCTGATTGAGGGCGAGGCGCACGAGGCGGTGAAAGCTAAGCATTGCACGAGGCACAAGCCGAGGAATACCATGTCGTCCTCAAGCTCAGGCCCGCGGTATAAGCGGGATAGTTACCAGGTATACACTAGAGTTAGTTAGGGTGTAAGTATTTCTTGTTAGTGAATCATTTTAGTTGAGCTAATGTAGCTTCAAGAAAAGCTGAATAGAGATAACTCTTTGTCAATAACAATACAGTTTCACGGAAGTAGATAAAAACTGTAACTTAAGATATTTCTTTACATTGCAGAGACAGAATACGAAACCTAACTAAACGACATCAAGACTCCAAAAAAAAAAAGCCTCCTTATATTTTATGCCAATACAAAAACGAACTGTATTAACTCTAGGGAAACGCACTTTTTTCAATGATGACGCGCGCCATATAGAGTCCCAGCTAGAGCTAGGCTTAAACGAGTTTACCTCTTCAATAGGTTTTGTTGTTCAAATTTAATTACTTACCTACACAAACGCTCACGATATTTTCCACAACTTTGTTTGTATCTCACTTACCTAGCAGTCTTCTAAAACCCTTGAGTTGAGTTGTGGAGTTTCTTTCCCATTCTTCTCCATAGGAAATGCATTCCGAATGGGTGGTAGAGCTACTATTTTTATTATTTATTGACGATTCATAACATACAGGCAGTATGGGTTTATATGAATAAAAAATATTCTGATTCTGACTCTTTTCATCATCTTCACAATTTCAATGTAAATTTACGAGATATTTCTTTACAGGAGATGACGACAAACTCTGAGCACGAACGGACCAATAGCATGTGTTCATCAATGAACTCCCTGGGGTCTGCGTGTACGCACAAATCTCGCAAGCTTTCCGAGCCGATCAATGACGGCTCGATACCGTGGTGCGGATGCTGGGGCGCTGGTTGTGTGTGACTAGAGATGAACTGACTCTATATAGAGTTTTAACAAAGTGACTATATAGAGTTTAAACGTATTATACTCTATGGCTCAGTGAATTGTTATAAACAGCGATAGAACCTGAACGAACGAACTGGCGCAGAAGAATTCTCTAAATATTATTTCTACTCTGTGACCTATACATAAAGATTGATTGTTTGTGGCAAAAGCCACGCGACAGCGAGAGTTTTGCTGGTGTCATCAAAAACTTTATGATAATAGTTAATTTTATGCAGAGCCGAAGAACATTGACGATAGAAAAATACAAAGATTATGTTATTAATTCCGATTCCTTTGGAGTTAATTAATGTATGTACTTACCTATACATGTATAAATAATTATTGTCGTACCAATCCTTATAAAATTACGATAGCTACCTACAAAGACGTCCAATAGTAAAAAATACAATTTTGAAGTGTCAACAACGGTCATATAGGTACGCAATTCTTGGTAGAAATGTACTATCGTTAAAAATTTATCTTTATTGGGTTAGCACTACTACTACAGCCCTTTTAACGTCCCACTGCTGGGCACGGGCCTCCCCTCAATGCGAGGGGGATTTAGGCCATAGTCCACCACGCTGGACTAGTGCGGGTTAGCAGACTTCACACTATCGAGAACTAGTCAAGTTCCCTCAGACGTGCAGGTTTCCTCACGATGTTTTCCTTCACCGTTTCATAGCAAGTGATAATCTCGGATGAAAATGAGATTCGCACATAAATCCCAGAGGTCCGAGCCGGGGTTTGAACCTGCACACTTATTTATTTACTGAAGGGTATCGAACCCACAATAACCTAGTAAGGCGTGCGGCCTTTAATTCAATCACCACACCAATCCATAATCATATACGGAGTCTTGTCTCAAATAATGTAGTTTAGAAAATGATGTCTACACATATGTTTAAGGACCGATTACCTAAGTGGAGTTAGCACGCATGATTAGACCTCTGTCACGGATTCGCTCACTCGCTCTCTGTCTTATTTAATGCTAGAGAAAGAGACAAAATCAACATATTCCGTGACATTAGTGAAGTTTTGGCACACATGCTAATACCGCCAAGTATTTTCTACCATGTGAGACGTCTCTTTGGCAAGATAATATGTAAATAGTGAAGTGTGATCTGTGATTTGTATAAATGTGTTGTAGTGTCAAATAGCATGCCCGTTGTATGATAAATACAAATGTTTTATACAATTTTAGTTTTTTTTTATTACCAGCAAGTACCCCTAATACTATCAGGTAGGCAGGGGTGCATAGCAAATGCACCCTTCGCACTTCGTCTATAAAATTTGGAGCTGAATTGCCTCTCAATACGAGGTAGATTTGAGCCATAGTCCTCCACGCTGGCCCAGTGCGGGTTGGTGAACTTCACACACCCTTTTATACTCGAGCAGGATTCCTCCCGAAGTTTGCCTCCACCTTTCAGAAAGTGGTAATCTCCGTCGTATTGAGGGGTAATGTGCCCGGCATAATGGCAATTGACTCTGCCCCTATTACCTTGGGACCAAAATACATCGGCGAAGTGTAGGTGCACTATAGTGCACCTCTGCCTACCCCTCCGGGAAATACAGGTATGATGCTGTATTTTATTTTTCAATAAATAAAACCACAATTTTCATTACATAGATGATTATTTATTATAAAATATGACACATTCCTTTGAACTGTGTTTTACAGTAATTGAGACGTATAGCAAAATTGAAACGCCGCCGGACCCGACACCACCTGCCCTGCTTACACCCTCCACCAATCGAGATTGAAGATATATCACAACATTCATCACGCCAATACTACTAGGTATATTACTTATAAGTTACATAGGTACCTTAAACAGAGCTTAATAAGAGGAGGTACTCAAATCGTATGCTTTTTTATTAGGACGACACGTGTAATGATTTCACATTGTTCTAGTCTTAATCATTTTTAAGAATAATTAAAACATAATAAGGACGAAGATGTTAAAAAAAAAATCTACTAAATACGTTTTTTAACAAATTTAATATAGTTTTATTTCAATGTATAGTGTTCGCGTAAATATAAGAATACAATAAATAAAATACTATTTTTGTAAGATGGTATAGGTACTCAACTCAAAAATCCTGATCGAATAATAACAACTGAACAAAAACAGTAATTACCAAATTAAAATCCCCTTTAAAACGTACCTATTTATAGATAGAAAATTAATTGATACAACTACTTGGCAAGTTTTGCAAAGTTAATTTTCCGCTCTCATTCGCATCCCAACCAAATCCATCATTTTTCACATGAGTTGACATCACAAAATGGATGCCGTTTTTTTTCCCGCCCTTTATACATATACAAGCTCCCACGACATTTAACTAGCCACATATAACAGCAGGCGACGACGGGTCACGGGGCCAAGCGTACATTGATTTCTACCATAGAACATTCGAGAACCTACTGGAAAGAATTTGGAACGTAAAAGCAATTCTACCCGAGGATACAAATTTATATTAGGAATCACCAAAAATTACCGTACGATTCGAAATTAAAAATAAATGGCACGTTATATGAAAAAAAAAAAATAAAAAGAAAATGCGTTTCAAATTTAAAAAACAAGTTACAGCTCAAAAAAAACACTCGTAATTATTGCATGGAGTAACAAACATAATGGCTCTAAAAATCTTTCATAAAAAATATATCTCAATAAATAAATTAAGGATAATAAAATAATAATAATAATAATAAAATAATTAATGTACAATATTTACATCGAATAATTATAATAATGGAAATTGCATTTTCGAAAAAAACATTAGGGGAAGTTCACGATTTAAAAATATGCAAATATAGTGCGCGTTCCACACCATTCTGTGAGATTTACTTGTAAGGAAAGCGAAAATTGTAGAAAAAATAATAATATTTAAACACAGGTAGGCTCTATGTCTTTTTCGATTCATAGTAAAATATAAAAAATTCCCTCACATCATCATCATTCCCCTAATGGACATGATTATTTGCCGTCTCGCTCGCACACACGCTCCCGGACACTACCGATGCTTGTGTGCGAAAGAGGCAGCGATATAATGACATTAAATCGTTAAAAACTTACATACACCTTATATATAGCTTAACAAAGACACCTAATATATTAAATATACTTATTAAATAGTTACTTTAACTCGCGATGCTAATACAAAAATTGCTTATGCAAACCAACTTAACGGGCAGTAGATTAAAATCGGCCTTGTGCCGTACACGATAAAGTGCATTATGCTTGTGCATAATAAAAGTTACATTCGATTCAATTTAAATATAGGAGATGATTCCGTTTTCTATTGATTCGAAATTCAAAATTTCAAATTACGAACGAACGAATAAATAAAATTTTAAACGAAACTTTTTTTCCTTTTTTTTTTCAATTAATTGCAAAGGCATTCAGCACATTAATCCTACAAAAAGGTCACAATAAATATATTATTATCCTTTACATAAAGGTAAATTCACATTCAAACATCGAGTGCGATAAACTACGTGCCCACATTCTAAAAATGAGAACTCCATTCTTATTACTAATGGCATTGAGACTAAATTGGCATGAAGCTTATAGATTAAACTGTTCTGTGTGGAAGCGAGTTTTACTCGTGGGGTTCGATACGAATAAATACATCAAATACGAAAGAAAAACATGAAAGAAGAAGAAAAGAAAAAAAAATATGAAA
Organism: Ptilodon capucinus; assembly: GCA_914767695.1. Taxonomy (NCBI): domain Eukaryota; kingdom Metazoa; phylum Arthropoda; class Insecta; order Lepidoptera; family Notodontidae; genus Ptilodon; species Ptilodon capucinus. Next base: position 5,921,936 of record OU611831.1, read on the forward strand.
GATAAACAATAGATGCCAGTATAACTAAACAAGGAATTTTGCTGAGCGATTATATAACTATTGTTGCTGACATTTTGCGATAGAAATTATCAAATTTTTTAAAGATTAAGTAGCAGCTTTGATCATGACGATTGCAACAGGTTAGCAACAAATTACTTGACCGCTCGAATGTTATATTGAACAGTTATTAGCTGCTGTTGCAGCGGAATTCAAATTATAGTCAAAGAAACATGTTATTAGGACCAAAATTTAATCAATACAATAGCTGAGAGCGACCTTAAGTACGAGGAGTACAAGAATATAATATATTATAATGACTTTTCCAAGTTCGTTCTTAGTATTACGATTGCTTTTTTTTTAATCAGACAAAATTATTAACGAAAAAAAAAAAAGTTTAATTTTTCTTTAACTTCTTTGACGTGACAAAATGGTAAATTTACAAAATACACCACCATAATATCACCGAATCTTAATTTATCCACAGACTGCTTATAACGACATTCTCCGGTATGAAATACAATTGATTTTCAATGCTACTGTAAACGGATTATAGTTGACAATCAATGTTGGGTCATACAGCAGTGGAAGCCTCGCGGGCAAGAACGCCCGCCTTGAACGTAAGGGGTGCAAGTTCAAATCCCAGTTAATACCCACCTCTGAGATAATTTTCAAGTGCGAATGTCATTTTCAACAATGATTACCACTTGCTGAACGGTGAAGGAAAACATCGTGAGGAAACCTGCACGTCTATAGAACGGCGTGTGAAGTTCACCAAACCGCACTGGGCCAGCGTGGTGGACTATGGCCCAAATCTCCCTCGTATTGAGGGGGAATGTGCCCGGTATAATGGCAATAGACTCGCCCCCTATTACATTGGGACCAAAATACATCGGCGAAGTGTGGGCGCACTACAGTGCACCTCTGCCTACCCCTTCGGGGAATACAGGCGTGATGATGTATTTTTTCAATGTTGGGGGTAGGGACAAAAATCATTTGGCATAGTAAACAAACATTTCAGGAACTAATGTGTTATCAATACAACAGTCTCAAAGAATAAGCTGCCTTCCAGTCAAGAGTTAAATGTACAAATTGATGTAAGAAAGATAAGCGAGTGTATTAATACTTCGTTTGGCATGAAATTTAAAAATATATAAATGGTAAAAAAACTTTGTAAAAACAAGCTTTTATTTAGTTGCCCTTAGTTTTCGTGTTCTCCTCAGCAAGCCCTTTCGTTTGATACCCATACTGTGGTAGTGCAGAAAAAATAACTATTCCGCCATCTTGGATGATCCGCCATATTGGAATTAGAATGATGTCACACAGCTAAGCATGAATTGTCATACAAAATTTCAGCTCAATCGGTTAAAGATAACTGATTTAAAATTCAGTTGCAAGATTCCACCCGGACATACATACATTGCAAGTTAATATAAAGCTTGTAAAAAAGAAGCCATAGACAAATGACGTTTTAACTAATTCAGTCGAGAATAAAAAATTAAAAATATTTCTTGTTTTTTTATATTAAAAATGAATGTAATATTAAAATTATACTGCTTAAAATGTGATAGTAACGCGCCGGGGCGAACTCTAAAAATTACATTTCAACATTATTTTTCTCCATTAATAAATAAATTAATAATGCCAGACTACATACTTATCGTATGATCCCAAAACTAAGCAAAGCTTGTAATATGGGTACCATACAATGGAATGGGGGCGTTGCCAATTACACCCAGACCAGAGCAAATTCCGAAGAGGTCATAATAAAAAAATCCAAGAAATATTTTACGTCACAGAAACAGCTGCCATTAAACTTAAATGAAACACACACAAGCGCTCTCAAGCATTCCATTAAATCGATACTTACACATGTTCCATTAAAAAAGTCGACGACTGAGCGCTGCGCACACTGGGGCGTCAAGACGCACGCGTCAAAAATTTGCAAATACCAAAACTCACATGTCTCATAAAAAAAAAACATTTTTCAACGCAATAAAATTGACAGCGCCAGCAAATTTTGACGTGGATAGCGTGGATTTACCACAGATATTCAATCTTCATGTATATAAACCATGGAGATATTATAACGGAGATGACATACCGAGCCCGCGCTGCGGTAAATTTTTCTGACTCTGCCATTGTTGTTTTCCAAAAGTTGCCGTATACTACAGGTACATGAGATAACAACAATGGCGGAATAATTACCGCAGAGCCATACGAGGAGTGGAGTCGTTATGGGTAGTCTAGTTACTCTATGATATTAACACATAGTTCGTTTTGGTATTAGCAAATATTTTGACGCGCGTCTCTAGACGTTCAAGTGCGTGGGGGCATTACGCGCAATACACTATATTCAAATATCGATACAATTATATAACAATTACTTTTTTTATGAACGGAATGTGCTCATTACGCGTCAGTGTTGCCATCAATCGATTAAAATACATCCGATTTAATATCATATCGGCACTTATTTTAGTTTAAAACACCTTCCATATTGTAACCCAGTTAAATGCATTTGTGCACTGATCTCCTTAATTACGAATAATGCGATATAATTTGGAATAACGTCTTATTAAAATACTGATTCTATTCTAGTCTTGTGTTTGAAAAAAAATCTTTGAAAATCGGCCAATACAGTCTCATCTAATTACAATGGATTTGCAAAGACGGAACACGATTTGTATTATTAATGTATTACTATTTTAACAAACTTAAAATGTAGAATCAATTGCGCGTATTGTCAATTTTTTGCCATTACAAAAACTAGCTCTGTTTCAATATACATAAAGATTGAATTTCTTAGCCAAAAGCCACGCAACTAAGCGTCACAATTCGCTCAAGCTGTCAACTGACACTTCGTTGAACTACGATCTCGTTCTATGAGTTAACACAATTAAGTTTTATTATTGGCAAAAATGATGACGCACGCGACCTGACCCCCGAGTGTGTCCTGGCCCCGTAGCATGACCGCGTAGACATAAGTTTTATCTATTTCAACTGTCGAGAAAATGACGTCACTTCGAGCAGTTTGTACTGAACATGGCTCGGTGACGTCATTTTCTCGATAGTTGAAATAGATATAACTTATGTCTACGCGGTCATGCTACGGGGCCAGGGCGTCAAGCCATACATATGATGCTTGTAAAAATAATAGGTAGGGAAACCATACCCACTGTTGGCATCCCGCTACTTAATGGCACCCATGACTTTAAGTTAAAATAACAAGAAAACCATGACTTTAACCCCTGATTTTATGTCAAAAATTGAAAGATTGTACATTTTTAATCTAAAACCCTTAACTTTAACCTCAAACTCAGACTTAATTAGTACAAACTTTAAGTTTGTTTGGGACATACACTAAAAAAGCCCTTTTTACGCATTTTCTTAAGGACCGGTACTTGTGCCAGTAACCGGGTAATCGGAAAATTTTGGAACAAATGTAAAAAACTTATGTTTCTAGTATTATCTTTTTACAAAAATCTCGAAAAAATAAAAAACGAAATAACGGGTCATAGAGCGTTTTGGTGATTGATTTTCTCCGAGTAGGCGACTTAATTATTATTTCTTGTTTCATTATAATATTAGCGAGACAAAAATATACTATCCAAGACTGTGGACTTAAAAGGGGGCTAAGTATTTCGTATTAAACGTTTTTACGGCTCAAACATTTGCATCTAGAGTGATGTTGATTCTTTGGTACACAAACTATAAATAAAATACAGTGTGTATCATAAGTCCGAAATAATACTTAATAATAATAAATAAAAAATAAATTTAGGTATCCATAAAGTATTTTGTTATGATTTGCCTTGTGTAAAATAATGATTTTTTTTTGAATTTAACTATCCGGTATCCGGCCGGGTACTTAATTACTTTCCGGTATCCGGCCGGATACTTAATGACTATCCGGTATCCGGCCGGATACTAAATGACTATCCGGTATCCGGTCGGATACTGAAATACTATCCAGTATCCGGCCGGATACTGAATTATTATTCGGTATCCGGCTGGATACTGAATTACTATCCGGCATCCGACCGGATACTGAATTACTATCCGGCCGGATAGGCCGGATACTGAAATACTCGGATAGTTACCGAATATCCGTTTCATCTCTAGTCTGCATTCACTAAGCATCTACATATTAGCTGCCGTATATATACTTAAAATATTATTTCAGACATCTGATACATTTGTATATTTGCTCATACAGCTACAGTTACAGCTGTGAAAAGGACGGCAAAATGCATAGTCTAATGATGTTAAAGTTGTACATCGTACCAAAGTTTACAATCTAAGATATTTACACTTTGTGTGTACTTTCTTACAGCAAAAATGAGCTCTACAAAGCTATTGTAAAAAGACGATGTTACAGCACAATTTAGCCATAGTTTAAAAGACGAATCTTTTCTCTCATATTCCATATCGACGTTTGAAAGGGAATAAAAATCTTTAAATGAGTTATATATACTATTCGAACGTATACCAGATTTATCTGCGTCGTTTGATATACATAACTCATATTACGATTTTATGTCGCTTAATAAGGATTACTTTTCAAGGGTCGATATGAGATAATAAAATCAACTTCGCACAAGTCGCATCCGTATTTGAAACCGAATATAAAAGAATATTGATCCTTATTTATATGTCAATATGGTCTTAAATACCGCGAGTTAGCCACCTTCTAAGCCACCAAACGGCAATATTAAACCCTACATTAGAACAAGAACAGCTTATCATTTAACTCCAATGGAGTCTTTCAAAACGGGTGATCCGATCAGTAACCAATTCACACGCATTGAATTTATATTGGGCTTACTATTAGACCTCAGATGTATTAAGCACGGTATCTACGTGCCTGTTAAATTTAGTTTAGTCAATGTTTTGTATACAACAAAATCAGAGTTGGCCAATAAAATCACCACCATTGTGTGTGTTTTATAGTGAATAATGGGACCAGCTACCATCCTTGCAACGGACAGTGCTATCAACGACACTAGCGCCACCGTCAACGGTGCAAGGATACTGGAACTAACCCACATAACGACGTCACTGGTAATACAAAAGCTTGTGACGTCATACGGCACCGTCCAATCAGCGATTATGCACATATATTAGTCAAACTTACACGCTATACTCATCAAGTTAGAGTCGTAGTTTAACTGGCGCCGGTTTTCCGCCGAAGCCTTGATTAGATTGTTCCGGTAGAAGGGAGGCCGCGCTAACGTCAGACGCCGTCCATCACGAATGCGACATGCATTGTGGGTTCCTGAAAATGTATTATTACATTGTAAAGCGGTTTTGTAAGGGGTGCAAGTTCAAATCCCGGTCCCGCACCTCTGAGATATTTTTCATGTACGAATGTCATTTGCAACAATGATTACCACTTGCTGAACGGTGATGGATAACATCGTGAGAAAACCTGCACGTCAATAGAAAGGCCTGTGAAGTTCACCAACCCACACTGGGCCAGCGTTGTGGAATATGCCCAAAATCTCTGATGATGGTGATGTATTAAAAACGCAATTCGGGTGATACGAAATGATTTCACATGCTGTACGTAATAAAAATTAAGTGTTTCAGTTTTGTTTATATAGGGATTTATTTATGAGATTCTAAACGTTTTAGTAGATGCACTTACACGCTGGTCTCACACCATAACAAAGGCCTCTTGCCCTCTGAACAGGAACGGGTGTTGGTCGATCATGGTCTGGACGATGTCCTCGAGATACGGCCGCGTCATCTCGAACCGGCCCATGTCCGAGAACTGGACCGGCAGCAGCGTGGGCCACCAGCATATCGCCAGGTTCTTACTATCCATCGAGTTCAGCTTGGAGTTATCTGCCACCCTGGTGGGAAAATTATCATGTTCATCATCGTCATCACGAAAAATCGCCAAAAATCTCCCTCGTATTGAGGGAGAATGTGCTCGGTATAATGGCAATAGGCTCACCCCCTATTACATTGAGACCAAAATACATCGGTGAAGCGTGGGCGCACTGCGGTGCACCTCTGCCTACCCCTTCGGGGAATACAGGCGCGATGATGTATTATTATTCACGCCTGTTTTCTCCGAAGGGGTAGGCGGTGGTGCATCGCACTTCGCCGATTAATTAAAACTTAAAGTGTGCGATTACTGAGGGAAGAGTGTGAGTGTGCGGTTCCTAAGCGAAGTGTGTGAGAGTGCTTTTACTTAGTGAAGTGTTTGAGCGTGCGGTTACTGAGCGTAGTGCGCGAGTGTGCAGTTACCTGGCGAAGTGGTCGAGCAGGTAGTCGAGCGTGGCGCGCGCGAGCGGCGTGAGCGCGGTGTTGAGCAGCGTGCGCAGCGCGAGCAGGCGCCAGCTGCGGTCCTTGAGCTCGACGCCGCCCGCCATGCAGCCGCGCATCGCTGCGGCCGACACGCACTCTATACGATCATTAACGACTACGGTCCAGCGGTTTGAGCGTAGGCTCACTCTACCGGGCGGTTGCTATATCTCGCCACAAAGTTGAACTTCCACCAATCGTCAATAGATGGCGCGATTACCAATACATTTCAATTTTATGCGTACCAGAAATCGAACCGTAATACAAAGTACTATGAAAATCCTAGCGCGCGCAATAAGATTTCTTGATAATTTGAACTATATACACAGTCTCCAACTATAACAGTGGAGGGTAGCGGTCCCCGCCAGGCCGCGGTCCTGCCATACCACCAGCATGGCAGGAAGATCTTCCCTTTACCGCCAAACCGCTAATACCAAATTTCGAAATTTCACCCAGGTTCGGTGTAATTGTAATCGCCCCCGGTCCATTGTATGGTATCTATAGTACAAGCTTTGCTTAGTTTGGGATCGTACGATGGGTATGTGTTGTCTGGCGTTATAAATATATTTTTATTAATGTCACATAGACGAACGAGGTTTCTGACAAAGTTTTATTTCCTTTCAAACTTTTAAATATATAAATACTTCGTCCATCATGGGAATCGAATCACGAATATATTGTAGTGAAAATATTTAGTTTTGGTATCCAAATAAATATTCACGGATTTAGTTTTTTTTTACTTTATTTGCGCTGTATGACATTGTTTCTTGCCAAATTTCATGATAGGTCAACGGGAAATACCCTATAGGTTTTGTTTCCCTTGAGTTTTAAAATAATAGTAAACGGCCGTATTTTTACAACCTTTATAGTAACTTGCAATGTATGTCCGGGTGGAATCTTGCAACTGAATTTTAAATCAGTTATCTTTAACCGATTGAGCTGAAATATGGTATACAGACTTATTTTGGATGACAATGCATGCTGCTATGCGACGTCATTCTAATTCCAATATGGCGGATCACCCAAGATGGCGGAATAGTTATTTTTTCTGCACTACCACAGTATGGGTATTAAATGGAAGGGTTTGCTGGGGAGAACACGAAGACAAATTAAATAAAAGCTTGTTCTTAAAAAAAAAAATAACATTAATTTGATTGCTTTGACTAAGAAGTTAGATTATTTTATTGCTCCAACGGATTGCAGGCTTGATGATTTATATTAATTTCTACCCGATATCTCCGAGCGTTTCGCAGACAGAGGGTCTTGACAGACATACAGACACAACGAAGAGATCCTATAAGGGTTCCTTTTTTCCTTTTTAGGTATGGAACCCCAAAAACAGTATAGACAAATTTGAGATACCAATTTTTGTGGGTGATACAAGTGATACTAACTTGCTATATCCTCGAGCTGTGCCATGCTGGGCTCGTCGAGCAGCGGCGGCAGTTTCTTGGAGAAGAAGTCCTTGAGCGCCGTCGCCACCGCGTTCACCGGGATGTCCAGGGCGTCCAGGTCCACGCATGGATCTATTACAATTATGTTACACTATAGTTCATAGTGGGCGTCGCGACGTCTAAAAGTGAGCGTGGCGACGTCTGATAGTGAGTGTCGCGACGTCTGATAGTCCGCGTCGCGACGTCTTATAGTGAGCGTCACGACGCCTTCTAGTGAGCGTCGCGACGTCTGATAGTGAGCGTCGCCACGTCTGATAGTGAACGTCGCGACGCCTTATAGTGATCGTCGCGACGTCTGATAGTTAGTGTCGCGACGTCTGATAGTCCGCGTCGCGACGTCTGATAGTGAACGTCGCGACACCTCAAAGTGAGCGTCGCGACGCCTCATAGTGCGCGTTACGACGCTTGATAGAAAGCGTCGCGACGTCAATAGCTGAAGGCGGGAATGGAAGCCCATTCGAGAGCACGTGGTATAGTAACCTTCGTAGAACTTGTTGAAGAGCATGTCGACGTGCGCGCGGTTGCCGGGCACGCGGTACAGCCCCTCCGAGCCCAGCCCCTCGCGCTCGATGAAGCCCACGCACTTCTCCACGAACAGCGGCACGCCCTGGGAGCCCTGCGACACCACACACAGACACATGAACAAACCGGCCAAGGGCGAGTCGGACTCGCGCACGAAGGGTTCCCTACTTTTATCTACAAAAACGAGCAAAAAAAACATGTTTTTTGTATGGGATCTCCCTTAAATATTTATTTTATTCTGTTTTTTTGTTATAGCGGCAACAAAAATACATCATCTCTGAAAATTTCAACTCTCTAGCTATCACAGTTCATGAGATACAGTCTGGTGACAGACGGACGGACGGACAGCGAATTCTTAGTAATAGGGTTCCCGTTTTACTCTTTGGGTTAGGAACCTTAAAAACTCGCTCACTGGGGTTGGGGTTCTCTCTCTCTGTCTTATATCATACGAGAGAAAGAGACAACAAATTCCGTGACATACTAGTCTTGGCGCACATGCTACAAACCACTGATAAAAAGGGTGTATCATAAGTCCGAATGATACTTTGGGTACACACACGATAGCTCATACATGGAGCCATAATGAAGAGAGTTTATAACATTTTTTTTTCCAAATACGTATTTTTTATGTCGACTTCTAATAAAGGGCTAATTTAATCCATTATGTATATACCTGCGGTCCCCAGTTCTGCGCCGACGTAGTATTCGTAACTTGCGAAGAGTTTTTCTTTGAGTCTTTGCTCTTCGATGTCTCCTACAACAAAACAATAATTCAATATACAGTCCCATACTTAAAAAAATGTTTGTAAGATCACAATGTGGTAGGCCCGAGAAGCGGTGGCGCGATGACCTCGACGGATGGGGTGAAAGAACGAAAGACCGGGATGAATGGAAGGAAGTGGGGAGACCTTTGTCCAGTAAGCTTAGCATGACAGTGTAGACAAAAGTTTATCTCTTTCAACCGTCAGATTTATTGAGAAAATCACGTCACTTCGAGGTTTTTGTACTGGGCATGTCTCGGTGTGACGTCATTTTTTCGACAAATCTGACAGTTGAAAGAGATTAAATTTATATCTACTCGGTCACGCTAAGCCTATAGCAGTGGAACACAAATGTTTGGATAACAGAAATGGTTTGCAAAGCTGTAAATGGCCGTGTTTCTTATTTATTAGTAAATAAAGTTTACTTATTTATAGAAACCCAACAAATTTTTACTCATATTCTTTTCTTATTCCTGCCACGATGTGAAATATATAAAAAACCCAAAGGAGACGATCCACAATTTTACTGACAATATTTCAGTAGTCAATGCATAATGTGTTTTTAAAACAATCAGTGTTAAGATTCACCTTGTGCCTGCGGTCGTGCTTGCTGAACGGATGATGGCGGCGGCGCGAGTCGGCCGCGCTGGACGAAGAGTTGTCCTGCGTAGAGGACGGGTACTCGGCAGACAAAACCTTCATAAACATACACTATAACTCAGGGGTTTCCCTAAGTGGTCACTTTGCCAACCAACCGTAAAGTTTTTAAATTGGCAAGTATTTTGTATCAAATTGAATTCAGTCGCATGGTCGCGTAGTTTTTTGCCATAGACATTCAAACTTTATTTTTATTAGCACAGAGTAAATCGAAACAGACAAAAACGGACAGCAAAGTCTCAGTAATAGGGTTCCCGTTTTACCCTTTGGGTACGGAACCCTAAAAAGTGAACTTGCTCCCGCAAATATGATGAGGAGGGTGCATTATGTGCATTTTCTAAAGTCATTTTAAGTAAATCTGAATTGTGATTTCGTAATGTTTTTGAATGAAAAATCTTATATCAACTGCACTTTCAGAACCCTGGGCATGAATAGTTAGGTTGCTTGTGCTTGTCCCTTATTTTGTTTATCTTCAGATTAAAGAGTTCAAAAAAATAATAGCTGATCTTAGAATTGAAATAAGTTTTGGCTATCCAAAACAAAAGGCCCACCGAGTTTTTTTTCGGATCTTCTTAGGTAGTAGCATATAAGCCATATACTAGACTATTTTGTAAGTGCCCCCGTAAGCCTATACGGAATAAATTATCTGACTTTAACTTTGCATTGTGTTGAACCAAGTTTCAAAGCTTTAAAGGAGCAAAGTTTTGAAGGAAATTTTATTTCAGACTATGAGAACTGTAAAGAAACATGTACATATATAATTTAGAAAAAATACTTCCCTCAGGGGTCAGAAGGTCTAATCAAATTTGAAACTGACCTTATGCGTTGGTTCGTGGTGGGGCGGCGGGGGCAGAGGCCTGGGCCTTCTCATCTCGCCGTCAGAGCTGCCTTCACTTGACTCACTCGCAGCTAAACGTAATAATCATATATTGACACACGCTCATCATATGATACCAAACCAAGCGACCCTTTTACTATGGCTAATATACAATGGACTGGCGATCACAGTTACAACCAGACCAGGGCAGTTTCTAAAAGAGCCATTGCCGAAAGAAGATATTCGAACCTGCAACCACATGGAGCAGTAGGCTAACCGTAATCTGCTCTAATAATGCCAAGTTCACTCTATACTACACCTTTAGTAAAGCAAATGCAAAGATTATACAGGTATATAGGTCACCGCTGTAAGTATGGCTAATACAACATTAATATTACCGAGTTAATCACAGTAAACGGTTCCTACCTTTATCCTCTTGCGTTCTCCCCCTGTACCCAGTGGGCAGTTCTGGTGGGCCCACAAACATGCCCAGCTTAGGCACGCGCGGGCTTTGGACGGCCACCAGGTTGCCTAGAGATCTGTTAATAAACAATAGAAGGTACTTATCATAATGTGCAAAGCGCAATAGATACAATATCATGTATTACATACGGCAATAAGTATAACATGAAGCAGTGGTAGCCGAGTGGTCGAACGCACGCCTTGCAATCAAAGTGTGCAGGTTCAAACTCCGGCTCGCACCTCTGGGATTTATGTGCGAATCTCATTTTCATCCGAGGTTATCACTTGCTATAAAACGGTGAAGGAAAACATCGTGAGGAAACCTGCACGTCTGAGGGAACTTGACTAGTTTTCGATAGATGTGTGAAGTCTGCCAACCCGCACTGGGCCAGCGTGGTGGACTATGGCCCGAATCCCCCTCGCATTGAGGGGACGCCCGTTCCCAGTAGTGGGACGTTAAAAGGGCTGTAGTAGTAAGTATAACATAAATTTCATATTTGTATCGTAGTATTTATATACATCATCACGCCTGTATTCCCCGAAGGGGTAGGCAGAGGTGCACTACCGTGCCGTGCGCCCACACTTCGCCGATGTATTTTAATTCCCAATGTAACAGGGGGCGAGCCTATTGCCATTATATCGGGCACATACTACCTAAATATGAGGGAGATTGTAGCCGCAGTCCACCACGCTGGCTAAGTGCGGGTTGATGAACTTCACACGGCTTTCTATAGACGTGTAGGTTTCCTCACGATGTTTTCCTTCACGATTTGACACTTAAGGAACTTACTTGATCCAAAAACTACAGTGGCGGATGTCGTATAAATGGGTCAATCAACTATTTTACGCACACTTTGCTGTCCACGACATTTAATTTAAAAAAAATACACTAATTGATAACAGTCATACACAAAAGTACTATCACAGTTATATCTACGATAATTAGGCACAAGGGGAAACGTGTTGTTCGTACTCAAAAATCTTATAATTATATAAAATTGTATGGTAACTCAGAATACAAAATATTTGCACCATACAAAATATTCCTGTCCGAAGACCACATTAACTTGTGAACTTTCATTATAAATGAAGTTTTACTCATCACTTTCGATTAACTTTTATTATTTAACAAGACAGCATAATATAGTTTATTGTGTGTAATACAAAACAGCAATAAGACAAACCACTTTTATAAAAAAAAATCTCTAAATAGTGTCCCTTACTAAAATGCTTTTCCTCTCATCCACTGAGTTACGTTCATGAATTTTGCAAGAAAACACATAGATGGCTGTGTTTTTCGTAAGTAGCTTTAATTGTGTGTGCCTTCGCTCGCACAGCGCGGCGGCAGTCTTTGATAGCGCCGTCAAGCCGCCAGTCCGCAAAGAACGTTCGGAGAGTGCGTGCCTCTTTGTGTCATCTGCCGAGTGACCGCGATTTATCGATGTCAATTTATAATTTGTTAATAATAATTGGATGTATTTATAGTACATAACATGTGGTTTCGACTTATGTTTACGCCTTGTACTATATTCAAATGTTAGTGTGCTCTTTTTATGAAAATATACCAATTATATTCTGAGTTACTGCTGTAGCGACATCTATCTCGCCACATACGAACTAAATCCTGCATCGCGATATTAAACCGATCCGAGCGATTGCACATATATACAAGAACCCGACAACAACCTATGGGCAGTAGCCCACCAGACACAACACCCGTCTGGTCGGAGGATCCTCCCTTTACCTCCAAACTGCTATACTGAGTTACTTTGGCGGTAACACCATAGACATTATTTGTAACTCCTAAGATATGTACGTACTTTGTGAGATTAGCTTGTAGCCCGTAAGTAAAACAGACTCTATTTTAATCAATTTTCAAAAAGGAAAAACAATCGTCTGTTTTTTATGCTGCCTATATACTTACTACTTACCAACTTACATACAGTGTTCTGATTTGGGAAAGGAAGGGGGCATCAACGTTTTGATTAAAACATGCTAAATATTTGATTATATAACTTAATACAAGCATTTCTTAATTCAAACGATTGTCGCGCATTTAAACAAAATTGTTTTTTATTTCTATTGCTTTTATATTTAGTTTTATACTAAAAAAAACCCAACTTTTTTGTACTATGGTAACGCAAAAGACAAAATATTGATTATTTTTATAATAAATATTAAGAATATATAAAGACTGGTTATACCAAAAGCGTTGATTATGCATGTAAGAATAAATAAAAAATAATAAACAAGTTTTTAGTAACACTGGCGACAGTTTTTGAGGGTATGTGTTGCAATTTTTAACTGAAACCGTGTTAAATTATTATTGACTTCGCTGCCCTTCTAGATAATTATAGTAGATGATATTGACAATGCTTTAGTCAAATCAGACAGCAATAAATGTTTATTAAAAAAAAAAAATACTACGTCCAAAGTGTGGGTATATTAGTTGATTGACCCAAATGTCAATATTTTTGCCGAAGGGCCCTACGCAGGCAGGGCGGAGTCTATATGGCTTCTCTGTTTATGGGTTCTAAGGGGGTGTGTGATTAGCATGGAGGTAGTAATAAGGTGCCGGCATTTCGAGCCTGCGCTGCGGTTAAATTACATGCCATAATAGTTTTGACTAGTGACACTCAGACTAAGATGGCGGATCTCAGATAAACCATTGCCAACCTTATAAAAATCAACGCAGAGTATTACGAAGAGTTCGGTCGTTAGGGGTTCTCTATCTACTCTGAGGTGATTAGTGAGTGAGTGAGTGAGTGTGTGTAGCGTTACCGTTTCTTGTAGTGCCTGGGCGCGTGGTGCGCGTGGTGCTTGCGGCGCGGCGGCGCGCGCCCTCCCGACGCTTCGCTCGACCCCGAGCTATCAGTCTCCGAGAACGCTACGCAACGATTACAACACATCAATCTTGTAATGCCTTTGCATTTCATTTGAAACTAGCTGAGCCAGCTGTCTGCCAGCTAGTAACATCAGCTGTCGGCCAGTCAAAGTCCCGTAAAAATCGATCCAACCGTTTGGGAGTTTACCTCAAACAAACAGACAGTATTTTTTATGACGTTTTTGGTTTTGTTATTATATTAAATGCATTTAGTAAAAATCTGTTATTTTGAGATTATAAACAGACACTTAAATTTGATTCGTTTGTATACAGAGTGTATCAGAAATCCGAAAAAATACTTGGGATACGGTAGCTTATATGTGGATGCTTAGTGAAGACATATACAGCTAACTATCGTAGTTTCTGGGTATTAAACCTTTGAATATTTGTCACAGGTATCGTGTTCTGGCCTTTGGGTAAATCGATAAAGCTATTAAAAAAATTTAAAAATGATAAAAAACATCACGTGATTAATGGACGACCCCAAAGTATTATTTCGGACTTCTGAAACACCCCGTGGATATACTTACATGGCTGATGCAAGGGCGCCTTCTCGTGTCTCCTATGCCTTCGTAACCGCGTCATAGATGGCGCTTCCATGTATTCGTTACCTTCTTTGATCTTGAACAACCACATTATTTTATTATATCGACGGCTTGGTCCAGAACAGCGTTTCCCATTAGCCGGGACGCGACCCGGTACCGGGCCATCAAAATAAAACACCGGGTCGCAACATTCCCGTGTTTGGTAAAAAATGAGCACACTTCGCACTAAAATTTAGTGACTAAATAGGCGACGCCAAAATATGTATTATTAATAAAACATTACATTACATTGGGACCAAAATACATCGGCGAAGTGTGGGCGCACTGAAGTGCACCTCTGCCTACCCCTTCGGGGAATACAGGCGTGATGATGTATTTATAATAAAACATTTTTACTATTAATAAATGTGTATCATTTTACCTAATGGGTCATTAAACCAGCTTGGGTTTAAAAGTATTAAGTGGGTCACGAAGGGGCAGTGTGAAAATTACCGGGCCGTGGCAGAACAATGTTTTGGAAACACTGGTCTAGTTAGTTTAAACGTAGGCCGCTCGGCGGGTTCGAGTCTTGCCAGTGACAAATTTCGGACACGGCCCTTTCGGGATTTGCTATAATCTGGATGTAGCTAGGATCACCCCAAGTCCATTGTATGGTACGCATAGTTCAATAATTGCTTAGTTTGGGATCATACGATGAGTACGTGTTTTCTGGCGAAATTTCTTTATATTTGATAGCGGACACCCGGCGTATGCTACTACGATGAATGTGCCTAATGCTTAGTTTTAGTGGTCTAAAATCGTCTTCGCAATATTGTCTTTCTAATGAAACTTGGGGCACATCGTGTGGATGGTTTCAAAGTCTATGAGCTAATCAAATTACCTGTGCATATTGTGCATCTAATTCCGTTTCAGAGCTGACACCTGAGGGATGGTGGTGATGGCCGCCCGTCTGACCGCTGGAGTGGGTCCAGCCAGTTCGCTGAGACTGTTATTAAATTAAAAAAAACATACGGGTCGAATTGAGAACCTCCTCCTTTTTGAAGGCGGTTAAACATTTATCAAATTACAGTATTGCATTATAGTGAGTGGTTCGACCACTCACTATCACTCATTTTCATCCGAGATTACTACTCGCTACGAAACGGTGAAGGAAAACATCGTGAGGAAACCTGCACGTCTATAGAAAGGCGTGTGAAGTTCACCAAACCGCACTGAGCCAGCGTGGTGGACTATAACCCAATAATCTCCTTCGTATTGAGGAGAATGTCCCCGGTATTATGGCAATAGGCTCGCCCCCTATTACATTGGCGAAGAGTGGGCGCACTGCAGTGCACCTCTGCCAACCCCTTCGGGAAATAGAGGAGTCATGATGTATGTAAGCGAAAAAAGCCTACCGGTTAGACAGTGACCATTAAAGTACTGATGTTCGTGTAAGTCACCTTTCTCTACTATCTCTACTATACCTTTCTCTACTATCTCTACTATACCTTTCTCTATGTGTAGGACACATTTTTTCTTCCAACCTTTTTCGATTAAATTCGTGCGGGTTCCAAGACAATTTAGCTTTTCCCCGGGACTCGCCGAGGGTCAAACCTCGGTGTTTTCAATGGACACCGCTGTCGATCCTGGCTTACAGGAGTAACAGTGGTGGGAATGTGTGGCGGGCTTAGCCCAAAAAAAAATATACCTTTCTCTCTCTGGTGTGTGGAGGCGGTGGTCCTATTGTTATGTGTTGCAACGCGTCACTGACCATTGCGTAGTTGTTCAGGTCCAGTTTACCGGGTTGCTGTAACAAGTGCTATACATCTATACACTTACCGCTCAGCGAATATCAATTGAAGGGCACAGGAAAATAACAGGGAATGTCACAAATTCTAATATTTATAGAATCATATATTTTTCTATTGTATTTTGAATTCTAATCATTAGAATTTTGAAAAAGTTAACTGATGGCGCCAAAAATGCAGTTTTGTTTATGGCCAAAACGAAATGAACTGGGAGTGTCCATGACGTTAGTTCTAAGAGAATGATATTGCATGCATTGATCTCAATAAAAATTATAAACTATTAAACTTTCAAATAGTTTTTTCTCAAAATTCATTAATTAATTGCCCTTAATTTATGAACAAAGACCAAGGGGGCAATGCGCGCATCATCAACATTATGTCTAATTCGACATATCGTCGCCTAAGTTTACAACTTTGTCATATTTTGACCAAAATACTTTTCGTTTATAATTTTGCCAGTCACGGGGATCGAACCCACCTGCAACTGTTCGGTGCTACTACGCTCGAACCATTTCAACCGTAGATATGCTACCCCCAAGTGCAGGGGTTCCTAAACTTTAAAGATTACAGAACACTAACGAAATACGTTTTATTTTATAGAACCCCATATAATGTGAATAATAAAAACATTTTTTTACACATTATTCTTAACTAAAAGTTTAATGCGAATAATGAATTTGTTCTACTGTTTTATGAATAACTACCGGCCCGTCCCAGCTTCGCACGGGTTTCTAATATAGCCTATGTTAGTAAGTGATAATATAGCTTTCTAACGGCAAAATATTTTTTGGAATCGGTCCAGTAGTTTTTAAGTTAATTCGTTACATACAAAAATACAAATCTTTCCTCTTCATAATATTAGTATAGATATAGATTGTTTTATAGTTCGGTATTATGCCCGACAATTGTATGCGTGCCTTTATAATTTTGGCGAAACCCTGACTATTCTACGAAACCCCTAGGTTCCGCGGAACCCAGTTTGAGAATCCCGGCCCTAGTGTAAATGAATTAGATAGGTACCTTGAGCGTCTGCGAGTGCCGGACGCGCGGCGCGGGCGCGTGCGGGCGCGTGCGGCCGGTGGTGAAGGCGCGGTGCCCGTAGCTGGCCGGCTGCCACAGCCCGCCTCCATCTAACATCATAAAACTCTTATTAACTGTCTTTTATTATCTGCGTGCATACGCTTTCAGCCCTAAACATACCGTAACGAATGATTAGTCCTCACGTTTTTATGTAAATTTGTTGAAATATGGTGATTTAGATCAGTGGTGGGCAGAAACTTGAAATTTCAAAGTTCAGAGAATTGGTTTCCCCACTCTCACTATATTGTATACAAAATATATTTATTTGTGTACGTTCAGAAAGACTGTGCTCTTATGAAAAAGTGGGGTTCCTCACTAAGAAGAAGTTCTTAGAATTTTAGCCCCGAGTTAGGAATTATAGAGAGGGAGCACTGTACTAAGTAGAATCTACTTACTTCTGGACCGTCAAAATGTAATGATCGCGGGCCATATACTATTCATGTCAAAGGACCGTCGGCGGGCCGGATTGAATGCTTACGCGGGCCGGAGCTGACCCGCGGGCCGTACTTTGCCCATCTCTGATTTAGATGAAATTAAAATATACCATTCAGTTGTATACCCGAAACTCGGGCAAACTTTCAATAATGATTATGGATTTCTGATACACACTGTATAAAGTACACCTTACATTCCTTGATTTCCCCTCGTGAACAAACTTTGCGGTCACAATATTGAGAATAGATTGCGTCCAGCATTAAAAATAAACTAAATCAAAGACTAACATAACAAATACTAACACAAATACTTCCACCATTGAAACTATGTTTTATGCATGCAATCAATAATATCAGAATTGCAAACCACAAAAGAATAGACAGTTATAATCCATCTACAAAGGCATTGTCAAACAATATTGCATTAAAAATTCCATAAACTTAAGGGTAATAAAATAAATGGAATATCCTACAAGTATACATGAAAATATGGCGACTGAAACTGACTTCCATGTTTTAACATTTAAAAAAAATGTGCTGAATTAATATTAAACAGTTGAAGTAGTAATATATAGATAGATAAATCTTTATTATTCCACCTCTTAAAGCTATTGCGTTTACGATACCGAATGAAAGTGTTAAAAATGGGCGACCTTGTCACTAAAACTGGCTTCCCACGGTGCGCGATTCTACGGATCGTCACGCACAGCCGGACGACCACGGACGGCAACACACACAGACAGGGCTCTTTCCACGGTGCGTGTCGGTCGGTGTGGATCCTTTGATAGCTTCATTTCAAAATGAAAAGTGAAAGAGAACATGATACGTTCTCTTTCACTTTTTCACCGCACCTTTGAAGTTACCGCCTCGGGACGGATACCGGCGCACCGCCTGTGCTACCACGGACGAGACCCTTCCCACAGTGTGTCGTGCGAGCTGGTCCGCGTCCGTCCGCGATATCACGGACCGTGGGAAGCTAGCTTAAAACGGATCTCGGATTTACCACGCTTAGCATGACACACTACCGACAACTTAAACCCTGTCGTGTCTACCGATTTTATGGATACATTTGGCATGAGATGACAATGTGCTCATGTTAAGGCCGGTAGATGAAGCTCCGTCATTTCCTCGATAAATCTGACAGACTTATGTCTACGGGTTCATGCTAAGCCCACAAGTAACCAAGATTTAAGCGGGTTTCAGACTACGCTATAATATAATAGCATATAGTATATAGCTCACAGCACAACAATTTCGCGCACCATGCATTGTTATGGACACGTTCACAATGTACTGTACTATATATGATTGGCTTACTATACGCTATAAATTGGTGCGATGCGCTGAGTTCATGCTATGCTATATCGCGCGCCGCCATTTTCCTCCTCCCTCACCCCCGGCCGACCCGTCAACTGAGCTTGCTATATACTATAAATGCTTGCGATAATATCGCGTAATGTGAACGCCATGCTATGCTATACTATATAGCATCCTTCTTTCTTTGCTATACTATATAGCACAATAGTATAGCGTAGTCTGAAACCCGCTTTAGGCATTACGTTTAGACGTCTCCTAGTGTTAATTAAAACGAGCATTATTAATGTGACTAGATAAAAAAAAATACAAATAATTTTAATAAGGAAAAAAAAAAGTTAAATCCTCTACCTAAATACGATAAAACACGTTATCAAAAACTACTTTCATGCAAAAAAAAAAACATAGTGAACGCATTCCTTGAACTTTGACACAAACGACACTGGGGTGCCTATCTACGCAAACTGTACCGTCCTACTGTGGTAATAGAGTATTTAATCGTTTGTCATGCAGTCACCTGACTCGTGCGTGCTGAGGGATTCCTCCGAACAGTTGAGATCCGCTGCGTTATAACATGATTGCCAATTATTATATACGGAACATTGTGTAAACTATGATAGAGTTACCAAACGTATAACGCGTGTTGACTTATGATGAAAATAAACTCTGTATCAATACATATAAAGATTGCATTTCAGTGATAAATTCACTCGCGTCATTGATGACATTTGGTTGAAAAATGTGCTTAATTACTGTCATAATAGAATTTTGGTATTAATAAAAAAATGTGAGCAAAAAATAGCTCAAAGTTAAACGTACACTAAAGCCACGTAGCCACTTAAAGATATTATTGTAAGCATCAAAAGGCTAGTTTGGTCAGACTAGCCTCCACGGTGTCCGAGTAATTCCCCACACTGGTTTGCCTATTGGCTCGTGGTTTACTCATAAATCAGATCAGAATTTTTTTTTATTCATGTAAACCAATACAGGCACATATGAATCGTCAATAAATAGTAAAAATTGTAGCTCTACCACCCATTCGGAATGCATTTCCTATGGAGAAGAATGGGCAAGAAACTCCATGGTTGCTTTTTTCAAATAAGGATTCAATTCAATTCAAATTATTGCAGGCTCGCCACAGAGATTTTAACTTTTGGATCCGAAGACCTATGGCTTTTGAGCCACGGCGGGCATTATAGTTAGTGACAGTAGGACTCACGTGATAAATCAGCCTGCATCCGGTGGTCTGGCGGGGCTGGCTCGGGCGGCGTACTGGGGGGCGGGTAAACGCTAAAACCTACAACAATATCACTCAAGATTGATGATTGGTGATGAAGTCTTAAGATGTAGTCACATTTAACCAATTTCAAAACAAGAGGTTCTCAATTTGATACAAAACCAATTATGCAGTGTTTAAATGCATCATCATCAACACGTCTGTATTCCCCCAAGGGGTAGGCAGAGGTGCACTGCAGTGTGCCCACAATTCGACGATGTATTTTGGTGCCAATGTAATAGGGGGCGAGCCTATTGCCATTATACCGGGCACATTCAACCTCAATACGAGGGAGATTTGGGACATAGTCTACCACGCTGGCCCAGTGCGAGTTGGCTGACTTCACACGTGTATCGGGAACTAGTTAGGTTCCCTCGAACTTGCAGATTTCCTCACGATGTTTTCCTTCACTGTCTTCACTTCCTTCACTGAGATCATCACTCTCGGATGAAGATGAGAATCGTACATGAAATTGAGAAAATCCCAGAGTTGCGAGCCCGGGATTAGAACCTGCACCGCTTGCTTCCATGGAGGGTATTCTTTTTTTTTTTTTTAATAATAAAAATAATTGATTTATTTATATACCAAAATATTTTCAAACATTGTTTGGTGATTGAAGCCTCCTTTTAGGCAAGTAATGCCTGTGTTAGGAGACTCTATTCTACTAACTACTAGGCTACCATTGCTTACTGTTTAACATCTACAAAAAAAGATATGTTTACCTTTCAAGAACCCTCTATTCTTGGAGTTGTTTAATGTGTCGCTGTATTCAGAGTCGATGTCTGCGCGCGAGTCGGGCCCGATCAGCAGATCCAACGAGTTGGTCAACTTGTGCTCCCTCCTGTTGTCAACATAGAAGGTGATATATTACATTAAAATTATCATCAGTCGCCACCTATTGTGTGCCCTATCTGGTGATATTTATTTATTTTACTTTTTGATACCATATAGACAGATAGGACTTATAAAAAAAAAGTTACATATTATAAATGGCATGTGTAGATTTTTGGACTAAACCCGCCACACATTCCCACCAGCCGCTCCTCTAAGCCAGGATCTACATCGGTATCCAATGCCGACGGTCAAGGTTTAAACCTCGACAAGTCCTGTCCCCTTAGCATGACCGCGTTGACATAATTCTTATCTCTTTCAACTGTCAGATTTTTCGAGAAAATGACGTCACATTCAACTTTTTGTACTGGACATGGCTCGATGTGACGTCATTTTCTCGAAGAATCTGACAGTTGAAAGAGATAAAACTTATTTCTACACGGTCATGCTACAGGGCCAAAGACAAATAGTCTCGGAACCCACATCAGAGAAAGATAGCATGAATTTTATCAAAAGAAAGCGTAGGAGAAGTTGGTGGTAAATTATCCACTTATCTCCTTTACAAACCATTAGAAAATGTACTCTGTGTCAATGTTTTAATAAACATAAAGATAGGGTATAATTGTATAAGCATCGGGCAATCGGCAACAACAATTGTATAGGTGGAGGATGTGACCTACATGTGGTTGAGATGGTAGGAGTGGTGTCGCGGCGGCGGCGGCGGGCGGCCGGCGGCCACGTCGGGCAGCGGCAGCGGCTGGTATGTGTAGGTAGGTGGAGGATGTGACCTACATGTGGTTGAGATGGTAGGAGTGGTGTCGCGGCGGCGGCGGCGGGCGGCCGGCGGCCACGTCGGGCAGCGGCAGCGGCTGGTATGTGTAGGTAGGTGGAGGATGTGACCTACATGTGGTTGAGATGGTAGGAGTGGTGTCGCGGCGGCGGCGGCGGGCGGCCGGCGGCCACGTCGGGCAGCGGCAGCGGCTGGTATGTGTAGGTAGGTGGAGGATGTGACCTACATGTGGTTGAGATGGTAGGAGTGGTGTCGCGGCGGCGGCGGCGGGCGGCCGGCGGCCACGTCGGGCAGCGGCAGCGGCTGGTATGTGTAGGTAGGTGGAGGATGTGACCTACATGTGGTTGAGATGGTAGGAGTGGTGTCGCGGCGGCGGCGGCGGGCGGCCGGCGGCCACGTCGGGCAGCGGCAGCGGCTGGTATGTGTAGGTAGGTGGAGGATGTGACCTACATGTGGTTGAGATGGTAGGAGTGGTGTCGCGGCGGCGGCGGCGGGCGGCCGGCGGCCACGTCGGGCAGCGGCAGCGGCTGGTATGTGTAGGTAGGTGGAGGATGTGACCTACATGTGGTTGAGATGGTAGGAGTGGTGTCGCGGCGGCGGCGGCGGGCGGCCGGCGGCCACGTCGGGCAGCGGCAGCGGCTGGTATGTGTAGGTAGGTGGAGGATGTGACCTACATGTGGTTGAGATGGTAGGAGTGGTGTCGCGGCGGCGGCGGCGGGCGGCCGGCGGCCATGTCGGGCAGCGGCAGCGGCTGGTATGTGTAGGTAGGTGGAGGATGTGACCTACATGTGGTTGAGATGGTAGGAGTGGTGTCGCGGCGGCGGCGGCGGGCGGCCGGCGGCCACGTCGGGCAGCGGCAGCGGCTGGTATGTGTAGGTAGGTGGAGGATGTGACCTACATGTGGTTGAGATGGTAGGAGTGGTGTCGCGGCGGCGGCGGCGGGCGGCCGGCGGCCACGTCGGGCAGCGGCAGCGGCTGGTATGTGTAGGTAGGTGGAGGATGTGACCTACATGTGGTTGAGATGGTAGGAGTGGTGTCGCGGCGGCGGCGGCGGGCGGCCGGCGGCCATGTCGGGCAGCGGCAGCGGCTGGTATGTGTAGGTAGGTGGAGGATGTGACCTACATGTGGTTGAGATGGTAGGAGTGGTGTCGCGGCGGCGGCGGCGGGCGGCCGGCGGCCACGTCGGGCAGCGGCAGCGGCTGGTATGTGTAGGTAGGTGGAGGATGTGACCTACATGTGGTTGAGATGGTAGGAGTGGTGTCGCGGCGGCGGCGGCGGGCGGCCGGCGGCCATGTCGGGCAGCGGCAGCGGCTGGTATGTGTAGGTAGGTGGAGGATGTGACCTACATGTGGTTGAGATGGTAGGAGTGGTGTCGCGGCGGCGGCGGCGGGCGGCCGGCGGCCACGTCGGGCAGCGGCAGCGGCTGGTATGTGTAGGTAGGTGGAGGATGTGACCTACATGTGGTTGAGATGGTAGGAGTGGTGTCGCGGCGGCGGCGGCGGGCGGCCGGCGGCCACGTCGGGCAGCGGCAGCGGCTGGTATGTGTAGGTAGGTGGAGGATGTGACCTACATGTGGTTGAGATGGTAGGAGTGGTGTCGCGGCGGCGGCGGCGGGCGGCCGGCGGCCACGTCGGGCAGCGGCAGCGGCTGGTATGTGTAGGTAGGTGGAGGATGTGACCTACATGTGGTTGAGATGGTAGGAGTGGTGTCGCGGCGGCGGCGGCGGGCGGCCGGCGGCCACGTCGGGCAGCGGCAGCGGCTGGTATGTGTAGGTAGGTGGAGGATGTGACCTACATGTGGTTGAGATGGTAGGAGTGGTGTCGCGGCGGCGGCGGCGGGCGGCCGGCGGCCACGTCGGGCAGCGGCAGCGGCTGGTATGTGTAGGTAGGTGGAGGATGTGACCTACATGTGGTTGAGATGGTAGGAGTGGTGTCGCGGCGGCGGCGGCGGGCGGCCGGCGGCCACGTCGGGCAGCGGCAGCGGCTGGTATGTGTAGGTAGGTGGAGGATGTGACCTACATGTGGTTGAGATGGTAGGAGTGGTGTCGCGGCGGCGGCGGCGGGCGGCCGGCGGCCACGTCGGGCAGCGGCAGCGGCTGGTATGTGTAGGTAGGTGGAGGATGTGACCTACATGTGGTTGAGATGGTAGGAGTGGTGTCGCGGCGGCGGCGGCGGGCGGCCGGCGGCCACGTCGGGCAGCGGCAGCGGCTGGTATGTGTAGGTAGGTGGAGGATGTGACCTACATGTGGTTGAGATGGTAGGAGTGGTGTCGCGGCGGCGGCGGCGGGCGGCCGGCGGCCACGTCGGGCAGCGGCAGCGGCTGGTATGTGTAGGTAGGTGGAGGATGTGACCTACATGTGGTTGAGATGGTAGGAGTGGTGTCGCGGCGGCGGCGGCGGGCGGCCGGCGGCCACGTCGGGCAGCGGCAGCGGCTGGTATGTGTAGGTAGGTGGAGGATGTGACCTACATGTGGTTGAGATGGTAGGAGTGGTGTCGCGGCGGCGGCGGCGGGCGGCCGGCGGCCACGTCGGGCAGCGGCAGCGGCTGGTATGTGTAGGTAGGTGGAGGATGTGACCTACATGTGGTTGAGATGGTAGGAGTGGTGTCGCGGCGGCGGCGGCGGGCGGCCGGCGGCCACGTCGGGCAGCGGCAGCGGCTGCTCCATACGGAAGGCTCGCTCGATCTCGCCCTTACGCTCCCACACCTCTTTGAAGAAGGGCGTGTAGAACGCCGCTGTAGGGAAATCCAGATGCTTATTATAAAATCCGGACTAATGACAACAATTCACGCAGACTAAGGTACTTTCCGTTGACCCAGAATCATGAAATTTGACAAGAAGCAAGGTCTCACAGCACAAGTAAAGAAAAAATTCGCAAACTGTAAATGAATTGTTAGAAAATGTTGTTTTTTGGGATTACAATCTTATTTTGTAGTTACTTTGTATCGGGGCACGAGTATACCAACTGCAAAGTTAAGTTTATCTCACTATCCAGTTTATTTATTTAAAAACGACACACCAACAGTATACCTATTAACACTTGGGTAAGTAAAATATTAAATAAAAACTGGTCTGATAGGTACCAACGATAGGCGTGTACGACTTTCACCGACGTGAGACTTCACGACGCACATCTAAAAATTTTGTAACCTGCACGTCTATAGGAAGGCGTGTGAAGTTAACCAATCCGCACTGAGCCAGGGTGGTGGACTATGGCCCAAATCTCCCACGTATTGAGGGGGAATGTGCCCGGTATAATGGCAATAGGCTCACCCCCTATTACATTGGGACCAAAATCCATCGGCGAAGTGTGGGCGCACTACAATGCACCTCTGCCTACCCCTTCGGAGAATATAGGCGTGATGATGTATTTTTATTTTCTAGTTTAGGTACGGAAGCCTCGGTGCGCGAGACCAGCCCGCACTTGGCCGAAGTGAGAAGTGTGAAGAGTGAAGTGTGAAGTGACTGACAGTTGTTCTCCGCGCTGGCGGTGTAGGTGGCGAAGTGCGCGGCGAGGCGGTCGGCGGTGGCGTTGCCCTCGGTGATGAGCGCGTGGCCGAGGTCGGTGCCGAAGAAGGCGGAGGCGGCCGACCCGCCGCCGTCCGTCACCGCCACCATCTGGATCGGCAGGTTCGGGATGTTCATCGAGAACGCGCTGTCGACACACATACATACTTACAATGCGATCCAAATCAAAATACGAATGTCAATAACCTCTATCTGACAAATGTCACTTGAAAAGTATGGTTTGCAAAAAACTTATTCGCATTATCAATAATAATAGTCTTACATCACATTTAAAATTAGTACACATTACAATTATTACACATTTATAGGTTAAATTAGTAGTTATAACTACAGCCCTTTTAACGTCCCACTGCTGGGCACGGGCCTCCCCTCAATGCGAGGGGGATTCAGGCCATAGTCCACCACGCAGGCCCAGTGCGGGTTGGCAGAATTCACACATCTATCAAGAACTAGTCAAGTTCAAGTTTTTTTTCCTATATACTACTACCGGATCGAAACGCAACCTCAACTGAGATCCGGCAAGAAACTCAGTGGGCAATTTTTTTTTTATTCTCCAAAACTTCCTGCAAATACATAGGTACATATAATTCCGAGATTTCGTAATATTCCTTTTGATATAATTTAGTTTTTATTGAAATCTTAATTTTATTTATGGACAAATGTCTGTTTTCTTTCGGAAATTTATTTAAAAAGAGATGCTATTTCAGATCAAAATCAGACATTACCTCATAAAGGAGTCAGTTGGCAAAAAAATTATCGCGCGCGAATGTCGGAGCAGGACATAATTAGGTACTTACTTCAACGTGGCTAAGCTAGCTTTCCTCTTGGCCGAATAGATGAGTATAAATCCATGGATCAGCTCCTCCCTGAACTGACTTGCTCCGTGGAAGCTTGATATTATCACCTTTAGACAAAGAAACAGTGCTGATTCTGTACAGATCGAACAAAGTGTATATTGGCGTCTCTTTCACACCCGTAACGTATGCACGAGAAGCTATATTATTTCAGTGCTGTAAGATGTAGTTTACTTGTCCGATCCACGCAGAAAGTGCTCACGCGATAATAAACGCGATAAAATCCGTAAAATAGTTTTATTTCAATGTATAGTATTCGCGTAAATATAAGAAAACATTACTTTGACGTTTGCATCAGTATCAGGTTTACAAATGAATGGTATATAATATAAATAGGATCGAAGTTCAACCATGTTTTTTCAACACTTTATTCGTCGTAAATTTTTAGGGTTCCGTACCCAAAGGGTAAAACGGGAACCCTATTACTGAGACTTCGCTGTCCGTCCGTCCGTCCGTCTGTCACCAGGCTGTATCTCATGAAACGCGATAGTTAGAGACTTGAACTTTTCACAGATGATGTATTTCTGTTGCCGCTATAATAACAAATACTAAAAAACAGAATAAAATAAATATGCGTCCATACAACAAACGTGAATTTTTTGGCGTTTTTATTGATAATGGTACGGAACCCTTCTTGCGCGAGTCCGAATCGCACTTGGCCGGTTTTTATAACTAGTAATATCTAGAGTCTCAGATACTCAGATTATACTGACTCCTATATCACTTGAAATGTAATTTCTTGTCTAGTATGAGAATGATGTACTTTTTTACTCTATATAAATAGAAATCGAACCTCGACTTTCCTCTTGGAGTCACCCAGGAAGGTCTCGATGACGATGGACCTGTCTCCGGTGAGGAAGCAGGCGCGGTGCAGCAGCAGCGGGCTCAGCACGCGCTCAGGGGAGTACGGGTCATCGCAGAACATACACACCATTATTCTGAACCAAAAAAAGAAACTAAAACTCAATGGAACTTCGTAGATTATCATCATCACGGCTGTGTTCAGGCAGAGGTTCACTGTAGTGCGCCCACACTTCGCCGATGTATTTTTTGCTGATTGGATAAATATGCTTGGTCAGACGCTGGTCCGTCTCCACAGGAACTTATTTGAGGGATGTTAGCTTAGCTATTTGTCCCGTTTTCCTCCTCCTTCCTACCTTTAAATCTTGCACAGCACGTAGTTTGTGTAGTTATTTAATTGTGTTTTGAGAATGTATAACCTCATTAACTTTATATTTTACAATTGTTAATTAAGAAAAACACACACAAAAATGTAAATCCCTATTGGAAAAAAGCAACCATGGAGTTTCTTGCCCATTCACCATAGGAAATGCATTCCGAATGGGTGGTAGAGATACTATTATTATTTTATTGACGATTCATAAGTGCCTGTATTGGTTTACATGAATATAAAAATATTCTGATTATGATTTTATCCGTAACTGTATCTGAAACCGGACTAATATTATTCCTATATCTGTATCCAGATCTGAAATTCCATAACGACGCTGGAAAGGCAATTCTTACTAAGCGACAAAAAATTGTTATATATACCATTCGAACGGCCAGATTTTTCTCTGTTGTTTGGTATAAATAACTCACGACTTTTTGCCGCTTTCAAGGGTCGATATCAATAACATCCCTATTTTATGATGGGTCAATGATTACTTACCGTATATCAGAGTCGAAGCATACAATGACGTCTCTATAGAGATGTGCATAGCTGGCCTTCTCCCTGTTGGCGCGCACCAACTCCTGGACCGCGTCGGCGGTCAGCGCTTCCGTTCCCAGCTCGTTCACCGTCGCTTCCATGTACGAACAGTGTAGACTGAAATATCATATACTAGCTGATGCGCGCGGCTTCACCCGCGTGGTCGTCGGTCATTGCGACCAAAAGTAACCATGAATTTTTTGACGACGTCATCACACAAAAACTTTCAACCCCTTACAACCCTGTTTCGAATAAGAAGGAGTAAAAAGTAGCCTATGTCCTTTCTCAGACCCTAGAATATCTCTGTAACAAATTTCATTCAAATCGGTTCAGTAGTTTAGGCGTGATTGCGTAACACACAGACAGAGTTACTTTCGCATTTATATTTTTTTTTTATTAACATATATTGTCCCACTGCTGGGCAAAGGTCTCCCCCATTCTCCTCCACACATCTCTATCTCCTGTCATATCACTCCATCCCTCCAGATAACGGTCTAGGTCATCGCACCACCTTTTCCTGGGTCGACCGCGGCGGCGGTGTCCGTTATCTGGGATCCATTCGGTACAAATTTTGGCCCACCGGGTGTCATCCATTCTTTTTAGATGACCCGCCCATCCCCACACAGCAGAGCAGACTTTTCACCCACGTCTGTAATGCGAGTCATGGAGCGCAGTAAAGTGTTTCTCACACGGTCGATCCGTTTGAAACCCAAAATACTGCGCTCCATGGCTCGTTGGCAAATCTTGAGTTTGGACTTTTGAGATTCGGTCAGATTCGATCATTTATAATATTAGTAAGGATTTATTTATTTAACTGTACAAGGTGTTCCAGAAGTCCGAAATACCTAATACTTTGACGTTTGCATCAGTATTGGGTATACAACTGAATGGCGTAACAATTTGATCGAAAATCTACCATATTGTTCCTACTATTTTTTCGTCGTCAATTTCTATAACTCGTAATATCTCGAGTCCTATGTAAAATTTGCATGTTCTGTTTTGTGAATATTCGTAGACGCCATTCATTAGTGTAGTGTACACTGCTGAATAGGGTTATGGATGTACCCAAAGGCCAGAACACGATACCTGTGACAAATATTCAAAGGTCTATAACTCAGAAACTATGATAGTGATGATGTATGTATACTCACTTGTCCGCGAGGTTCTGACCCTCTTCTTGGAGCCTCGTCAGTTCTTTCTTGTCCATGCCCTCGTCTTGTACGAACATCACCACCAGTGGTAAACCCTGACAACAAAATAACAACCAGAACACAATTAAATCGAGAACCAATCAGGTTTGACGGAATCTTTTCTTCACCGTCAAAGTCAATTTTGTTTTCATTCTAACGTGTTTCGTGGACGCAAAAATATTTGTCAAAATTCCTCGGGACACGGAATTGAGAATGCCAGTAAATGGGTTTGCATCGACGCTTTTCGAATCCGTCAAACATGAAAGTGTCATTATCGCCGGATCTTCTCAGTTTAGGTCGCGTTTTGATCAGGTAGTGACATATAATGAAAATATAATGTTCTACTTGTCAATTCTTAATTGCCCCCTTAAGCATATACTTTGACTTAGAAGAACATACCTGAAAAGGCAGTTTATCTTCTTGTTCGAGACTCGAGAGAAGAGTCTTCTCGGCGCAACCTCTGATGTATTCGAAAGACTCCTGATCTTGGTACACGCAGAAGTAGCCTGAAAGCATGTATACTATCAGTCCATGATCTGGTTGACATACAATACTTAAACAAAAAATAGTTAGCTGTGGTAGCAGAGTGGTCGAACGCACGCTTTGCAGTCGAAGTGCGCAGGTTCAAACCCCGGCTCGCTGGGTTTTCATGTGCGAATCTCATTTTCATCCGAGATTATCACTTGCTAAGAACCGGTGAAGGAAAACATCGTGAGGAAACCTTTACGTCTATAGAAAGGCGTGTCACCAACCCGCACTGGGTGGACTATGGCCCAAAAACTGCCCTCGTATTGAAGGAGAATGTGCCCGGTATAATAGCAATAGGCTCGCCCTTTATTACATTGGGACCGAAATACATTGGCCGAGTGTGGGCGTACTGCAGTGCAACTCTGCCTACCCCTTCGAGGGATTACATGCATGATGTATTATTGTTTAGTTAAATTCAACATTCAATAAGACTAGGAGACGCCTAAATATGAAGCAGTTGCCCGGTTTGACGTTCAATGGGAGAGATACACGCGCCGGGTCGTCATTAAAAGTTCTTATTTCTTTACGAAATGACTGAAACGATGAAATGATAATAGAATAAGATGAGAAATGTCTGCACACCTGCGATTAGCGGTGTTAATAGCAATTTCACATAATTATTAGCTAGGACAGATTCAATACATACATATTCGTAATAATACTTAAAAGTCAATTTGAACTTTAATACCATACGATAAAGTTTGAGTGTTAGTGGAGAGGGAGTTCCGGGCAGGAAAAACAATTGAGAGAAGTTAGTATCGTATGTCAATATATATATATATAGAAATATTTGTGTTTTTGTATTTTTGTTTCTATGTATGTAACGAATTAACTTATCACTGAGTAACACAGGCTATATTAGAAACCCGTGCGAAGCCGTGACGGGCCGCTAGTTATAAAGATCCATAGGAAAAGTTAGTACCTTAACGGAGGGTTTCCTAAACTTTAAAGATTACGGAACACCAACCAAATGCTTTTTATTTTATGGAACCCTATATCAAATGATTATCAACAAATCCACATTGAAATTTATATAAGTACATTTTTTTAAGTAATTTGTAATATAATGAAAAGTTATTCTTAAATATTAGTTTTAATGTGAATAATGAAATTGTTTTACTGTTTTATAGTTCAGTATTATGTCCGACAATTGTATGCGTATATAAATTGGGCGGAACCCTGATGACTGTTCTACGGCACCCATAGATTCCGCGGAACCCAGTTTGGGAATCCCTGTCGTAACGAAACGATTACGACAGCGCGAGCGAATTTTCACGCTTGGGCTTTTTACCACATAAATTGAATCTTAATGTACAGAGTTCATTTTGGTCGCGCGTCCTTTGACGCTCCAGTGTGATCAAGGCGTCTCCCAGTGTGTATAGCTGGAAACAAACTATAGGACGCGGCTGACGGACGCGGCTGACAGCCGCGACTGAGAAGTGTACACAGACGAAAACATCCAGCGCGCCAGATTTCTGTCGGACGTCCGAACGATCAAGGTTACGTCCACGACTTACGTCCGATAGTTTGCACACCCCAGTGTCCATACACCATCTAGATACCATATAAGTGGCGTCTGTCAGCCGCGTCCGATAGTTTGTTTTCAGCTTATGTGTATGGGCGTGGGCAGCGACCGTTGGGCGCGAAGTCGTCGGTGGCGGCGGTGTCGGCGGTGTCGGCGCCGCAGTCGTCGGTGCGCACGCGCAGCTGCACGCGCCACGCCGTGCCCAGCACGCTCACGCTGCGCTCCGGGTCGCAGCCCGCCAGCAGACGCTTGCCGAACTCGCCCGCTATACCCTCCACCTATCAATCACCTTCAACTTATCACAATTTTTCTGCATCTTCTCGTGTCAATGGTTCCAACTCTACGCTTCACTCTGTAGGAACTTATTTAACATCAATGGTGTTGGGATCGATGTGGCTAAATTCCTACAGAATATTTATATCGACGGTAAAAAGCTGAAGTGAATCGACCGCCGTTTTGATGACTTTGCACGAAATCTAGCTCAGGAGACGGAGTTAAATTCGCTGGTTCCAAAGATAAATAAATTTAAAATTTGATAACTAAACGCAGACTTTTCTCCATCTTCTCAGCTAGTTTTCGTGCAGAGTTACCAAAATAGCACTTGAAACAATTCACCTTTTAACCGTCGATATAAATGCAAGCATATAAAAATGCAGATAGTGGTAGCCTCGTTGGTAGAACGGCTGCCTTGAACGTAAGAGATGCAAGTTCGAATTCTGGCCCACACCTTTGAGATTTTCAAGTGCGAATGTCAATCTCAATAATGTTTACCACTTGCTGAACGGTGAAGGAAACCTGCACGACATTAGAAAGGGTTGTGAAGTTCACCAACTGGCACTGGACCAGTGTGGTGGACTATGGCCCAAATCATCCTCGTATTGTGGTGGAATGTGCCCGGTATGATGGCATTACACTCGCCCTCTATTACATTGAGACCAAAACACATCGGCGAAGTGTGGGCGCGAATTTTTCAATAAAAATTTGAATATTAGTGTAAAATGGGACTTACGCCTAATATAATAAGGTTGATAATGTTCGCGTCCGTAGTGAGCGCCCAGGGCGCGGCGGGCGGGCCCGCGTGGCACTGCGACTCGCCAGTCGACGTCAACGATCTAATCACATACAAAACACTATAATATCTATACAAATAAATAAAATTGGGGTGTCTGTTTGGTATGTCAAAATAACAGCTTTATACCAAATGCATATGAAAGTATATACACAGTCAAAAACGAAAACGCGGAGATGCCAACTCCGCCCTGTGGCAATTTTATTGACGTTTATCAGACATCCGCTATTGCAGTTGCCCTATGTAATGACCGTAGACTACAGGTAACTACAATGGTGGATTTCAGATAAACATCAAAAAAATTGCCGCAGAGCCATACGCAGGGCGTAGTCGATATGAGTTCTCTAGTAACTGTATGATGTAGCATCCTTTTCCAAAGTGGACGATAACGCCCCCGCTGCAGGCCTAAAGGGGTAAGAGACCCAGAAAAAAATGGGGGCGCTAATCTATGCTCAAAGTGGGCAGAATACAAAATAAGTTTGGGAACCACTGATGTAGATAGATAGTTATAATAAGATAACAAGACTCACCCGACTCTAGTGTTGAGTATGAGCGGAAGCGCGGTGTCGAGGCAGTTGGCGGCGGCGGGGCAGTGCTCGCGCATGGGACAGTGCACGAAGCCCAGATGCTGGAACAGCATCAGCTTCCTATCCTGCTCCATGCGGTCCAACATCTTGTAGCTGTGACCACACAATCGTATTTAAGCCCGCCACACATTTCCACCACTGTTACTCCTGTCAGCCAGGATCGATAGCGGTGTCCATTGAAGACACCGAGGTTTGACCCTCGGTGAGTCCCTGGGAAAAGCGAAATTGCCTTGGATCCCGCACAAATTTATTGGAGTTGGAAGAAAAATTTATCCACTTCTCTCCATTGCAAAGGGAGGGCCAAAAATAACTGTTTTGGCTGAATTGCAACAGAAATAGAGAAGGCACCACGGATGTTATTTGACACTAGTTGGACCTAAAACGATATGAACAACAATCGTATGTAACACATAGAGTATGAGAAAACATTAGAGTGACCAAGTGACCCAGTGTACAAAAGTACACCCTTCCAACTAGCATCTGTCTTGCAGCAATGTTTTTAATATTGCTTTCAGTTTTCGAAAGTTAGCTCAGTATAAAATCTGCCAAAAATGTTTTTTTTTTTAAATAATGCTAATAGGCTCTCCTTCTATTACATTGGGACCAAAATACATCGGCCAAGCATGCATGCACTGTAGTGCATCTCTGCCTATCTCTTCAGGGATTCTGAAAGTTGTCACTGACCGGAAGTCGTCTTGCAGCACATCGGTGATCTCCTTGATGTCTTCCTGCGTCACAGTACCCGTCGGCGATATGCTCTTGTAGTGGTAGAACAGATCCGCATGCTCCAACAGTAACTCCTAAACAATATACAAAAGGGATTATACATATGTAACTGTAAAAACAGCTGCTTAACTGAGGTGGAACTGGGCATGCCGGATACGCTTTTGGCAAAATCAACCACGCAATGGCTCCCCAACAACGGAACACGGCATAACGGCAGGCCCAAAAAGAGATGGCAGGATGAGCTAGACTCTCACTTGCCGGAGTGGCCCCGGTTGGCTATAAACCGCAACGAGTGGAAAAAGGGAGGGAAGGCCTTTGCCCTGCAGTGGAAAAGTCAAGGCTTGATATGATATATGAACTGTAAAAAGCGACATCGCGGGATGTCCAAACAAAGATGGCGAGACGAGTTGGACTCGTCCATAAGAGACTGGTCCATACTAGGATAGAACCGAGAGGTGTGGAGGAAGAACAGGGAGGCCTTTTGCCCAGCAGTAGGACGATACAGAATGATAAAAAAGGACTAAAAAGGCGCAGCTACTTCATGGTTGTAACGACAAGTTAAACTAAAGATTAGATTTATTGTATACTGCTGTCATCAAATTAAACTTTACTAAACTTAGTCAGTAAATATTGCAAGACAACACGATACTCATCGTGTGATCCGTCAAAGTATTATTTCGGACTTCTAAAACACCCTGCAGATGTGAAAGTTTGTGAGGATGGATTGGATCAATGTTTTTAATTTTTTCATGCAAAAACTACTACTACTACTATATATTACAGCACTTTTAACGTCTCACTGCTGGGCACGGGCCTCCCTTCAATTGGAGGGGGATTCGGGCCATAGTCCACCACGCTGGCCCAGTGCGGGTTGGCAGACTTCACACATCTATCGAAAACTAGTCAAGTTCCCTCAGACGTGCAGGTTTCCTCACGATGTTTCCCTTTACCGTTTCATAGCAAGTGATAATCGCGGATGAAAATGAGATTCGCACATAAATCCCAGAGGTGCGAGCCTGGGTTTGAACCTGCACGCTTCGATTACAAGGCGTGCGTTCGACCACTGCTAAACTACTAAACGAATTTTAATGAAATTTACAGTATTATTGTTTACACATCAGAATAACGTATGGGCTTTATAGCCCATACGTATAAATTAAAGCAAGTCTGCGCGGTAGAAGCTAGAGTAGAATAGAACGGGCAGCGTAACGCACTTGGAAGTTGTCCTTGGCGCGGCGCTGGATGTGCCGCTGGTGCGCGTCGTAGACCCGCTGCTGCTGCGGCTCGGCCAGCGCCTCGTAGCACTCGCGGCCCATCAGCAGCACGCGCACCTCCGCCAGCTGCTTGCCCGGCGTCACGTAGCCCGTCTCCTCCAGCAGCTGCTTGAACTGCTCGCACCATCTGACCATCACCGAACATCATTCATTAACGGGGCCGCATACACTTTGAAAACATCCACACGATGTGCCCCAAACCGGTTTCATAAGAAAGGCAATATTGCGAAGACGATTTTCGACCACTAAAACTAAGCATTAGGCACATTCATCGTAGTAGCATACGCCGGGTGTCCGCTATCAAATATAAAGAAATATCGCCAGAAAACACGTACTCATCGTATGATCCCAAACTAAGCAAAGCTTGAACTCTGGTTACTATACAATGGACTTGGTGCGATCCTAGTTACAATCAGACCTGAGTAGATTCCGCAAATTGCCACTGGTAAAAATCGAACCCGCAAACACTCGGTTAAGTGATCCGAGATGCCTACGCTCAAACCCAGTGGCTCCCAAACTTATTTTGTATACTGCCCACTTTGAGAATAAATATTTTTTTTGCGCCCCCATTTTTTCACCTACTTAAAAAAAACCACTGTAACGTCAAATCAAATTAATTGATTATTGGATCTCTTACCGCCCCTTTAGGCCTGCAGCGCCCACAAGGGGGCGATATCGCCCACTTTGGGAAAGGATGCTCGAACCGCTAGACCAAGTCGTCGTTATAATAAAATAATGTGATTGTTTAAGATCAAAGAAAATAACGAATACATGGAAGCGCCATCTATGACGCGGTTACGAAGCCACAGGAGACACGAGAAAGCGCCCTTGCATCAGCCATGTAAGTATATCTACGGGGTGTTTCATCACGTGTATTTTTAGTACCTTCAAAGAATCTTAATTTTTTTTTAAATATCTTTTTAAATACAGATATAAAGTATAATCAAATTTTTTGACACACTACACGTCACTTTTCGGTTTAGTAATCGCGTGTTTGACAAAAAAATAAATACACGGTATATCTTACTCCAATGTCGGAAAAGGGCACCTGAGGAGGACCTTTCACGACCAGATTAACGGTCTCTTCCAGAAAGGTCAAGTCCGTAGCACCCTAAACCGACGGAAGTGCATGAAAATATGTATGACTGTGGATGAAGCGAAAAAGGTATGTCGGGATCGTAGCATGTGGCAAACGGTAGTCTCTGCCTACACCCATGGGATACAGGCGCAGGCGTGAGTATATGTATGTATGTATCTTACTACATACTACGTGCGCCGAGTAGATTCGGTAAGCGCTACGCTAGACGTCACTACGTCACTAGTTTACGTCGGGACTTTACAAGTTCAAACTTGCATATTGAATGTAATTTTAAAGTTCAAAATACTTTTATTTTGTGATTTTTAATTATTATTCTATAATATTACTGGTTGAATCTGATTCCTATAATATAGATAAGGAAAACTTAATGTTATTTTATGGAATATTTAATTGTAAGGTATAAACAAAAGCATGATTTAGTCAGATTATTGTCGAATTATTGATACCTAATTATTTAAATCTAAATTTAATTTTGAAATAAGTTCATATTGAACAATAAAAACTGATAACATCTTATTTGCAATTTAAATTAATTTTTACATGGCAACTTAATTAGTCGTAAGAAGTCATTTTATTTTTCTTTGTTGTTTAATTATATAAATAAAATAAATAATTTTCAGTATTTTATTTCATATTACCAAATAATTAATTTAACTTATTTAATAAAGGTATTTAAAAATTATTTATTTAAACTAATCAAAACTCAGCTCGAGTGACTCGAGTCACAAAATCCTACTCGAGTAGCATCACTAGAGCGTACACGCCGGAGTAAAACCGTGTACACGCGAATGCCAAAACGACCGTATAGGTGGGAAAAAATACGCTAATCTGTAACCGCTCTTAATACAGTAGGTACAAGGGTACTCACTCATAATTCCTGTGTTCCTCTTGCGCCTCGTGTAAAAATGTCTTGAAGACGGCAGCCGCCTCGTTCGACTCCAGTATCTCATACGGTATCTTCTGAGATTGTCCGAGCGTCTGTAACGATGTGGCAAATAAGTTACACTGTTACAATACTGTTTAGATTTAAGTTTAATTAGTTATAAGTATATGTAGGCAGTGAAATGCCTTAATTCGTAGTAATTTCTAGGATTTTGGGACTACGATTGCAAATATAATTTTCAATCATGATTACCACTTGCTGAATGGTTTAGGCAAACATGGTGAAACCACGTCTATACAGGGTGTTTCAGAAGTCCGAAATAATACTTTGACGTTTGCATCAGTATCGGGTATACAACCGAATGGTATAAAAATTTGATTGAAATTCGACCATGTTTTTCCCACTTTTTTTTCGTCGCCAATTTCTATAACTCGTAATATCTCGAGACCTATGTTAAATTTACATGATCTGTTTTGTGAATATTGGTAGCTGCCCTTCTTAAATGTAGTTTACACTGCTTGATAGGTTCACAAATGTACCCAAGGGCCAGAACACGATACTTGTGAGAAATATTCAAAGGTCTTTAACTCAGAAACTATGATAGATAGGTATAAACTGTCTTCACTAAGCATCCACATATGAGCTACCGTATATGTACCCAAAGTATTATTTCGGACTTCTGATACACCCTGTAGAAAAGCATGTGAAGTTCACCAACTCGCACAGAGCCAGCGTGGTGCACTATGGCTCAAATCTCCCGCGTATTGAAGGGGAGTGTGCTAGGTATAATGGCAAAAGGCTTGACTCCTGTTACATTAGTTATTATAGACGCTACGGAGAATAATACGTAAAAACAAAGATACACACATAAATCGCTAAAATTGTAACCCTTCTTTTTGGCTTCGCCGTAGTAGAGTATCAACTGTAATGCACCTCTGTCGACCCCTTCAGGGAATACGGTCGTGAAGGTATATAATATAACGTGCCTGGTATCGGGCCCTGTCCCCGACGCGCAGCGTGGTGTCGCTGGCGAGCGCGGCCAGCGGGCTGTCGGGCGCGCTGCCGGACTCCGAGCCGGATCGCGCGCCGCTCTCGCTGAAGTACACGGAGTAGTCGCGGTGGCCGCGCAGCTGACGCACCACCATGGGCCAGTCACTGCTCGACAAACGCATCACTGTCTCAACTGGTACACTCGGAGTAACAAAAGATCGACACCTTAAAGTCAACATATGCTTGCACCAGTATCTTTATCAGTCCTACCAACATTTTATTACACACGAAATAGAATATGCATCGAGATATATCTCACTCCGCTCTGCGGCAAATTTTTCTGATGTTTATCTGACATCCGCCATTGCAGTTGCCCTATGTAGTTGCCGTATACTACAGGCAACTATAATGGCGGATGTCAGA
This sequence comes from Ptilodon capucinus, assembly GCA_914767695.1. Classification (NCBI taxonomy): domain Eukaryota; kingdom Metazoa; phylum Arthropoda; class Insecta; order Lepidoptera; family Notodontidae; genus Ptilodon; species Ptilodon capucinus. The sequence continues at coordinate 5,960,246 of OU611831.1, forward strand.
TAGTCGTCAATAAAATTGCCGCAGAGCCACACGCAGGGCGGATTCGATATTCGCGGTGCATGCCAAAGCGATCCCGTGGCGCCCCGATATAAGCGGAAGATGGTACACCGTCGGTTTTTAGTGGGTAATACGGCCTTCTGCAGGGACTCCCACATAACCCTGCTACTTTTCCCGAGGTGGCAGGGTATCCATATAGGATTTTCCGACGTTTAACAAAAATGGGCGGATTCGATATGGGTTCTCTAGTTACTCTATGCAGAATATCACATTGACGCAAGAAATACAAGAGAAAATATTTGACACTGACACACATTAACAATTAAATATAACATACTGGCTGATGCATGCGGCTTCACCCGCGTGGTTGTCAGTTATCGCGACCAAAAGTAATCATGAAATGTTTGTCGACGTCATCACACAAATTTTCATCCCCTATTCCAACCCCTTACAACCCTGTTTAGAATTAAAAAGTAGCCTATGTCTTCTCTCAGGCTCTATAATATCTCTGTACCAAATTTCATTCCAATCTCGGTTCATTAGTTTAGGCGTGATTGCGTAACACACAGACAGTTACTTTCGCATTTGTAATATTAGTAAGGATTTGATTCAAACTTCGATCCGCCATCTTTATCACTGTTATCATCCAATTTTATTTATAATGTGTATTTATTGAACTTGCATTTGCTATTAATTACTTGACACTGGTTGAAATACCTGTTAAACGCAGGTGGAGCCATTCCTCATTTTATTAAATATCATCATATCATTCATTTCCTTAAAAAAAGAAAAAGATTCAAACTTCGTAATGACTAGAGACCTTAAAATGGTTTGATGATGATATTAAACTAAATTGGATGTCAAAGATGTATACTATATTGATCCTTGTTGTCATATCCAGTATGTATAGTGTATAGGTAGCAGTGGTAGCCGAGTGATCGAACGGACGCCTTCGAATCGAAGTGTGCAGGTTCAAACCCCGGGTCGCACCTCTGGGATTTATGTGCGAATCTCATTTACATCCGAGATTATCACTTGCTATGAAACGGTGAAGGTAAACATCGTGAGGAAACCTGCACGTCTGAGGGAACTTGACTAGTTTTCGATAAATGTGTGTAGTCTGCTAACCCGCGCTGGGCCAACGTGGTGGACTATGGCCTGAATCCCCCTCTAATTGAGGAGAGGCCTGTGCACAGCAGTGGGACGTTAAAAGGGCTGTAGTAGTAATAGTGTTATATGCAGTTAACTGCTTAGTTAGAAGAGCCGTTAATGAACTCAATGGTTACTCTTTTTAAAATCATAAATAGTAAGGATTATGAGTAATACATTCTCAGGAGCAGCAATGCTATGAGAGCAGGAAGCACCTTTGTCTTAATAGCAGAGAAGAATTATACTCACGCATTCTAATATTAGATAAAAAAATTGGCATTACGCTTAGGAAGCTAGTATAAGGTGCGCCTACTCCCATTTACAGTATAAGGATTATTCTCAATCACAAGTGGCTGTAGAAATAATTGCTTTGGTGTGTTATAAAAGTATATTTTAAATAACAAGTGCGAGTTGGACTCGCGTAGTGCCGCTTAGTGCTTTAGTTTCAAAAGGTACCAAGAATCTACAATTTGATAAAGGAATGAATTTAAAAACTGACATGTACTGTTGGGGTTCGCTAACCTCCGTTTGTTGAACACTGACAGCCGCAAACAAACAGATTACAGGTATATTGAACAAACAGATTACAGGCTGTTACTTTTTAAGGTTCCGTACCCAAAGGGTAAAACGGGAACCCTATTACTAAGACTTCGCTGTCCGTCCGTCCGTCTGTCTGGCTGTATCTCATGAACCGTGATAGTTAGAGAGTTGAAATTTTCACACATCTGTGAAAATACTAAAAATCAGAATAAAATAAATATTTAAGGGGGCTCCCATACAACAAACGTGATTTTTTTGCTCGTTTTTAGTTTTAAATTTTTATAAAGTGTGTTTTTATTTTTATCTTTTTCAAATTCTAAATTGACCATTGATACAGTGCATAAATAATTTTCATAAATTGGGACTAAAATTTTGGTGTATATACATAGTAGAAGCTTTTAACTCAAACCGAAAACACACTCGTAACTTGAAAAGCGACTTCGACACCTTGGTACGCGAGTCCAACTCGCACTTGTTATTTAAAATCTACTTTTATAACACACCAAAGCAATTATTTCTATAGCCACTTGTGATTGAGAATAATCCTTATACTGTAAATGGGAGTAGGCGCACCTTATACTAGCTTCCTAAGCGTAATGCCAAATTTTTTATCTAATATTAGAATGCGTGAGTATAATTCTTCTCTGCTATTAAGACAAAGTTGCTTCCTGCTCTCATAGCGTTGCTGCTCCTGAGAATGTATTACTCATAATCCTTACTATTTATGATTTTAAAAAGAGTAACCATTGAGTTCATTAACGGCTCTTCTCAATGGAGGCAGGATTCCGAACCGGTGTCAGAATCTGACTATTTGTAAGTGTTTTTTGGCCTACACGAATAAAAAAAAAATGATTTTGATTATACTGACTTCTCTTGCAAGTCTTCGGTAGGTAGCTGCATGCGTGATAGTACTTGGGGTAGCTTCGCTAGCTGCTTGCGAAGCTTCTTAGCTGCCCTCTCCTCTTTCAATCTCCGTATGTGACGACGAAACACCACCTACACAAACATTACAATACTATAATGGCCATGCTGTGCTTTGAACGCAGGACACCTTGATTAGCAAAACAGTCTCACGTTACTATTACGCTTTGATAAATATACAGGATGTCCCACGGATATGCCATATGGAGGGAAATAACCTTGAATATTGTAGATGGAACATTATACTGAAAGAAGACATTATATGAATTTAAAAATCAATTTAAACTGCATTCATAGATATTGAAATAATTACATGGTTGAACCGGGTATCGAACCCGTTACACGATAAAGATAATCAGCCTGTAGCTTTATCATACCAATCGAAAGGCTTCATCATAAGGATTATTTTTTGCTAACATAGTGTCCGAAATAAATGGAAGACCATGAATTTTGTTAAAATTTTGGGTGATTATTTTTCTCGTGTAACGGGTTCGATTCCCGGTTCAACCATGTAATTATTTAAATATCTATGATTGCAGTTTTAATTATTTTTTTAAATTCAAATATCATGTCGTCTTTCAGTAAAACGTTCCATCTACAATATTCAAGGTACTTTCCCTACATGTGGCAAATCCGTGGGTCGCCCTGTATATCGTCAGACGACACACTTTAATAGTACGGTCTCACAGATTGTACAAAAGCATACAATCAATTGCTGGCATACTGTCAAATACCTACGCGAGGACAAATTACGAACAGGCCATCACCTATGTGTAGAACACGATGTGCAGAACTTAGCATTATTTATGGAACAAAACATTATTGCTAAATTTTGCCAATTACCATTTTGTATGGACCATGACTTTTTGTTCTAATGCGTTCTCAAAAGCTGTTGTTCCAGAGAAGATGTTGTTCAAATTCAAAGTTGCATTTTTTTTAAGATTTCAAAACGAGCCTCATATGTAACCAGTTAAATAAGGCTCCACTCACTTGGGTTCCATCGTTTCCAAATTGCTGCACGAATTTGATCCATTCCGGGTAGTGGCACAATCTCTTGCTGGCTGCCGACCACATCTCCCTGATGGTGAAAAAATAAAATAATAGACAGGGTACATATACGGTAGCTCATATGTGGATGCTTAGTGAAGAAAGTTTATACCTAACTATCATAGTTTCTGAGTTATAGACCTTTGAATATTTGGCACAGGTATCATGTTCTGGCCTTTGGGTACATCCATAGCCCTTTTCAGCAGTGTAAACTACACTTATGAGACGCCTCTCATTCCTCAGACTCCTCTGTTTTGTGAATATTGGTAGTCGCCACTACCAATATTCACAAAACATGCAAATCTTACATAAGACTCTAGGTATTATGATTTATAGAAATTGCAGATGAAAAAAAGTTGAAAAAACATGGTCGAATTTCGATCAAATTTTTATACCATTCAGTTGTATACGCGGTACTGATGCAAACGTCAAAGAATTATTCGGACTTCTGAAACACCGTGTATTCTCACACAAATTCGCACTTATACAGGATGTTTCAGAAGTTCGACATAATTACTTTAACGTTTGAATGAGCATCGGAAATACAACAGAGTGGTAATTAATAGCATAGTAAATAATAGCGGATACCCGGCGTGTGCTTCTACGATCCATAGACCGAATATGCCTAATGCATTAGTGGTCTAAAATCACGTTCATATTATTTCCTTTTTATGGTTCCGTACCCACAGGGTAAAACGGGAACCCTATTACTGAGACTTCGCTGTCCGTCCGTCCGTCCGTCCATCCGTCCGTCCGTCCGTGTGTCACCAGGCTGTATCTCATGAACCGTGATAGTTAAACAGTTGAAATTTTCACAGACTATGTATTTCTGTTGCCGCTATAACAACAAATACTAAAACACATAATAAAATAAATATTTAAGGGGGCTCCCATACAACAAACGAGTTTTTTTTTTGCTCGTTTTTATCGATAATGGTACGGAACCCTCCGTGCGCGAGTCCGACTTGCACTTGGCCGGTTTTTTTATGAAACTGGTTTGAGGCAAACCGTTTGGATTGTCTCATAGTATATTTATTTATATATCATCATAACTAACAGACATTGGTTGAATTTTTGTGTTTCATATAAATATACCAATAGATTAATCTAAATTTGTACATGTTTTTAAAAATGTACATTGTATCAACATACATAAAGATTGAATTTCCGTAACATCGGGCGACGACTCGACTGAATTCTCTCAATTAATGACATTTCGTTGGAAAAATTGCTTCTTCTAGTTAACACAGTTTGTGTTGCTACAAGTCAAATACAGTGTTGGTATTCGCAAAAAACATGGTCACTAGTCTATGTCCAGTGGGGCTAGCACGCTAATCAAGAATAGACCTCTTTCACGGAATCGCTCGGTCACTCTCTGTCTTATTTCATACAATAGGAAGAGACAAAATCAACATACTGCGTGATGTAAGTCTTGTCTTGGAGTAGAGTCAGCTGATGGATAGACGACATTCAATGTACTTACTTATGATCCTGGACATGCATTCTTATCAGCTGAGTGAACGCTTCCGTCACAAAGTCCAGAGTCTCCCTTCTTATCCGCAGTGCCTCCGCGTAATTAGCGACCTTACGACAAATAGAATAAGCATCAGAATCGATAGCACAGTCGGTCTGCCGAAATATTACTAAAGGGCCATTCAGTCAGTAAACCCAATTTTGAACTACAATACAAAAAAAGTCCAGACATGCACTCCAAAGAAATTGTAAAGAATCTAACCCGCATTCTGCAACGACAACCACTACACTAATCCATCGTATTGACTACATATTTTAAAAAAGTAGCCGTCGCGAGACGCCTGGCAGATGTGAAACATTATGTTATTTAGAGTAGAGAGAGAGAAGCGTCGTAGCGGCGAGTGAGCGGAGTCAGCCGGTGGGCGGAGTCTAAGCGGCGGAAAGAACCGAGGAGCCACGGAGCTGCTCGAAGTTTTCGCATCACGGCATCGCGGCATCAACAGTTGCTCTCACTCGCCAAGCGCGCCATTAGATGTTACACATCAAGAAGTGATTATATTTATTAATCAACTCATACCTTTATCCTAGCCTTCGACTTTTCGACCATCTGCGCCAACAGCACAAAGGCTTGGTCCACATTGACATTGTCGTGACTGGATGTCTCCACGATGGGTATCGAGCCTTTGAACTCCTTGCGTTGAACAAGCCTCTCCGCCTCGCGCACGCCCTGCTCGCACGCCTCGTCGTTCTTCGAGGTCACGAGGACCACTGGCTTTTTGAGCTTCAAGATGTTTTGGAGTATCGCCGCCGACACTTCGTTCTAAAACACATGTGATTTTAGCCCTAATATTTGATTGATCACGACTAAGAAGACGCTTAAAGTTAAATTATGCTTAGGTAACTCTAAATGTTAAGCATTTCCGAATAACAAGAAAATAAGCATAATTGGGAACTAATCAATAGAAAGAAACTTCAGAAACATGTCATGTCGAGTAGGACTCGCGCACGAAGGGTTCCGTACCATTATCTATAAAAACGAGCAAACAAATTACGTTTGTTGTAAGGAACCCCCTCAAATATTTATTGTATTCCGTTTTTTAGTATTTGTTGTTGTTAGAGCGGCAACAGAAATATATAATCTATGAAAATATCAACTGTCTAACTATCACGGTTCATGAGATACAGCCTGGTAACAGACGGACGGACGGACGGACAGCGAAGTCTTAGTAATAGGGTTCCCGTTTTACCCTTTGGGTACGGAACCCCAAATACTAATGATAAAACCTTATAATGTTTGATCAACTAATGAGTTATGTCTGAATCATCTGCCATCTTTATCACATTCATCAACTATTTTTATTTGTAATGTGTATTTATTGAATTTGACATTTTTATTATTACTTGACACTGGCTAAAATGTCAATTTTTAATGCATTTCGTAAAAAAAGAAGTAGAAGAATGAGAAAACTGAAGGTGTTGGCTTAGGCGTCGCCTTAAACTAGTAATTTATTTGTCACTAGTGAAAGCAAGCATAGGGGTCACATAAGTACCTGTTTCTCCCATGTCCTCCCCGGCACGAGGCTGACATCATAAACGCAAAGGAACCCGTCCACGGTCAGCTTCCCATCAGGCATCAGCCTCTGTTCATACTCCTTCTCGATGCCCAACTGATTCTTGCACACATACATCAACTTCTCGGCCGACTGGAGTTTGGTAGCGATACACCTTTTCACGTATGTCTCTGTTTTGCCGACTAAAAATAAAACACATGGTCATCACGCTTATAGTCTTTAAAGAGATTGGCAGAGGTGGACTGCAGTGGACCGGCGTAGTGCCAATGTATTTTTGGTTCCAATGTAATAGGGAGATTTGGGGTGGGCTGGCATAGTACAAGTTGGTATACTTCACAAGTCTTTCTAAAGTCGGATTTCCTTACGATGTTTGCCTTCGACGTACAGCAAGTAACAATGATTATTGATAATTAAATTTGTTCACCTTTAATCGCAATAAAATCGGTGCAATCTGTCCCAAAATACTTAGAAAGTAATAACTAGGTCAAAGGTCGTAAACGAAAATAACATAATATTCGAAAAATGTTGTAGGAGTTGGAAGGAAAAATGTATCGTCTTCCTTCCATTGCGAAGCGGGAGACAAAAATAACTGTATTGGCTTAATTGCCACAGAAATAAAGAAGGCATCACGGATGCTATTTGACACTGAGTTATATCTAATAAATAAAGCACGATGTGACGTCATTTTCTCGACAGTTGGAGGATATAAAATGTATGACTGCGCGGTCAAGCAGCACCCTTAGCATGACCGTGTAGACATAAGTTTTATCTCTTTCAACTGTCAGATTTGTCGAGAAAATGTCACACTGAGCCACGTCCAGCGGTCTCAGTACGCCTGCCAAGATAAGACATTTTCTCACGGATCGTGACGTCATTTTTGTGGCAAAATCGTTACGTCTTATTTGCTAGCATGGCGTAAATATAAAATGGGTTTGACAGTTAAATACAACGTGTTTGACGTATGGATAAGATCTTATATCTTAAGTGCTAGCATGGGTTACCAAAATGTACCATAGAGACACGAATTTGACAGGTCAACGTAAAGAAATTTCTCACGGTCAAAGGCCGGTGATGAGAAAATAATTAAGCTGTAAGAAGTACATAAATATAGCATTTTATACACTATTATAACAAATAATACTTATTTTACTCCATCCTTCGCCAATATCAAGCGGAATACATGCAAAATTCTTCCGAAAACGAACACGTAAATTTATTTTCGTGTTCGACAAACAACAACAAAAAAGTGTAGAGACATTTCTATCTGTTTTATTTTCTTCCGAAAATCCCCATAATCCTATTCCACGTGATTTAAAATCCATATTTTACAAAAAATCTGTAGGTTTGAGGTTAGATTTTGTTTGGCATCATACTTTGCGTGCTTTTTGCCGTTTTACAATGTAAAGTTATTTAAATTGGCAAATAAAAATAGTATAGTGCCCAAGAAATAAATTTTAAGCATAATACCACCGACCAAATGATAATACGTAAAGCTTCCGGCATAATAAAAAAGAAGCTATGCCCAAAGATATTTTTAATCTGTGCATAAATAATCTAATATATTCTATGATGTGTATGCAGCATCTTTTTTCTTTGTAAAGCTCCGTCTCGCTCTATTTGTCATTTCAATGAACGAATGAACGAAAGATAGTAAACTGTGAGAAAATTTTAGCAGGCTGTCTAATATTGTTTTCTTATATTTACGCGAACACTATACATTGAAATTAAACTATTTGGGCAAATAAAATAGTAAATAAACGCGATAAAATCCGTAAAATAGTTTAATTTCAAGGCTGTCTAATTTTAAACATCTTGGAAGCCATGTTAGCAAATAAGATATGGGAACGCAAGTTGACAAGATGTTTTAGGGACTTGTGAGAAAACATCTTGGCAGGCGTACTGAGGCCGCAGTACAAAAAGCTCGGTGTGACGTCATTTTCTAGACAAATCTGACAGGTCATGGTCATGCTAAGCATACTGAGCCTACTGATGTTGATGATTAAGACCGCTCCAAGGCAGGTGTGAGTAAAAGAAATAGTAATCGGTGGTACAAACCTCTAAACGGCTGGAAGCACGCATCGTCCACGAACTCCGTATGCTCAACGATCTCGAACCTGTACTCCTGATCGTCGTTCTCCTTCTGAACGCTGCCCCAGTACAGAAAGTGGTCATTGTTCACCACGCGACCGCTGAAGTCAGACTGAAAAGGGATTCGGTAACTTAACGCGCTGCACCCAAAAGGCGTGTGAATTATTGTTAACTTTTTTCGAGAATGTAATCTGTATCAATATCCTCAAAGCTTAGATTTCTGTGGTAAAAGCTATGCTACGCGGCGCGTATCATCGATGATGTTCTTTGTTGAAAAAATGTGCTTAAAAATGTGCTTAAAAGACGATATTGACACTCATGACCAATTTTTGTCAATACCAAAACGAACCATATTGACAAACCAAAGAAACACATTTTCCAACGGCACGTTATAGTAAGTAAATTACCTGACTCAACACGCAGATGTGATCGACGTTGTAGTCATCGGCGTGGGTTCGGACAAATCTGTTGCAAAGACAAGACTTGCCTATGCCGAGCTGCCCCTTCTCTTTCTCAGTACCTGTTGAAGAACATCGAGATTATCACTAGCTAAGACGGTGAAGGAAATCATTGTGATGAAAACTGCAAGTTTAAGGCCACCAAACTACTATGCAATTCAAATGAGAATAGGATCGACTTTGCGCCATATTGTGACGTGAAAAAACGAATTTATGACTTTAAATAATTAAATATTCTATTACGACAATTTACTACTAATTTAACCTTTTTATTTATATTTGATGTAGGTACTATTATTATTGATATGCAAATTCTTATTATTTTTTATTGACATTTGACAGATAGAGCTTATTAACATTCCTATTCTTATTTGGAATCGCATAGTAGTTGTCGATAGACATGTGTGCCAATTCTGGTGGTGTAAGCATTTGCAAATATTTAACAAACGATAGTTCTAATGGTGTGATCGTAGGCCAATTGACTGCACCAGGTGGTTTCCTGTTTGATTCCCGTCAGTGGTAAATTTTGGAATTTTCCCTCGGTGTAACTGGGATCTCCCCCAGTCTATTTTACAGTACCCATAGTACAAGTGTGGCTTAGTTTGAGAATATGCAATGAGTATGTGTTGTCTGGAGATATTATATTTAACTAGACCATACTTTGAGGAGATAAAAATAGAATTGAAATTGCAATCAATTCACTCACATTACAAACAGCACACCAATGTGAACTCAAAAAACACTTTGTAACTTTCAATGCACACTACAACAACCTTACAATACAGATACAATAAACATTTAGAGATGAGACATACAGTTGTCACCAGAGATATTTGGCAACGAGGAAAATCAGTAAAACTCAAGTTCAGTTTATATGTATACCATCAATAACAAAACATTATCAACTTTCTCGTAAGTATATATATGACAAACAAAAATCTGTATACACCTACACATGAAAACAGGAAGTAGTATAGATAACAATACATCAATAGCAATTGTGTTTCATTCAATACAGCTGTTATCCGGCAACATTCAAATATGAACTTTAGCCATTCCGTAACAAAGTTTAGATTTAAAGAAGTATGTTATCTATGGTTGTAGTATCATTGAAAACTTCCAATAGAATAGTAAATTGGTGGGTGTTTAATTAAATTATTGAATTTAATTGTGTTTTTGATGTGTAGAGGCAGTAACTCATTGAGAGAAGCAAGTTGTCTGGCCTTTTTTTTTATAATTTACTGTCTATGACTTCACATAATATAAATTTATAACCTGTATTGAACAAATGGTCCAATCCCCCTTAACTTTAAAAACCTTCACACATCTATGGCAAGTCGACCAAGATGTGTGGAGAAGTAAAGGGGAGGCTTTTGCCGAGGAGTGGGACACATAAAGGCTAGTAAAAAAAAAAAAAACCTGTATTGCAGTGTTTTATTAATTATATGTGTATGATAAAATTATAATTATAATATAAAAAAATACATTTGTAATGTAAGAATATACATTCATTATCATTTCAGCTTGCAATATTGCATTGGATAAATCTGTAAGGATATTGTAAATGAGTTTTAAATAAATAAATGTTTAATTGGAAAATGTTTACGTAAGCATGAGGGGAGGGGGTAAGAGCTTTGCTTACTTTTGCTGACAAGGGGGATGGGGGCGTAAATAATTGTAATAAATATGCTTATGTAATATTTGAACTGTCCATTATTGACAATTCATAAGTACCTGTATTGTGTTGTTTGAATAAAAAAATTAAGATTCTAATTGAGATGGCAGGAAGAGCTAGTCTCTCACTTACGGGAGTGGTCCCCGATTGGCTGTGGACCGCAACAAGTAGAAAAAGGGAGGGGAGGCCTTTGCCTTCCAGTGGGACAGCCAAAGCTTGATATAATATGATTCTAATTCCTATTTTTGTGTTGTTTAAAAGTTACCTTACCTACCTTACTGTAGTGAGTGAAATTTGATTCTTGATGGGTACTGTGTCAAAAAATCAAGTTTGGTTATTAAACATATTGACATTGGCAGAATCTTAATGGGCCTGATTTAATGCAGAGAGCATTAAAAAAAACAATGTTTTGGATGTTCACTTATTCAACATCACACATAAAATACCTAGATTTATTTAGTGTGTTTCACATAGGCACCTATTCAATGTTGTTCTCAAGATGTTAAGATAAAATAATTGATGTAGGAACTTTGTATAACTATGGATACAATGATCAAACATTGACACAGTGTGAAGTCATTCACAAAGAAGTGAGCGACATATTTACAAATAACAATCAACTATAAACCATTGCAAATACTTTATCTCATGCAGCGATGTTAGCACGCATGTCAACAAAAGACCTATGTTACAGATTGACTTGGTCAATCTCTGTCTTATTTCGTACAAAAAAGAGATATAATCAACATATTCTGTGGCATAAGTCTAGTCTTGGTACTCATGGTACTCCTACTTACAGGTTCTCTGTTGTACATTGTTAAAATGTGCCATTACCAAAATACAAATAAAATGTTTACAATATTAAACAGCACTAAAGTATGAGTTCAGCTAACTCAATCAGAGAGTATAATATAGTTACTAACATTAAAAAAAAATTATAATGCAGATAAGAATATTAATTTGAAATTTAAAATAAGAATAAAAAAAAAAACTTACCAGAAAGTCCAACCACAGACACAGTGACCAGTTTGCCACCAGAGTTGTCCACTTTTTTTGCCATTTTCACAGATTTATCACTCAACAATTAGACAACAAAGTAAAATATTATAATTACATGATACACACATCACAACACTTAGCAGACTGTTCGCTTATCAACGCGGAAACGTTAAATATGTACATTAAACTACAAATATCTGAAATAGACTAAATTAAAAGTAATTCAAGAATCAGTCACAACCAATTGCATCCAAATTACAAAAGGAAACGTAATTTATAGTGCAATGTGGTAAAGAAATAGGTATCGTACGACTATCAACAGTATAATGTGCCAATTAGTAAGAAAGGAATGGAATGAAATTAATGTTGAAGCAAGCCAGATGTCCAAACAGGATCACACGCCCCATTCGAATATGCACTTCGAATTAAGTTAATTTTACCACCCAGTCTACGGCCAACGTGAAATAATAGTTTTATCATAAGATAAACTGTGTACAACGAATCGCAAAATTGATAAATTTATCATCCCTTCTAATGCTCCGCACTTTGACACATTTTTTAGCCAGCGCGTACGAGTTGCGAAACCAGTAGTATATACAGATTTTGTGTCAATTTCTTACGTACATATTCAACATTCTATTAATCGTAAATTTTACATCTTCCACAGTAATTTGAGATTATAATATCGTAAAAAACGCAGTTAGTAATTCTTGATTGACACAACTAGCTTTGCTTTTCACAGCAGTGCTGCCAATATAAAAATCTGTCTGTCTATGACAAATTGTCATAAATTGAAAGCCCCGTAAATAATCCTAATTTTACCCGGACTATTTTCATAAGAATAAAGAAAGACTAGAAAAAATCTAATAAATTTTATCGCGTTACGAACGTGTTTTAGTAAAGCATGATTAAACCCTAGATCAACAATATACTACCTTACATAGGTCAGTAGAACGCCCGCCTTGGACCCCTCCGGTAAAGCTGTTAAGGCCACGCACGGGCAACAGCGTAGTCCTTTTCAAAAATAAAAGCCCCGCCTTGAACGTAAGGGGTGCAAGTTCAAATCCCGAGCCCGCACCTTTATGATAATTTTCATGAGTGAATGTCATTTTAAATATTGATTACCACTTCCTGAACGGTGAAGAAAAACATCGCGAGGAAACCTGCACGTTTATAGAAAGGCGTTTGAAGTTCAAGACTATAGCCCAAAATCTCCCTCGTATGTAGGGAGAATATGCCCGGTATAATGACAATAGGCTCGCCCCCTATTACATTGGGAGTGGGCGGACTGCAGTGCACCTCTGCCTACCCCTGCGGGGAGTACAGGCGTGATGATGTAATATATATAACATCATTATAACATCACGCCTATATTCCTTTAAGGGTTAAATTTGTCAAGATAAAGTTAAATATTTTCGCGCCTAAGCACGCTATTTCCGTACATTGTTAACCTTAAACCTTAACATACCCATACCCCTGCGGGGAATACAGGCGTGATGATGTAATATTATTATTACACACGCCTATAGTCCTGTGTTTGACAAAGAGTATAGTAATATATTAAGAGGTGTTAGAGATAACTAATGATATTGGTGTATATCTTTAATAATCTACGATTTACCTCAAAACTTGAAAAAAAAAATATACGCGTCGAATTGAGAACCTCCTCCTTTTTTTTTTGTCGGTTAATAAAATTAACCAATAAACTATAATACAACGCCGCACTATAAAAAAAAACATTAAAATACTTTCTAATAATATGTGAAGAAAATTTTATTTTTGTTTGCCTTCATAGCCGCTAAGCCACCAAAAAAAAATTTCTTTACACACCAGATAATAACTATATATATAATTTAGAGTCTTTTAAGTCCTCTATGGTGTAGGTCGAAATATATATAGTATTTTTGTAACTGCAACACTAAATTTGACATTACTATTTCGAAAACACAAGCGCAAATGTCTCGCCGCGATATTTTCTTGAGAAATGACTTCTACAAATGATGGAAAAGACGTGAAAAGTAATCAAACTAGTGGCCCAAAAGGCAAAACATACTACATTGAACTTTACAAGGTAAGTTTTATTCTTAATATCATCAACATCACCGTGTATAGTACGACGCCGTTGTGCACAAGAAGTTCACCATGGCCGCCATTTTTCTCTATCATAAACCTTGTTTTCGTATTATTTGCTCTTATAATTGCTACATCTTACATTTCCTAATGGTTTTCATGAGAAAAACATGTTCTGTGTAATATTCATGTATGCAAGAGGTATATAAAGTTCAGTTTCCATTAATATTGCAGCCTGTAAGCATGCTGAAAAAAATTAAAAAATCATGGTGTATTCTTGTGATTTTTCTATCCGAATAATCCCGAAAAGGATGTAAATTTACTAGTTATAATGTTTATTTTCTTTATGAACATTTTGATTAGGTTTCCTGCTTTATTTTGATATTAGGAGTGACTATTGTAGATAATCATGAATGGGTAGAGTAGGTATTCACTCTGATGACGGACAGACGTATATCAACACGGCGATGTCACGTAGGCCCTAGCGACTTATCATCATTAAAAAAAAACAGTTTTGTGGTCAATGCATTGTCAGCTGTTCCTATAATTACATTATCATTCCTGGTAACAAGACTATGATATCAAATTTAGACAAGATGTAAATGTTTTTGCTTGAGTCTGTTTAAATGAACCCGTCAAACTGTGTTTAATTAAAATTGATTATCTATTATTATGGGATGTAAATGTCCCATGTCGATCTCAACTAATATGGTTTCCATACCAACCATAGTACCAAATAGTGTTTCAAGTTAGAACTCATTTCCACCAACAGCTGCTTTATTTTGGCATAACATATACCTACACAAATCACCGATGATTCACTTAAGCAACTATGTGGAACTTCACAATTGAATCAGAGATTTATATGGTAGCTAAGTCCCTCAATACAGTAGTCCTTTCAAACATAAAATATTAATACTGATGCTCACATTACAAGTTGTTTTATTTCAATGAAGCAGTTCTCGAAAGTCTTATGAAGTTGGCCAAGGCACTTAAGCCGCTGTGGCAGTTCATGGCATGAATCCTCCTTGATTTTTAATGAAGTCTACCTGCTATAATAACAATTAAGTTACCCCATTATTATAATACTCACATATGTATGTTAAGAACAGTGAACAATTGTGACTAACTATATAGGATACTGACCCCTGGAATTCTTGTTATCTACATGTTTATGATTCTAGAAATTTGTGTGACTTCTAAGGTTATAAAATGTAAACAAACATTACATATTTTCAAACATTTGATTATGTATGTTTGAACTGTAAACCAATGACTCACATGTATATCTATTGCCTTCCTTATCATCATTTAATGGTGATGATTTAAAAATAGTCTGCAAGTTTTACGTTTTTATATTTGGCTTCTACCAAAATCATTATGATTTGGTAATATGTTTCTCAAAGAAAATTATGATAACTTGAGTTTTGAATTAACTGCCTACCCAAATATTTAAATTATTTCTATTTTTATATCTAAGTTTTTAATTAACTTTTGTAAGACTATATAGATACTATCATCATCTGATAATTATTTTAATAATAACAAAAAAGGGGTCCAATTTTGAGAACACCCCTCCTTTTTGCAGTCAGTTAAATATATTATTTATCGGTTAGGAAAAGAAATACTGAAGTTAAATAACAATCTCTACTGAATCTTATCTCAACATAATAAAATACTTTGACTTATACTATAGCATATCTACTAAAACTGCGTGATCTTATCATGCTTAGTGATAACAATTATATTTTTGCAGTTACATAGATAATTATCCACTAGTAGGCCATAGACTGGAGCCCTACGCCCGTCAAAACACGCGATATTTTTTTTGCCATACCAAAACTATCTGTATTTATTCTTAGAAGAAGTACATTATGTATTTAACAAAATGTCAACAATGATGCAAGTGAATATTGATGTGTGCTCATGTGTCTTATCACAGAAATGAAATCTTTAAGTATATTTGCACATACTCATACATACATTTTCAAGTTAATTGGCTCAGTCTGAGTAAAAGGTGTCTTATGATCATGTGTATATAAAGAAAAGTTAGCAGACATGCAGGCGTGTCCATGTTTAGTCATAATGAAATAGGAGCTAAGACTTTCTTTTGCCATCTTATGGCATACTCCTCAATGAGAGAAGATTTGGGCCTTAAGTACACCATGATGTCTCACTGCTGTTTACCAAATATTAGTTTCAATTTTCGACAGTTAACTCTGTCCAAAATTTACAGTTTTTTGAAAGATTGGTTGGTCTCCTTCACCAAGTGATCAAATTTTACAATTCTCCATTCACGCTAGTTTAAATCCACTGGCGTTCATTTCAGCTGGTATACATAAAAAAATGCACAATACTGTATGTCTTGTGGCCCAAAGTATCCTCACGATTAGGAAATACATTTTATTATAGGTTATCAATGTTATAACAATATGTTATTTGAGCTGTATCATGTTACTTATGCATAGACAGTTCTTTGTAACTTGACATTGTCGGTGTCAAGTAAGTTACTCACCATATTATGTGTTTCTATGTATTTAGAGTGTGGGAATTAGAATGATATTGCCAAACAACACAAACTCTACGTATGGTCCCAAACTAAGCAACTCTGGTAGTATGGGTACAATACTATGGACAATTCCAATACCCAGCCCATGGCAAATTATGTTAATGTTGTTTTTGAAGTTTTCTGCTGACATACATCGAATCCACAACCACCTAATCCACCTGGCAGTCTATGCTCGAACCATTACACCTAAACGTCGTAAATTTTATCATTAGTTAGTCATTTAGTTGACCAAT
The DNA here is from genome assembly GCA_914767695.1 of Ptilodon capucinus. NCBI lineage: Eukaryota > Metazoa > Arthropoda > Insecta > Lepidoptera > Notodontidae > Ptilodon > Ptilodon capucinus. The sequence continues at coordinate 5,977,036 of OU611831.1, forward strand.
GAACACTTGCGAGAAATGGCGCCAGTTATTGCGGACATGTACATTTACACGTGACGATTCCCTTTTACTATTCAACAAGTGATCAGTCTTTATTACTATAGCCCTTTTCATGTCCCACTGGTGGGCACGGGCTTCCCTTCAATGCCAGGATGATTCAGGCCATAGTCCACCACGCTGGCCCAATGCCGGTTGGCAGATTTCACACATCTATCGAGAACTAGTCAATCTCATAAGCTTTTTTACAAGATAGTGTTTGTATTGAACAGTCGTTGGACGCGCGGCTGAGCGGCGACTGTGATCTGCAGGAGCGCACGCGTCACGTGTGCGACGCGTGGCGGCGGATCCACAGCCTCTGCCAGCACTCGGCGCCGTCGACACACCCCCATCTGCTCAGCTGGCTTCAACGTCACACAGCCAAGACTGTGCTGCAGGTAACAAACACTTCCTAATCAATGAAATTTGAGAGTATAGCTAGATACCTCAATGTGCTTAAGAGATATCCAAAAACAAACTGGACTGTCTAGTCTCGCAAGTCGCGCGCGTCGTAATTTTTCGGCAATACAAAAACGAACTGAATTAACTTGCAGATAAAGCTTATTCTTCAATGAAATTTCATTGACAGTGTAAGCAAATTTTGAACAGTAATACAATCTATAAGTATATTTACGCAGAGTTCGTTTTGGTAATGGAAACAAATTAGCAGCTCGCGTCTTTACGCGTGTGCTTAATACGTGGCTGAAATACTCAATACATTACTTCTGTCTACAGACGGAATGGCATAAATCGGAAAAAAAAGATGATCTTCACAAACTCCTGGAAGAGGCGATCGACAACTTCATCAGCGAGTGTCGGTCAGCCACTACCAGTCGAGATGGCATCAGCCCGCCCTGGGAGTGCCAGCTTGTGCAGCGCGGGGAGTGGTTCCAGCGGATCCTGGGGAATCCCTGGGGACACCCCACACTCAGGGTGCTGCTGGACTCTGAGGCCGAACCGCCCTCGGATTCGGAAGGTAGGCTGATAATGTCTTCCAAAGATATGTGTTTAAGTTATTTGACACAGCCAAGCAATACTGGACCTAATTACCACAGGACTAGAAGTCCTAGTACATCGCCGCGACCTGACAGTCGTACTGATTTGGTCCCCTTCTTAATCAATATGAGAGAAAAAGAAAAAGTCGTCATATCCCAAATTGAATTTTCACACCAGTTTGTGCTGGGCTTAAAAATATTCTTAACTGACAGAAAAACAACAAAGTGATCCTATAAGGGTTCTCCATTCTTCCCTTTCGAGTTACAGAACTCTAAAAAATAATGGCAAGATAATGAGGATACCCAACATTGGGTCAATACTGACTGAAGATAATGCTGAATAACTACTACTGACCCTAATGGTCCAATGCATTAGCAATTCCTCTGATATGCTTATTAGAATTTCAATTTTGTAAATATGATATTGAACATGAATTTGCTGATGAAATTAATTTGTGAGTGAATCGCGGCAACGAAATTTAGCAGGAATTGCTACTGTAAATAATTAAGGAGTACATTAAATTTCCAAAATAAAAACCTTTCGTAACTTTTCGTATGCTCACCTGCGCAACGTCAAAAACGTCCCAACTGCCGCGTCATTTGAAGCGCACGTGGCTATGAATCTATAGATAGATAACTCTTTATTGTCCCACCTCTTAGAGAAATACAAACTATACATGTACGATAAAAAAAAATAATTAAGTGCAACAATAGGCGGCCTTATCACTAAAAGTGATCTCTACCAGACAACCTTTGGATGGAGAGGTATTAAAGTACTAGTAAGGACGAGTGGTACTAAACAAATAAATATATACATCATCACGCCTGTATTCCCCGAAGGGTTAGGCAGAGGTGCACTGTTGTGCGCCCACTCTTCGCCGATGTATTTTGGTCCCAATGTAATAGGGGGCGAACCTATTGCCATTATACCGGGCACATTCCCCCGCAATACGAGGGAGCTTTGGGCCATAGTCCACCACGCTGGCCCAGTGCGGGTTGATGAACTTCACACGCCTAGACGTGCAGGTTTCCTCACGATGTTTTCCTTCACCGTTCAGCAAGTGGTAATCATTGTTGGAAATGACATTCGCACATGAAAATTACCTCAAGAGGTGCGGGCCCGGGATTTGAACTTGCACCCCTTACGTTCAAGGCGGGCGTTCTTGCCCACGAGGCTACCACTGCTAACTTAGACTATACGATAATTAAATTAATTTACGAGAATATCCTTATATACTATATCTGTAACTAGCTGTTCGGGCGAACTTCGTACTGCCTTAGAATGAGTGACATACGAAAGCAGCGACACCTACCGGGTCCAATTCTGAATCTAAACTATCCAGGGTGCCATCCAAATGCATACAAAAAAAATCATTGAAATCGGTCCAGCCGTTTAGGAGGAGTTAGCTTACAACGAAAAGTGGCATATATATATGTGAAGCTTTCCAAACTTTGAGCTCAGACCTGCATTCCGGCATCTGAAAGCTTAAGATGCATTGATCGGTATGCCATTTTAAATGTCCCATTCTCTTGTTTAGTTCTAGAATGGCTGAAGGACGAGCGGTGCGTGATGTTCGTGACGCGGTTGCGTCAGCTCGCCGCCGACAAGCGTTGCGTGGACCTCGCACTGCTGCTCGTCTCTGCCGTCATGGACCGTGTCCGCGCATCAGACAAGCCCACCCCTGATACTGTTGACGAAGCTAAAGGTATGTTATCTTAACATTATGGAGGGTAGAGGTAAGAAGAATCATCTGTGTATTGAAAAAGTGTCCGTCGAAATGCATTAATTATGGGTGGCGCCACATTAGCATCAGGGTAAATTTAAAAGGAAGCGCCAAATATTATTAGAGTAGTCAATAAGCGCAGGTAACGAAATAAAATCACTCTAGGTGCATGGTTCCTTGTAATAATTATTTAAGGTTGTACTTACTACATTATTTTGTACAACGTAAGTTGTTGAAATTTTCAATAACTACTTTAGTCGACAATTCTATTAAATTTTTAAACTCTGCATACTTCAGTTCGTCTACAATAGCTATATTCATACCATACTCTTTGTCTACACCACCAACTCCACCAATTGTGAAAGGTTTTTGAACTGTTATTTATATCATACAGCTGGAAACTTTTTAAATTTTCTCCCATATGAGATGATTCTCCTTCGCTCTACACTCCATACTTAACATATTGAACGCCAAAACGGACTGATAGCTTACATTTCCTAGAGTCGCACCAATATACCCACGGTTAAAAGGCGAATTGACGCAAGCGCCATTTTGGTAACTTTGCATCAATGACAACCAGTTCGAAAAAATCGCTGATTTCTACGACGATATCAATAATCGTCCAACAATCGTTGGCGTGTTTTTTGCCAATATTATCAGACACTTCTTGAAAATTCAAAAGACCTTTCGTTTTTTATGGGGCAATGCTAGGCTGTACTGCAAGGCCGTGCGGGAGGTCCCTTGCCTTAGTAAAAAAGAGTCGAATCGCAGTCTTATGGCCACTTGGACGCTACTGTAGTGATTCAGGGCGTCGGACACACGGTGCCTGACCCCTGGACTCAACGTATTGGTGGTCATAACTTACATAGCCTCTAGTCTGGCGTGCAATGTGTTAAGATATAGTTTCACAATCACATGTGGTATTGTGTTGATTCTGTTGGCACCAAACTAAACTTAGCATATTGCCGTCCTTCGTACGGACGTAATGTATGAGCGAGACGGTAATAAACAAGTGCTGTCTAGTATAGTTTGTTTTCAAACCCAATAATTTGTTGAAGTGGTAGCCTAGGCAGTGGTAGCCTCGTGGGCAAGAATACCCCACCTTGAACGTAAGGGGTGCAAGTTCAAATCCCAGGTTCGCACCTCTGAGATAATTTTCACGTGCGAATGTCATTTCCAACAATGATTACCACTTGCTGAACGGTGAAGGAAAACATCGTGAGGAAACCTGCAAGTCTATAGTCAGGCGTGTGAAGTTCACCAACCCGCACTGGGCCAGCGTGGTGGACTATGGCCCAACTCACCCTTGTATTGAGGGGGATTGTGCCCGGTATAATGGCAATAGGCTCGCCCCCTATTACATTGGGACCAAAATACATCGGTGAAGTGTGGGCGCACTACAGTGCACCGCTGCCTACCCCGTCGTGGAATACAGGCGTGATGATGATGATGTATTTAATTTGTTAAAAGTTGCAATCTATTGTTGGTTTCATTCACATAGAAAATTGGAACTGTGAAAAAAAAGGGTTGCGGCTCTTCTTAGTGAAAGGTTTTTTTACAGACAAATCCAACCCTGAACACGCAGAGCCGACGTTCGCGGATGTGTTGAAATCGGATGCTGGATTCACAGTGGACGTGTGGGAGCTGCTCACTGATATAGAGTTTGTACTACTGCACAAGAGAGACAAGCGGTCCAAGTGTATTGAACTGGTGAGTTCATTTTATTTATTTTTAATTTTTTAATTTATTTCTTGATTTACTTGTACAATAAGTATCTCATAAACGCACCATGATACAGACCCCGAGTCTAGTTTTATTGGCACAAACAATGTTTTATAAGGATCTTTGGAAATAAATTATTCGTATTCTTCTTCTTATTCATTTTGTTAAAACTATAAATTTATGGTTATTCTCAATTTTTTTTACTTGTCAAGAAATACACTCCAAAAGCATTCAACTACCCTAGTCGTCTAGGGTAGTTGAATGATAAACAGGGCAATTTTTTTCATTTATTATAATAATGGCCTTCCCTGAAACTTCATATGTTCAAGGATAATTTATTTTTTTAATAATATTTGTGAAGATGGTATATCCTTAACTGTCATTAGTGCATAGTGTTATACAGGGTGTGCCACGGATATGCCACATGGAGTGAAAGTACCTTAAATATTGTAGATGGAACATTTTACTGAAAGAAGACATTATTTAAATTAAAAAAAAACAATATAAACTGCATTCATAGATATTTAAATAATTACATGGTGGAACCGGGAATCGAACCCGTTACACGAGAAAAATAATCACCCTGTGGCTTTATCATACCGATCGAAGGCTTCATCATAAGGATTATTTTTTGCTAGTAATATAGTGTCAGAAATAAAAGAAAGACCATGAATTTTACAGGTTTAATTTGATTATTTTTCTCGTGTAACGGGTTTGACTCCCGGTTCAACCATGTAATTATTTAAATATCTATGAATGCAGTTTAAATTGTTTTTTTAAATTCAAATAATGTCTTCTTTCAGTAAAATATGCCATCTACAATATTTAAGGTACTTTCCCTCCATGTGGCATATCCGTGGGACATCCTGTATATAATTTCGCACTTCTGATACAGCCTGTATACTCTTAATTTGTAAGTCATCGGGCGAGGGGTATGAGGTAGATGCCAATGTGTAATATTGTGTTCAGGCGAAGCAAACGCCGCTCCGGGACGGGTACCAGCTGGTGGAGCGGCTGCAGAGTCGGCTCGAAACGTCCCCGCGCGAGAAGAAACTATGGAAGAACGCCAAAGATATCGCCACACTCATTGCGCAGGTGAACATTGTTGCCATATTTTTTAGGGTGACTCAATTAGCGAGACTCAATTACTAAGACTCCGCTGTCCGTCCATCTGACTGTCACCAGGCTGTATCTTATGAACCGTGACAGTTAGACAGTTGAAATTTTCACAGATGATGTATTTCTGTTGCCGCTATAACAACAAATACTAAAAAAAACAGAATAAAATAAATATTTAAGGTGGCTCCAGGATCAGAATTTTTTTATTCATGTAAAACAATACAGTCATTAGTACTGATGATGATGATTTAATATTTTTTTTAATTTATATTTATACTCTTATACAACAAACGTGGCCTATACTCCTATAAAGTATAAACGTGGCCTATACTCCTATAAAGTATAAACGTGGCCTATACTCCTATAAAGTATAAACGTGGCCTATACTCCTATACGTTTTTTGGCCGTTTTTATAGATTATTTATTTGTAGATGATTCAAGATGATTTTTTTTTTGTAATCGCCAAAACTATTACAAATACACAGGTACATATAGCTCTTGTGTGTTACCTTTAGAGCTGTTTTTAATAATAATAATAAGATAATAATACGTTACGGGGAATATCCCGTAATAAATATATTAATATCGGCGTGTGTATATTGTTACAAATACAAATCTCGGCTACTGAAGACTCCACACATCAACGGAAGCAATAACTTAACTTGTAGGCTGTTTAATTATTAATGTCTAGGGATTAGTCATTTTATTTATAACTAGCTGTGCCCGCGACTTCGCCCGCGTGGACTTTAGGGAGATTACCCGGAAATATGGGTATTATGTTTTTCCCGCGGAACCCTAATGCTTTTTCTAAAATTAAAGTAGCCTAAGTTACGCCCTGGAACGTCAGCTATCTGTCAGTGAAAGTCCCATTGAAATCGGTTCAGCCGTTTAGAAGTTTACCTCAAACAAACAGACAGACAGACAGACAGACAAAAAAAATCAAAATTGCGTTTTCGTTATAGGTATCGTATATACTTTCATACGCATTTGGTAAAAAAGTGTTATTTTGATATTACAAACAGACACTCCAATTTTATTTATTTGTATGTATGTATGTATAGACTAGCTGTGCCCGCGATTTCGCCCGCGTGGACTTTAGGGAGATTACCCGGAAATATGGGTATTATGTTTTTCCCGCGGAACCCTAATGCTTTTTCTAAAATTAAAGTAGCCTAAGTTACGCCTTGGAACGTCAGCTATCTGTCAGTGAAAGTCCCATGGAAATCGGTTCAGCCGTTTAGAAGTTTACCTCAAACAAACAGACAGACAGACAGACAAAAAAATTTAAAATTGCGTTTTCGTTATAGGTATCGTATATACTTTCATACGCATTTGGTAAAAAAGTGTTATTTTTATATTACAAACAGACACTCCAATTTTATTTATTTGTATAGATATAGATGATTCTAGATGATTTTTTTTTGTAATCGCCAAAACTATTACAAATACACAGGCACATATAGCTCCAGTGTGTTGCCTTTAGAGCTGTTTTTAATAATAATAATAAGATAATAATACGTTACGGGAAATATCCCGTAATAAATATATTATTATCGGCGTGTGTATATTGTTACAAATACAAATCTCGGCTACTGAAGACTCCACACATCAACGGAAGCAATAACTTAACTTGTAGGCTATTTAATTATTAATGTCTAGAGATTAGTCATTTTATTTATAATAATTAATTTGTATAATCGAGTATATAAGAAACTAGTCGATTACTTTATTAATTCATAAAATATATCAATGTTTCATGTTGGCAACACCAATCAATGAGAGGATATAGAATTACATGTGAGCCCACCTGGGTTCTCTTTTGCTGTTCGGAGCCTACAAGTAAAGACAATATACAACGTACGTCGTTATTATTGGCCAACCTACGCCCTGCTTCAACGCTACCCTCCACGGTCGCAGTGTTTCTGTCCCTTCGTAACAGTATGTGTGGGCAGGTGGTGATAACCCGGTGCATGGTGGTGCCGGTGTGCACGGGTGCGTCGCGCACGGCGCTGTACTGCTGCGCGCGCTCGCTGGTGCGCCTGCTGCCGCCCGCGCGCCTGCCCGCCGCCGCCGCCGCGCTGGCCGCGCCCGCCGCCACCGCGAGACATCTGCACACGCTCGCCGCCGCCGTCGACGCTCAGGTCTGTATACACAAACACCATACACGGTGCTGTACTGCTGCGCGCGCTCGCTGGTGCGCCTGCTGCCGCCCGCGCGCCTGCCCGCCGCCGCCGCCGCGCTGGCCGCGCCCGCCGCCACCGCGAGACATCTGCACACGCTCGCCGCCGCCGTCGACGCTCAGGTCTGTATACACAAACACCATACACGGTGCTGTACTGCAGCGCGCGCTCGCTGGTGCGCCTGCTGCCGCCCGCGCGCCTGCCCGCCGCCGCCGCACGACGCAAACACCATACACGACATCAACCACCCGCACACACACACACGCACACACACACACACACACACACACACACACACACACGCACACACACACACACACACACACACATTCATAGTCGATTTATAGTCGACATTAAAATTTGAAATGAGTCTCTATACTTTTAAAGGTGCGAATTAGGTTGTTAAATACACAAAGACGCTCACACTGCTGATATACTAGCACCAAATTAAACCGAGTGTCTTATCGGCTGTATTGTATAAGAATGACATAAACAAATTCAAGTTAGCTGATTATTTAAATTCAAATTCACCCTTGTATTTCATCAGCTGATGCACTACTAGTGTAGTCTTCTTAAATATATATTTTTTTACTGTAATTTCCAGAGCACGGCTGATATGAAGCCGTTCGTGTGCGAGCTCTACGTGCGCGCCATCACCGCCGGCATGAACGAGCTGGAGAGACTCAAACTGAAGACTGAGAAGGTATGGTTTTAGTTTCAGGGTATTTTTAAGGGTTCCGTTCCTAAGAAAGAAAAAAACTAAACCCTTATAGGATTACTTTGTTGTCCGCCGTCTGTCATGACCCTTTTTCTCAGAAACGCGTGAAGAAAACTGTAAGTTTATTGTTCGAAAATGATTTTTGCGATTACAAACTTATTTTGCAGTTACTTTGTATAGGGACACCAGTATACCAACTACAAAGTTAAGTTTGTCTCACTATCCAGTTTATCTTTTCGTTAGTAACGCTCGGTGCTTTCGCAGTTTAGGTACGGAAGCCTCGGTGCGCGAGTCCAGCTCGCACTTGGCCGGTTTTTTTTTTATGGTTCATGAATTCGGTCGTATGTTCAGTCGGCAGAGGCCCGGCTGGCGGAGCAGACCCTGGCGGCGTGGCTGACACAGCTGGCCGCGCTGCTGGCGGGCAGCACGCGCGTGCGCTGCGAGTGCGCGCTCACCGCCTTCTCCCTCCACCCCTCCGCCGCCATGTACGAGCGGATACAAGCCGCGCCGCCGCTGCCGCCCGTTGTGAGTACTAGCGGCCCTACTGACACAGCTGGCCGCGCTGCTGGCCCGCAGCATGCGCAGCTAAACACACCCCCCCCAAACAAAAATAGGCATATTTCGTCCATTACACATGCGTCGGGATAACCTCGACTAAATGCGAGCGGCAAAGGATAATATCGTGTGAGGGTGTGAGAGGTCTAAGTATATCAATTTAGCCATAGATTGACTGAATAATGAAGATATATCCTATGCTCTCGATTTGCAGGACATTCAAGAGCCCAGGAAAGAACTGGCGGCTTCGGAATTCGGCAGCTGGGCGAGCGACAGCCGCTCGCAGACCAACTTCGTCAAGACTTCGGAGACGCTCAACCTGAAGCGGACGCAGCATCAGACCAATGTACTGTCTACTGCAATTTTGGCTGAGGGCGAAGCCTTAGGTCTCAGCCCGGATCTTTGTCAGGATATCACTGTTTTGCTATCCGGACCTCGACTCAAGACACTATCTTGGGACATGGATAGGTTTGTTATAATTTATATTTTATCTCTTATTCTATTTATAAGTTGCCGTGACTCGAGGGAGATTTGGGCCATAGTCCACCACGCTGGCCCAGTGCAGGTTGGTGAGCTTCACACGCCTTTCTATAGACGTGCAGGTTTCCTCACGATGTTTTCCTTCACCGTTCAGCAAGTGGTAACCGTGTTGTACGTGTACTGTGTAGGGAGTTGCTGCTGGAGAAGTGCCGCTCGTACATGGAGCGCACTGCGGGCGGCACGCGCGCGCTCACCACCGAGCTCAAGTACCTCAACCTCGACCCGCGGGACTACCGCCATCTGCCGGAGGAGCAGGACGACGACACCGACATGTACTACGGCATCGAGAAAGGTACCGCCTATACTACCACACGCCTGTATTCATGCCTAAAGCGGCTTTCAGACTACGCCCTAATATAAAATTGCATATAATATATAGATCTATGAGCTATATACTATATTATAGCTTAGTCTGAAAGCCGCTTAAAGCACACCGGTGCGTCGATATTAACAACAGAAAACGCCAACTAAACAGAATAAATGTCACAACAACATTTTTACTTCTCAATTTCACGAATATAATATTGAATTCTTGTCTCAATAGGGTATGAGCACCTAGTGGAACAATACCAGGAGCCGGAAGAGATATGGCAAGACGCGGAAGACCCCGAGCGCACGACGAGCGCGCACTCCTCCGACTTCGAAACCAAAGCCACCCCAAGAATACGACGCAAAAAGAAGTCTAAAAAGATCGACATAGACTCCGACGAAGATCTAGACCCATTGAGCGCCGTAGCAGAGGCCAAGAGAACTGCAAAGAAGAAGGAAAGACCACACAGCAAAGAAAGAAGTAAAGAACGCGCCCCAGCGAAAGCTAAGACGAAAATACCAGAAGACCCGCTCGCGACGGACCCACTGTCTATAACGACTGCCGAAATCAAGAAAGATGGAAACAAAGAGAAGAAGAAACGGGAAAGAAAGAAGAAAGACAAGGTCAAACCTGAACAGCGGTCTAGTTCCCTATCTAATCTTATAGGCATGAAAATATCTCAAATTGAAAAGCACACTGAAGACAAAGTGAATCCGTTGTCAATAACTGACAGCGATTATGATAGCCAAGGAAAATCATCTCTTAATTCCGAGGGCAATGACCCGTGTGTGGTATTCGATGGACTTTTCTCTATGGACGAACTTAAGTCCCCGGATAGGAACTCCGATAAACTGGGCCTAATGAAGAACAATGAAGTTCACCTCACCAATGGCGCCATCACCTTTAACTCGCCTATGAAGAAAATCAACAATACCGATGTTCGCAACTCTGTGAATGATGCCAGAAATGTTATGCATTACAGTTTACCTTCTCCAAATAGTGATCGGTACCAACAAGCTGAGAATCAACCCAAAGAAAAACTGAGGACGATCACTGAAGATGTGAAGAATGGTATAACAAGACTCCTCCAGTTTAGACGGCACAAGGCTATGAACGACCAAAAAGGCCTCAGCATGTCGCCTCCAATCGCGAATTCATCAACCAACACATATAACAAGGATCCGAATATTAGCATTATGGGTAATGCCATCACCAAACCCCAGATACCTCTACATACGCAAATTAGCCCGAAACCCGTCGAAGTCCCAGACATACCGAAGGTTTACATAAACAAAAGGCAGTCTGAACAGCTAGCCGAGCTTAAGGACGAAATGAAATACTTATTGAATAATCAGAACTATGTACATAAATCGCCTGTACAATACGCTCAGAAAAATAACATAAACATGCAAGCTAGTTCAAGTCATGTACACACTAGTACTGCAGATATCCCACGGGATGGGTATGCAATCAAGAATAAACTTCCACCAAAGCCACTGAGCAGGGTCAGTGAAATAAAATTAAACAACACAGGATTACCCAGTCAAAAGTCATTCCAAGATTTTCTTGAAGAGTTGCAGAAGACCATAAACGCGGGCGCTCGCATGGACCAAGCGCCACCGGGAAATAAAACCAATAAAAAAGACGGCCGACCTGCAAACAGAATATCCACGCCAATTAAGTCTGAACCCAAAAAGTCTCCCCAATGTGCCAAGCAATCCATGCAACAGAGGAAAATGGAGAACGCTCTCAACACATTCTCGCGTCTCAGTTACATGCACAAAAACAATAAATCCGATATGAAATTGAAACACATAGAGGCTGTCATCGAACACCAGGATCATGTTATAAAAAGCCAACAGGAACAGAAACACGCCAAATTCAAATACTTACAGGCAAATGATTTGGTAATATCTCGAGTAAATAAAACTTATGCGGATAGCGGTCCATTTACTAAGAAAGTCGGGAAACCGGATGCTCTACCACCCACATCGCTTGTCGGCGATCATCCAGTCATGTCCAATATGCTCCAAATAAAAGAAACCAACGCACTGAAAATACCTATCAAATGTGAAAACCAAACGAAAACAATCCCTGTCAAGTTTCCAGCTGAAACGAGAAATGTTCCAGTTGAAAATCTGCGGGACTCGACTACACCCGCGCCCAATCGATTTACAAATCTCTCCGAACGGGATCAAAACGATTTGGTGCTTCTGTTACGGCAGCAAAGGAAACAGAATGCAACTCAGCCGAGATTTGACAGTATTGGTAATTATAATATACACCAATCCCAGCAGTTTCCTCAGTCTTCATCAACAAATAGTATTCAACCACATACTTACAATCCCATACCTTGCCATCAACCTACAAGTAAGACAGTGGACGTTCCAAGCACATCTATACCAGTAAGTAACACTAAACATGTAGGAAATACAGATTTAAAATCTACAAATATCATTCGAAATTCGCCGGATGCAATTATGACGCAACACAAACCGTTAAACATGAGTAACACTGAACTGAATTGCAAAAATAACGCAGATCCAATACCAAATAAAAGCCGAAAGCCTGAGGGTGTTAGTGAGAATGTGGCCAAAATAGCCAAGCACATTGCTGCTACAAGTAAACCAACCGAATGGGAGAGTGTAATGAACGCGCTGTTGTCTCACAAAACCCCGAGTCGCGGCCCTAGCGCACTAGAAATGGCTTTGAACCAAGACACCATCGATAAGGATTACGCCGAAAACATTCTAAGAGCGCACAGAGTTATGACACCAAATTTCGTTGAAGATCCAACAGATGCAGCCGTCGCAAAAGATATAACTAAACAACCTACTCCAAGTCCATCTGTAAATCCTGCTACTAGTACGCCTAGCAAACCGACGACACTACGAAAGTATCCAAAAGGCTCATCAAAACAAACTAAAGCTAAAAATGTTTGCCCTAAACCACATTCGCAAAGTAACATTCCAAAACACTCGAAGAACGAAGTGCCCCATAGTAACGCAAATATGAAGCAAGTGCCATCGGATACACCCAAAAAGCAACAACAATCGGACAAACCAAAGGCAAACCATAGTGACCACGCAAAACGGTCTACTAGCGCTCCTAGCAAAAAGCAATTCACTTGCGCTCCACCTAAGGAAGATGATCCGTTCATATCGGGCATACCTAACTCGGACTACGATCTTTTAGAAGAACTAATGGACGATGATTTGCGGCAAGAGATCGGAGAGCTATCCGACGATGACACTTACAGTTCAACACAGCCTCAGAAAGATGCTCAAAACTTCGCCATTAACAAAGAACCTATTTTACGTACCCCTACTGGACCTGAGAGCCAACAGCAGATACATCAAACAGATAACCAACGTAGGATTGCTTCGACAGTCAATTCTCAGCAAACTTCAAGTTATGCAAATGCGCATTCAAATCTAAACCCTCCAGACTATACGAGACATGAAAATGTAAACGTTAAACTGTCTAATTTGGTTCAACAAAGTCCACCCAATGTTATCGTTACCCCAAATTACAATATCAACCCGCAGTTGAACCAGGCAGAGCATGCATTCGTAACGACTATGCCCCAACAGGCCACCTTAAAAAACGTTGTCCTTTTAAGCTCAGAGATTGTATATCAACCATGTACAATACAGACTCAGATACCGATAACTAATCTGGCTTCAAATACTTTCGTGACTTTCAATAACCAGCCGAACGTGGCTCAGTACCAAACGACGCGATTTGCGACGCCAACGGTGAACCCCAGCATGATAGGTAATACGATGGCCGTGCCTACATCAACTCCGATTGGAAATATGACACCTACGACGGTTCCTAACGCAGCAGACGCCATAATTGATATCAACAAACAGGACCACGTTAACGAGCACGTAATCAATCAGAATCATACTATTGAAACTAATTTAGGGGTTCCAAATGAAGCTATAAACGACGTTGCCAAACAGACGACGACTCAACCCGACGTTGACGAGGCTATATCATACGAAAAAGAACAGTTCAAATTCGATAACTGTGAAAGTGAAACGTTAAACGTCAATGAAAAGACTGATATGATAATGAGTGAAGGCCAAAAGCAATTGCATGATTATGACGTCGAAAAAGACGGTATAGACCAAGAGAGATTGTCGAGAAAACGTATGGCTTTATTGAATAGGGATATTTGCCGTCGATCTGACGGCGAACCAATACCATTGGGTTACGTTCCTCTTGGATCTGAGGTTAAAGATATGAAAAGAAACACAGCTGAGGACTACCTAAGTGACGATAATTTAAATGTGAAAACGGATTTACTATCAACTAATATAACTCAAAATAATGTGAATGAACTAACACAAGATACAGGGATAGTTGATGTTCCTACTGAAAACTCTAAAGAAAACAATAGTGACACATCCCAAATACGTATTTTACGATCATCAAATAGAATGTCCAGAAGTAAAATGTGTGATGTCGCACCTAGGGAATCTACAAAAACTGATGTACAGCTAAAACCAAACACCGCTGAAAGTATTGAAGAGCTTCATGGAAAATGTAACGATACTGATGACATTCCTGACCAAAGAATTGTGCTGCACAAAAGGTCGCATAAGAGAAAGAAGAAGCTTCCATCAAAAGCTAAATGTAAGAAGACAAATACCAAACATGAATCGGTTAACGCTAAGAAAGATTCACGCACCAGAAATAAGAAAGCGTCCAGCTCTATTGATAACAAATTAGACACCACTGCTAGTGAGCCACAATTGAGGTTACCAGAGGAACTGGACATAGAAGAACATTTAATGGGCTCGAAAATACCAAAGAATATAACCTCGTCTGAGTCAGGCCACTCTAGTGTGGATGTTAAAGATCGAACTGTATCCAAAATTGAAAGCAATTGTAAAGAGGTCTATAATAATTCTACAGTTACCGAGGAACCCCAACCTATTTGTAACATAAACGATAATATTCCTCTCGAAAAGCAAGATTTAAGCTGTAATGTCTCAACAAACCAACAAAATGATGTTAGTAAAGTCGCTAGTCTCGCGGAGAACAATGAAAGCGAGATAGATCTGACTAAAGATATTAATGACACTCCCTCTAAAAATGTCGTCAACAGCAACACAACTATAAGGCAAGGAATCGCTACTAATTTCAGTAATAATCCCTCAGAAATATTAATAAGTAAAGATAAAAATCATACAGAAGGAATCAATAGGAATAATGCGGTGATAAAGAAGATACCTGACATTAAATCTATACCACAGTCATATAAAGACAGCATAATAATCGAGAATCTGCCAAACGCGGTAGGAGGAGATGATTCCCAAAAGAAATGCGTCCGAATCAAACTACCCTCTGGACGAGTATTTAAAGCCACAGTGCACGGTAAAATGAACGTCAACTTTGATACACTATTCTCGGATCCTGCGATAAAAGATATACTTTTAAGCAATCTGACAGATAAAAAAAGGTACACATTAAACATTAAGCAAGTTGCGACCACTACATTGCATGAAAATGATAAAATACTGGAGACACGAGTCCAAGAAGTCAAACTGCACGCATCCTTTGGTGTTACGGATAAAATTGAAACAATCAATTTACTAAGCGACGATGAAGACGACGAATCTTGCCAATATCTTAATACCGAACATGGGAAATTCAAACTTACCTTAAATACTGATGACATCAAAAAACATCAAAAGAGATTCACGCAGAAGTGTATCGTGAAATTAAAACGAGAAAACCTGCAACCATATAGAAATAACGATCAATCAATCGTTAAACAAACAGATGAGGCATCTGAATTGGATTCAGGGCAGTTTAATCTTCAAATTTCACATCGAAACTTGATTAGTCCTGTTGACCTACCATCAGTTGGTACCTCGGGACCAAATGTTCAAAGTTCAGACATTCGGATCCAACCTGAATCAATTATGAAAAATGAAAAGCTTGACACGAATAAAGCCCCAATTATCGCACCAGATGTAATCGAAATAGATGATTCATCTAATGATAGTGTTATGAATTGTATTAATACCGCAGAAGCCAAAATAACTGAACTCAAAGATTTATTATTGAAGGACCTTGGTATAGTCGACGTAAATGATGAAGTAAGACCTGTCGTAAAAGATGTAACATCTAAAGACATGTTGTCACAGGATAGTAACATAGTACCCAATGAAAAAGACGTCGATATGCCCAGCCAGCACGAAAACGTTACGTCTGTCGAGAAACAAGTGACATGTACAGACAAATTGACACCCGATGTCGTCACAACTCTCAATGAAAATCACTTAGAATTAGCGAACCTAGACAAAGTGGTGCAATCAGGCGAAAAGGAGATAACACATGCAGTAATAACAAACGCAATAAGTGAAGTTGATCTAACCGAAGATCCGAAGAGTGATCCAATTAACGCTCAATTCGAAGCCAATACTTATACCGAAAGAAACACTGTTGAAGATTCCCTTGCACCTAGCTTACCTGATATACATCTCCCTAAATGTTACATAAAACTTACGAAATGTGATAATCTAGTTAAAAACTTCAAATTGATCAATGCCGATTGTTATGTAAAACTCGTGCGGTGTGATAAGACGTCTGATATAAACATGGGAGCGGAGATTGCAGAACTCAATGATAATAGTACAGAAGAAATTATTCTAGGTAACATATCTGATTCGCCCATCAAAGATGCTCCATCGCGCAGAGGTTCTTTTTCTATCTTGAATTGTTTCGCCGAGTTCGACATAGACCACGAGCCTAAACAATTAGATAGATGTAGTTCACCTGTTATTGAAATCTACGAAGCTATTGCAGCTCTAAGCAATAACCTTATAACAAATCCGTACAATGTATTCAGAGAAAACAATCCTTGTAAGACTGATTGGTGCATGACGAAAGGCGAGCTACACTTCCAATATAAGCAAAGAGTTCTTGAAGAAGACATGATTAACAGTACAAATGTTGATCCAGACGAACAGATTGCGTCTAAATCTGCTGTAATTTTTAATGCGCCTAGCCTTCTTGCAATATTATCGAAATTCTTTCAAGATAATAATCATATTACGGATCAAATGATACCTGTAAGTTCTGCTGTAAAAATCAAAATGCCCAGACTTAAAAGAAAATCTACAGGTATTGATTCTGGTGTTATGAATAAAATATGTAAACCCAACAAGAGTGAAGTAATACCAAAGGAGTCTTGTCTTAACGAAAGTAGTAATCAACTGATTGATCTTAATAAGCCAGATGATATAAACAATGATGGTGATTTACGGGTTTCAGAGCCAAAGCAAATGACTAATGATGACATAGAATACATGGATACCAATAATATTCTGGAGATACAAGAAAATAATACTCTCACGGAGATAAATAAAACCTCTGACCTCGAATCTATAAAACTTATTGATCAACCACCCATCGTTACCGTTCCTGCGAACGATTTCGTGAATGATGACTTAACAGAAGTCCATATAGATGTCAAAGATATAGTTTCAGAGACAAATGAAGCCGACGAATCCCATTTAGAAGATAATATAAATAAATTAATACATAACACGGTGCAGAATTCTACAGTCATTACAGACGTTACTAATTCAACTGATATTACCTACAGTGACAACTGTGAAATACAAAATGAATCTTCAACGACCGAAGAAGAAAGTCTTGAAGCTATTGATAATGTAATTACTTCGCCTACAGATATTGATGAAACTATCCATGAATTTGGCGAAATGCATATCTATGAAACATCGTCACTCGATAATGATAATATTGTAACTGCCGCCATTGAATCTGGCTGTGATGTAAATAACATACAAATGGTTCAACCTACAAAGACAATTAATACTAATTCTGTTGAGGTACAGATTGAAACTCCAACAGCTACTGAAGACATGCTATTGCTTAACGAAGAGTGTCCCTTGGCTTCAAGCATTGATCAAACCAAATTGGAACCTACTGAAGTGTCCATTGACGCAATTGGATCTGACAATAGTAAAATTGTTAAATGTAATAATGAACTCACCGCGGACATTAATAACACTATAAAAGATACTACACCACTCGATAGTAATGCTGAAAATCCAACACCAAGTGAGGTACAGGTTGAAACAATAAGATTTGAAGAAGATACAGCAATATTTGACAAAAATGAAAGTACTTTAGTCACAAACGATGAGTGTACTGAATTGACAGTAGAAAACACATTGTATGATGAGAAAGAAACAACTGCCAATGAATGTAATGGTGCAGAAGGTAACATAGAAATTGAACACCCTGTAGAAGCCAATAAAGCATTCGACAATAATGTAGACAATATATTTAGGGGTGTAAATCCAATTAAAGAAGTATTACTTGATCAAAATGAGACTTCTTCGTCAATGAACATTCTGGAAACCGTAATCGAACATACAGACATGACTGCTGAAGCTACATCTGATGATAATGATATTGCTGTCTGCACACTTGCTAGTGGGCAAAATAGCATAGAAAATGAAAATCTAATAGCTGTTACTACGGAAATTACTGAAGAAAATATTTGTAACCTTAATGCAATAGAAAATGTTGATATTGGAATATTAAATTGTAATGAAACCGTACAAAAACATGAAATGCCTCATGAAGATTTCGTTGAACATCGGAAGGAGTTATGTGACATCTCTAATGAATTGATTAATGGTAAAAATTATGATGATGTTAAGTTGGAAACTCAAGAAACTACGAGTCTTATTAATATTTCGAACATTCCCGACCACGAATACACTGCGAGCAATGATCAATTAAACCATAAAGAAACCGCTGATAATAATTCTGATGTGAGTTGTAGTGAAATCACAAATATGGATCCTTCCATCCTGGATATACTAGAAGATAATGAAATAAGCAGCGATGGGTCAGAAAAGGTATTGATTGACTGTCATACGGATGAAACATACTGTGATCCAGATTTATATTGGTCAGGGATTGAATTTAGATCCGAAATTGTAAATTCCGAGGTACATGAGAAAGAACTAATAATTACTAGTAGTAACACTGAAGTGAAAATTGAGTCAAAAAATGATCAAATTGATAGCAATAGTACTGAAGATACTCAAGATAAAAGTAAAGAGGATGATCAGACATCTAACGAAGAAGATTTTAAGCCGATGATGCTGAGTCCAAACCTTGATTCAGGCATCCTATTGAAAGGTATTGAGTTTGAAGATCCAGAAATTGGCACATGCTACCTATTTCCACTTGTAACTAGTATATCAGAATCTAGTGAATGTGAAAGTGACCCCAGCATTATCGAACAAGCTGTACAGACAATAAATGACGATGTAAATGATGAACAATTTAAATTGAACATCCCTGAAGTAACCTACTCGAAGAAGCATTCCAAATCTGCTACACTCAATGCTATTTATGAAAAGAAAAGTAGAAAAAGTTTAAAGCGTAAGTCAGACATGACCGATGTTAAGGTTTTTGAGAAAAAGTATAGAAAAGGCAAAGGTATAGACTATCCGAAAATCACTATCGCTGCTATGAATGAAACTGCGTACACTAAGCAATTTAAATGTTTATTTGATTATTTCACTGCTATAAAATTTTCGTATTCACTACCGTTTCATAAGGATTTTGTAGACGTTCACAAAGAGTTGTGTGAATGGCCCATCCAAACTGCGAGCAGCGTATTTAAAATTAATGATGAAATCGACGAATACCTATTTAGAGACGTGGAGACAACAGCTGAACCCACATATGCGAATCCAAAAGAACAAACAACATTAGCCGAAGAAATAGTCGCGGAGTATAAAGAGACAGATTATTCTTTCAGTGATATCAACGAGACCAATTTTAATATGGGTTTTGGTGAGGGGTCCGACAGAGTCATTCAAAATTTAGATGGGGAAGAGGTTTTTTCACAAATTTCGGCTGCGACTCTGTCGGACGTAAAACAAACTCAGCCGCTTTTATTGTCCGAAAGAAGCAATAACACTGGCAACATTACACATGATGAGATCGAGAAATTGCGACGGCATCACACGTATTTGCAAATGAGAGACAAAGTGAGATCGTTCTTTAGAAAGACGAACGTCGAATTGAGCTACGATTGGGCGAAAGATAATAAGAAACATTGCGATGCGTATGACACTTCAACTTTTCCATTTGGTCTTACCATTCCAGAATTTATTGAGCCTTGTCCTGTAGAGGCTATTATTCAAGTGGTACAGGTCGGTCAGCTACCTGTGAGTGTCGCAGCACAAAATCCTATGACCTGTGATCCCAGAGTGACACACGTCGCCGACGCTAGCCCGTCTCAATGTTCCGCGGAAAATAGCCCAGGCAGCGATTCACAATCCGACATCAAAACAGAATATACGGAACTAACAACGGCCGATTTCAGTTTGCATAATTACGCACCTCACCCATCAATGCCTATGGAGTCGCCGCAAGCGTCCACCATGCCATTGTCAGATGAAAACATACTCATAGAGACCGAAATTAAATCCGTAGTGAAGATAGAGCTAATGGAAGAGTTACCAGAGGACAATCAGGAAATCAATGAAAACGATGAAAGTAATTACGATAATAATGACTCGCAAGATAATATTGCTACCGAAGATTACACTTATCCTGATGCCAACACGAACGTTGAGGCAGCATCGGAAGACACAACTAATAACGATCATGTATTCGGTGAAACGGAAAAGGAACATGTGCCCGAAGAGTTTTCACAGCAACCGGAACTCCAGAAGCTTTCGGAGAAGACAGATCAAATCGCGCACGCCATGAATGCGGCAGGCATCACTACAACGGCTGAAACGGAAACTAACGATGGTTTAGTAAATATTTTACCCCAGAAGTTCAACAACGAAGAAGTCTCTAGCGTCCCATCAGCTACAAACAGCTATCCCAAATCTACGGCAGTGAATGCGATGGCTCTTCAGCAAGCGTTCGCTCACATCCTTCCGCCGCCGTTGAATCCGACCACTGAAAATAATCAACAGAGTCCAAACACATCTGTCACATCTCAAGTCATTCATATAGTTCAGGGCAAAAATGGCACGGGGAATCAAATTACGTTGGTCGATAACACGCAGCAGTCTGTTATAAATGGTCCAAACGCTACGCCTATGTTGCATATTGTCCAGAATAAAACGAATCCTTCAGGTCCTACACCGAACGGAACACCTACTCCACAAACAAACCCGTTCAGCGGCCTCTCTCTAGTGGATGCTGGTCTCCAACAAGGTGGCAATCAACTTCTACATATCGTTAACACGGGCACGCAGAAGAACAACAATGCCGGACAGTTGCTCAAACGAGTTAACCTTCTGACTAATCTCGCGAACGTCCAAGGATCGAACGAACAGAAAATGGTTCAGTTTGTGTGTAAATCGGCGGACGGGAAACCACTCCAATTGAACGGGCCGCATCAACGCAGCATGGTGTTACGATTGCAACCTATAGAAACGCCTAATATACCGGCCGCTCAAACTAAACCCGCCGAGTCTCAAGACGTTAGTCCGACGGCCAATACGGCCAACGCAGCTCCCAACAAGGAAGCTCTGACCCCACAAGAGATCAAATCTCGCTCAATTTACGAGGAAAACTACGCAAAATTCATACAGAATTCGTCGAATAAAACTACAGTGATCGAAAAGGCAACAATTTTACCGAAATTTAATCAGGCATTCGGAAAACAAGTTTACCAGGATAACAATCAAAAGCAAAACGAAAATATCAATGGCAACTCCCTATTGTCGCCGGTGAACAATAACAATGATATGAGCGAATGCCCACCTACGGATAATGGTATGAACATGGAGCATATACCTCAGATGAGCCATCCACCTTTACTGATCAGAAAATCTCCCACCCAGACCACACAAGCCCAATCTAACTTGGTCCAACAGATTAAGCAATCCATTGCCCCCATGAATCTTCAAACGATGCACGGTGGAGTCATCTATACACGCCAGATACCCGTCAACATAGGCAATGGACAAACAATAAACCTAATCACAGTACCCAGCACGGAACTGGTTGATGATGCAACGCAAAAACAACAATCTGACGTGAAGTTTGTAAATCAAGGGGAAATGGAGCCTTCTATAATCAAAATAGTGCCCCAAGCGGCACCCAATGAAAACGTATCCAACGACGAGAATAATACACATGCGACACCAAACGAGAATTCTCACACGCCTCAACCACAACCAGTATTAACCCAAATGAGGATTAAACTACCCATGCTTAGTAAAACACCTCAAATGGTCTCTGGGGCGAGAGTTGTCAGGCCTTCTTTCTTTCAAATTCAACGGAATGTCATAGGTGGTGCTAATCAGCAAGTTTATCAACAATTAGTGCTTACAGCGGCACCACCACTCAGTCAGCAGACTATAAGGCTCCCTCAAACTCAAGCAAACAGACAAACTAAAGCCCCAACTGACAATCAGTCCACAGCCGAGTCCCAGATGAGTTCATCAACGTTAGAACAGCTTAGAGAGTTCGATTTGGTTCTGGAACAAGTTAAGGAGAGGAGTACAGTGCAACCTAACGCGAAAACAAATAATAATACGTTCTCTAAATTACATACTCCGTCGACTGATACTACCGATGGAACGGTCCCTGCTAGTTCTACCCCAGCTGAGGCCACACAACAAGTCCTTTATTCTATCGGCAATAGCCAACCCCTCAACGTGACTTACGTGAACAGAAAAGCGCCCGTGGCCGCTCCCACAAAGCCCACATTCGTCCGCTCCCCGGATTCCGCTGGAATCGTCGATTCTTCTACGTCATCTCACACAAAAATCCCTCATACGGCCACAAGAACTACATCGAATTCGGAAACACCAGGCCAGCCGAAAACAACGAAACCCAAACCCAAACCGCGGCCGAAAGCTGCATCGAATCCCCCTAATACATTGAAACTCCCTGTAACGCCGAAGACATCTACTCAAAAGCCCCAAGAAGACGAGCAGACGACCCAACGTATTCTATACATATTAGCCGAGTACAAAGAGCAGGTAGAGAACTCTCCGGATAAAAATAAACCAGCGCCTCGTCGTAGGACCAACCCGCCGCTCAACCCTGTAGGATCTTCGAAACGGAAGAAGAGTTCCAGTTGCTCTCGACGCTCTGGAGTGCGGGACATCAGTCCAATAAA
Organism: Ptilodon capucinus; assembly: GCA_914767695.1. NCBI lineage: Eukaryota > Metazoa > Arthropoda > Insecta > Lepidoptera > Notodontidae > Ptilodon > Ptilodon capucinus. Next base: position 6,000,097 of record OU611831.1, read on the forward strand.
CGGTGAAGACACTTGCCGCACGATGGGCTCCGAAGACAGCAGCTGCGGAACATCACAGGGGGACTGCAACGAAAGTTGTATAGACAGCCATTCCCCTCAGCACAGCCCTAGGAAAGTCGTTAGAAAATTATCGTTTGAACAAGAGATACCTAACACACAACCAAAGCTACAACAACCTAGAAATGTCATCGTCGCCGACGGTCAAACAATAACTGTGGCCCGAGGTACTGCTGGGAAACCAGCCACGGCCGTCCTCATGCCAGCTAACTACATCCTACCCGTCTCTATGGTCAAAAGTGGTCAGCAGATAGCTATAGTCACGAACAGAGGGCCCAAGCTGTTGACGGTGGGAGGAGGCGAAGGTGGCACAACCAACGCCCTGTTACTTCAACGCTTGATCGGCCCGGCTGGCTTGAAGCCCGTACTAACACGGCCGGGAGTTCGACACGTGCGTTTACCGACGGCGGCACTGCATAATCTTCACGCATTCAACTTAGCGGCAGCCGCGTCTGTCCAACCGGCTAATACAACCGCTTCGCCCATCTCGGCGTCTACTCCACCCGAGTTGATTGACACCAGAGCGAACAGTTCGCCGTGGACGGATCGCGGGTCTGGTTCGGATGGAAAGCCGGAGCGGGGGTCCAGTTCAGACGACTCCGAGCCGTGGAATGTGCCCTCTTCAACTGATCCCCACGATTACATCTATGAGGACACCGGGCGAACGGACAATATGGACCGGACTGTACTTGTAAGTGATTCCAATCCTTTTGTACTCTGCCGTCACAATGAAAGTAAATTATGAAGGAAAATTACTTGGTTTTATTGTAACATTAAAGAATATGCCTAAGTATATAGCTCCCCATAGGCATCTCGAAGACATAGTCGAGAGTCAAGTCAGTATTTGCCATACATGTATTTTACGTAGACGCTACCAACTATCGAGTGTTTTAAACTCCTGCGAAACTCATGGTAGAGTTGCACGAACTAACTGATATCTCAGTTACCTTTAGATTTGAAAATATTGTTGTTTAAAGTTACCTTCATAATTGTCTTTCTGTATGTAGACAACCTTGAAGTATAGATAGCTCAATCCACTAAAATGCGTGGCGTCCTTTTCTCACGCCATGTATACGGATACCGTTAAGGAGCGAGAGAAAGAGAGGTCTTCGTGGATTGAATCATCTATAACATATTGATATCTCGATCTGATAGTTATAAATAAAGTACAGTCGCATCATATGCGTTTGTGACCCACATTTTGCAACCACAGGACTCCGTCTCGGATCCGTACAGTCCCGATATGGAGGCGCAAAGGATATTCGATAAGATGTTCGACGTTGATTCGAAAAAATCGTACATGATCGATTCGCCGCGGTGCGGTTACGATATCGATGTGTCAGACTCTGACGATAAGGGCTACCAACAGGTGACCATGGATCGAAACTCGTAACGTAGTGCTGAGGCTGTTGATACCCCTAAAAATCTTAGTAGCCCGCGCCTATTTAGTAGAATGCACGCATCTGTTTATTTTGTGTCCGCTCTGTTACTCTATCTTCTATGTTGGGTGTGCCCGTCAATGATTTATATAATGTAGACGCGACATTTGCAAAGAAAATTAAAAATACATTTTTTTTAACGTGTCCGCTTTGAGAATGGACAGCAAACATACATTACCATAGTTATATCTATTCAATTCGTTTGCTATGTTTTAATAAATGATCTTCTACTCTTGATCTTTAAATGATGAAATCTATATATTGAGGGACAAAAATTAGTAGAAGATCAGATTTACAATTATGTAGAAAATTAATTTCAATAGTCTCATAACCAATATTCTATTGGGAACAAAATACACTGTCTACCCCTTCGGGGAATACAGTCATGATAATGTATAACTTAAAACTTTTTTTGGAAATGTACTCTGTGCTACTGTACATAAAGATGAATGTCTGTAGCCAAAGTTACGCGATGACACAAATAAACTAGCTTGCGTCGTCTTTGAAAAATATGCTTCTTCTATTAGTTGATACAGTCCGTTTTGTTATTGAAAAAACATTAGTCGCGCGCGCCATGACGCACCTATTTAGGCAGGGCTTTATGTGCATAAATGTCGCTTCTACATTCTTATAATCGGCATACCCGCACGAGTATTGAGAATGGACTATGTATTAGGTATTATATTAATTGTCGCCTCTACCCCCTTTCATGTTAAACATATTTCTGAACTGGAAATTCATGGATAAGTGTCACAGACCTTGACAATGATAACTGGCAGAAAGCGGAAATGTACTACCGGATCGAAACGCGACCTCAACTGAGAAGATCCGGCAAGAAAATCAGTGGGCTGATATTTTTTTTAAATCGCCAAAACTTATTTCAAATGCACAGGTACATATAGCTCTTTGAGGGGGGATTGATATTATACAGGATAATGACAATAGGCTCGCCTCCTATTACATTGGGCCCAAAATACACCGGCAAAGTGTTGTTGCACTGCAGTGCACTTCTGTCTACCCCTTCGGGGAATACCGGCGTGTTGATGATGTATGAATTTAATTTGTTTCAATAAGAGTTTGTACTTCATGCCATCTGAATAGTTATTTATATTAATTTGAAAACTAGTTTGCGTCAGAAATATAATACTGATGTTTGAGACACTTATCCTGAATATTTCACTTAAGGAACAAGTCTTTTATTATTTTGTCATCACTCTCGTCTCTATGGACGTTTTCGGCTTACCTTCGATACATTATCTAGCGTCTAGCTCTATATTTTTTTGCATGTTGAAGTTACAACTCTACTATCCATTGTCCAGTCTGCGCCCGCGCATTACAATGCATGTCCCCCTTCATTCGGATCATTGTTGGAACTCTCATTAGTTGTTGTGAATCAAATTATAATTCTAATGTTTAAATTATAAGGTTTATTATTGTATCCACGTGCATTCTGTTAGTACTTAAAGTCTGTTCGATATTTATTGTCTTTTTCTAATTTTTATATGTGTGTAAGAGATGGCAATAGTCATGTTAAGTTTAGTCTGTGTTTATTACGGAATTGTAAGTCTTAGCGGTGTGATGTTATTACTAATGCAACGATGTCTATATGGAAAGGCTTGCTTCGACGTCATCAATAATTTTCATCTGTTATCATCGATGTAGGCTTTCTTAGATATCAAAACAGCTTGAAGCCGCGCACACACTGTGGAGTCAAGACGGGCGCTTAATTATGATTTTGCCAATATTAAAACAAACCATATTGACTCATTGAAAAAGCTCAGTCTTCAATGATATGTCATTGAGAACGCGAGTGAATTTCGACGCGTTGTCGCGTCGGTTACCACAGAAATTCAATCTTTGTATATATGGGTACAGAGTTCGTTTTGGTTTTGGCAAAAAATGTTGATACGCGCCTTTTGAAGCCCCATTGTGCCCGGGGCTTAATGCTTAAACTCATTACTGTTGCGGTTTATGTTGTAAACAAGGTAAACTTAAAATAACCTGACTTATTGCTGTCTTTTTGATCTGACAAAAATCCTAAAATAGGTTTAATTTGGTATCGTAATGTGAAATGAAGTAAAATGAACTTTAGTGTGTATGTAATATGGAGCACTCCTGTGAATTCAGTCCATAAATCTTCATAGCTGCATTAGGGTCGTCGACTTAAGTTCATGGCCCTGTAGCATGACCGTGTAGACATAAGTTTTATCTCTTCCAACTGTCAGATTTGTCGAGAAAATGACGTCACGCCGAGCCATGTCCAGTACAAAAAGTTCAATATGACGTCATTTTCTCGACAAATCTGACAGTTGAGAGAGATAAAACTTATGTCTACGCCGGAATGCTAAGGGCGATGGTTAATATTTCCACAGAGCAACTGTCTATCTGTTTATCGAAACTCGATTATTATTACCTTTTTTTTCACTAGTTAGCTATCAATAGATGTTATTTAATTTAATAGCTGAATTCCCTCTTAATACTTCCTCATACAATTTATCGTGCGCTCGCTTTGACGCGCCCGTCATGGACTTAAAGCTCTATTCAAACGTCACAGTAACAATTCTATGTGAAACTAGATTTAGGAGTGTCTGTATGTGATTAGATTTGTCGGACGATATTAAAAATACAATATTCCTGATATAGGTTGTCCATAAAAGGGATGGGTCGACGTACCGCCAGCATAGGTTGACCCATGTCTCTGCCGCGGCCCTGAGACACAAGTATGCGATTCTCGAACACGAATTGAGATTGCAGGTAAGTCTAATATATTTGTATAACTTAGATGTAATACCCGTTTAAGTAGTTATTATTTACAACGAGCTTGGTTGACTATGGACCGAAAACTCTTTCGCTTTGAGCTGGTATGTGGCTCGCCCCCTATTACATTGGGATCAAAATGTATCGCCCAAGGGTTGGGTGCACTGTAGTTCACCTCTGCCTACCCCTTCAGGGAATACAATCCTTTGGTAAGTGTTAAGTAGTGTATTGAGTACATGCAAGTGGGGGTTAGGGGTCAATTTATAACTATATCGTGAACACTTTTTTTTGTCTCACAGCAACATACACTGGGCCGTTAAGACGCGCCCGTCTGAGGTTTTGCATACATCGAAACGAACTATATTTGCTCATGGAAAAAGTTCATTCTTCAATGGGCTGACATTAACAGCGCGAGTTAATTTTTACCCGCGGGGTCGTGGTTTTTGTCACAGAAATTCACACTTTATGGATTTTGACACAGAGTTCGTTTTCGTATTGGAAACTTTCTGACGTGCGACTTAACACCCCAATATGCGGAGGGCTAAAGTGTATCATTTGATATTTGTTGTAGAAATCGCTATCAGAAGAATGCGAGGACCTCGGCGTGGACTCTCCGTCGGCGTCCGAGTTGTTCCCCGAAGCGGAGCTCCTGTTCGCCGCGTCGCCCGCCCACGAACACACACAGGACCACGCCTATCATTCGCATACACGTAAGCTATCACTTATACATATATAGAAGACTAGCTTCTACCAGCGACTTCGTCCGCGCAGACTTGGATGATTCAATATCGTTATAAAGTATAGCCTATATGTTATTCTCATGTATAAACAATAATACTGTAAAGTTTCATCAAAATCCGTTCAGTAGTTTTTGCGTTAAGAGTGACAAACATCATTCAATATTTTTGACATTACAGGAGAGCACACTTCGTCGCCGAAAAATTAGCTGATTCCAAATATGTATATAACTCAATATTGCCCAAAAATGTCGTTTAATTCAAATAGCCTTGCATGCACCCCTCGATTGATTTTACCAATTATTTATTTCCAGCTCAACCGACGTACCACAACCAAAGTGGGATCCCGCAGCCGGACATGGACGACCAGATCGCTACCGACCAGCTTCTCACGCGCGACCACGTGCGCGACGACCGCGACCTGAACCTGGGACTCGAGGACGTGGGCATAGTCACCGTGAGCGAGGACGGCATGCAGGCGACCATTGCGCTGGACCAGGAGGAGTTCGCCAGATCACATCCCAACACCACCTTCCATAGTGAGCCAACTGATGATGCTGAGGTGAGATCGTAACTTTGCGCTGTTTAGCCGGACACACATCTTCCAATGTCAATAGAATTTTAACCTTAAGAGCGCATTCAGAGCGATTTTTGCGAGAGACCGGATACGCGTACTCGGGCTCATTCCATCGTGATCGCTTAAACCGGTGATGGCAAGTGTCAGTATTAATATCGAGAGGGGGGGGGGGGGGGATGCTATTTGCCTTAAGCGTTAATCTGAATGCACTCTACGGTTATTAAATGTCGGACATCAGCCTTGAAAAGTAGTTAGAGAAATAGACATGATTGTACAAGTTATTTGACTTATAGTTATTTAATCCATTCCAGGTACATCCATTCACGATAACCAATCTGAAAGGTCGCCACATCACCTCGACGATATTCCACGCGAACCGTACAGCGGGCACCGTGTTGATGACCGCGCCGCAGACCACCGTCATCTCCCAGGCGACCGCCGGGAGCCACAGCCACAGCCACCACAACGTCAAGTATGACATCGACAACATGATCAACTCGCTGCCAACCTCCCACGCCACCATCAACCTCTCCTCCGTCCTCGTCAAAGACGACGGCCTTACCAGATTCGACAACCTACTCAACGACACCAGAGAACTGCATCTATCTAACACGGCGTCAGCGATCGTTCACTCCGCCGGTAACGCTACGCAAGTCATCAGACGAGTATGCTACGACGACGCCAGGAGAGACGCACGATTCTTAATGGACGAACCGGAAGGCCTCATCGCCGGCGACGACGCGAAAATGGTAGCCGAGGACAGCTCCAGAGATGCGACCTTAGAATCCATGGCGGACGTCGACGACGACCGATCATCACCGGATCGACAAACCGAATTATTCTGGGAGTCGAATTCGACCTCCGAACGATCGGAACGAAGACCGCTAGACTTCAGCAGCGACAGCGACAAATGCTGCAAGAGTCCGTTCGACGAGACTAATTCTACGGACTCCAGCGGCCTCGGCACTCACATTAGGCTGGATACTGTCATCAAGGAGGCGAGGTGTGTCGACCGCGGTGACGGCTCGATCGCCGAAGACATGCATAGGCCGCTCCGCACGTACCCACCTAAACGTCTATACCACTCGTCAGAGAAGGACTTGGCTCGGAGCCTGTCGGGTAAAACGCGCGCCGGCGAGCGCTCGCCCGACGCGCTGGAAGTACGTCGACGCGCGTCGGCTCGCGGCGTCGTGAAGCGCGGCTGCCACTGCTGCAGCGGCGAACCCGAACCCGCACCACCACGACCCAAGAAACCACGCCAGAGGAAGCCCACGATCGACTTCACCGCTCACCATTAAGCCCACTACACCACCTATAGGCGCGTGAATTTTGACGTCTTGGTGTGCGTGGGACTTAAATTAATCTTTATGTACGTTGGTACAGAGTATATTATCAAAGAACTGTACAATACAATTCGCTCGCCCCAGAGAAGGCGAGACGTTAAACTGCAAATTCTATACGACACGAATCTACTAACGTGATCGGTTCACAATGACAATGGTGTTTATTTGTGTTGGCATAGAACTTAACTAGTTAAACGGAGTCTACACGTATTGCTGTTCTTCTCATGCACGTAATGTATGACGAAGACAACAATATTATAAGTGCCATCAAATACAATTTAGTCCTGGTTTGCGTACAACAAAATTGAGTTCAATAGCTACTATTTTGTTTGAAAAGATAGCTTGTCATATTGCTAGTAGTCTTGTTGGCATCTTAAAGCTGGATGGGCTTCCGTCAATAATTAATTAGCCAATGCAAGGAACGGACCCGAAATCTTTCGGTTACGACGCCGCCCTTGAAACTACTGAGCTATTAATGCTTATATCATAGTAATGGCCATCTTTTATGGATGGTAAGTAGGATCTGACGTTAAGTGATTTAACATCCGTAAGTAAAAAGTTACATTTTTATGCCATTCAAAATGTTGTGTCAATAGTTTATCAATAGTAGGTTGTATTTAGACCATTTGTATTCGCCACATAATGTCCAATGGTGAGACTGGTCGTATTCCAGCCACGATTGATACTATGCTTACACCATTGTAATTTGGTAGCGATTGGTTTGGTAGTATTTGGAGCTAGATATAAAAAAATTGAGCTATAAGATAGAACTTCTCAGCAGCAAGCGTGACCGCGTAGACATAAGTCCTTCAACTGTGAGACATGTCGAGAAAATTACAACACTTCGAGTTTTTTCTATTAGACATAGGTCGACGTGGCGTAATTTACTCGACAAGTCTGACAGTTAGATATACAACTTATGTCCACGTGGTGATGATGTCTGTATATACAGATTTGTTATCTCAGCTTAGCTCTATTTGTTATGTCAAGCCGTCTGTAGAGTTATATGAGGCTGTGGTGCTGTGAATCTGGGTCCACCACGCGCCAGACTGACTCGAACTCCCCGACGAGAATATTTTAGATGTAATTTACATAATGATTATGAAGTTGTTGACAAATTGTTTTGTATATATATATTTTTTTTGTTTATAATATAATTGAAACCGGTAGCTAATTTCGCGGCGGTTACACATACGCTGTGTATTATTATTATATTATTATTTTCGTTAATGTTTAAATCTTAGCCAGTTACTTGTAACGATA